>JARHVA010001432.1:1770000-1987500 GCA_037957365.1 Torreya grandis
TAAATTAACCAAGACTATAAGGGTCAAGGGCATATGATCAAGATTCATTAATATGGATACATATATGATTCATGAAAGGGGTTCAAAACAAGAAAGGGAGGTGTAAACTATCTCTATAATTATAATTATGGGCAGGGATATCTATATATTTTTGTCCATCATAATATATGAAAACTAATTAATTTAGATAATTATTCCTAAGGAAGACCCTTCAAGATGATTAAAGATTCCACATGGATCAACAGTGCTCCATGCTCAACCATACCAAACCAACCAACTGATTGGACATATAACAAGATATAAAGTACCTTTCGTATCTTATATTCTCTCTCCACTAATGCATGGAAGTCAATGAATATAAAATGGATGACTTAGTCTCTACTAATTATATATTAGAAGGACCTTTATTATATTCCATATATGGTAAGGACCTAAAGTTGGTTGGCCTTCTAGATATTTATAGGTAGGTAGATATGGTGGGTATTATTTGATTATTCACACCCTCATTATTCACTATGTGTAATATGAGTGATTAGTCCATAAAATGGTTCATTATATCCAAGAAATAACTCATTTTCTATAAGAAACATTCCTTTGGTGTGAATTTAGATGTGCATTCTATAATTTATTACTAATCCAAAGTATAAATGAGTAATTTTTCCTTGATTATTATATGAGTTAATTTTTTTTGTATACACTACTTTTTTCTAACCTTTTACAAAAATCCACCAAATTGGTATATATAGGTCATATATATGCACTATAACAAGTATTGTATTTTAAATAAGTAAGAAGACTTTAGAGGACCAGTTCAAGCCTTCATGGACCAGCTCAGACCAACTCTAGTGATCCCAAATTTGGCTCTAGATTCCATCAGTCTAGCTTTGGAGTCCATCATTTTGGATCTATAGATGCCCAAACTGGATCTAGAATTTCTTAGACTAGTTTGTGTGACCTATAAGAGATCAACAAAGAATATTTTGATGCATGTGCATAATTTTATAAACCATGCATTCTTGATCATAAAAATTCAAATCTATTTTTGGGACATTTCTAATGTTAATGTATATAGCTATCAAATATAGTATTCCTATTTTTAGACAAAGTAGTTATAACTATGAATATTATGAAGAAGATTGGATACCAGAATGGATATATTTGAAATAAAAAAAAGATGCTTAAATAATATCATTAAAAAATAACTCATTCAAACTTAGGCCATCACTCTTCCATCAATTTTACCCTTGAAATGTGGAAGGAGGTTGTAACCTTTTATATTTCAGTAAGCATGATTTTAGTCAGTCATAATCTTGTTAGTAGGGAAAGATTTAGTTTATTAGATTCTTCATTTTTCAATTATCTGACAAATTCCATCCATTTATTTGTTGAGAAAATGTATTATATTTCATGGGGATGACAAATTCCAGAAAGCCTTCCAGCACCTCAAAGACTATCTTGCTAATCTGCCTATTTTATTTCCACCTATGCTAGGAAAGTCATTCCTATTGTACATATCTACCATAGATAAAGCCCCAGGGGCACTTATATATCATCATGATGATAATGGAAATGAACATGCTATGTACTATCTAAGCCATACATTGGTTGCATATGAACACAATTATATGCCAATTGAAAAATCTTGTTTAGCTATGGTCTTTACAGATTATAAACTATGAAATTACATGTTAAACAACAAAACCATAATTATTTCAAAAGTAGATCCACTCAAGTATCTACTATCCAAGATATCTTTACAAGGCTGCATGGCTAAATATATTATGAATATGAGTGAGTTTGAGATAAAATACATCAATCATAAGGATATCAAAGGATAAGTACTTCTAGATCAGTTTGATGAAGCTCCCCTTGTAGATACCAAACCATTGACCTTTCAATTCCTAGATGATTCTATTATGAACATCATTAAAAACCCTAATTTGTATCAACATTAGAAGCTATATTTTGATGGATCATTCACAACACATGGATCAGGGGTAGGCCTATTATTTATTACACCATAGGGGGATCTTATCCATAAATCATTCCATATCAACTTTACTTGTACTAAAAATATGGCTAAATATGAAACACTTATTGTAGGGATTTTAAAGATAGTATAATGGAATATTTAACATCTTAAATTTTATGGTGATTCTTAGTTAATCATCAATCATGTTACAGATAACTTTCAGACCAAAGATGACAAGTTGGTGCCATACAAGGCCATGATTGACACTCTTAAATAGTACATTGCTGAGATACAGTTTGAACACATACAAAGGGCTAGTAATAGAATAGTGGATGCTATGACCACTATTGGATATTTGATTCATCATATCGACAAGGCAAAATAATACTAACTCCTTATTGAAAATCTTCCAGCACCAACTCATGAACCTTTAACCATTGTAATGATCTATGATATTTTTGGTCCTGGATATATATGTTCTTCAGACCTTTTTACTTACCTTCATGACCACATTATGTCACCTTGCCTATCCTATAAAGAATCCAAGGCCTTTATCCACCATACCACATAATATACCTTACTTGTACTAATCCTTTATCACCATAGCTTTGATGGAACTCTACACCATTATTTAACTTTGGTAGAATCAACATTAACATTATGGGAAGTTCATGAAGGAGTATGTGGAACCCACATAAGTGGGGCTAGCCTAGCTAAAAATCTCATATGTACTAGATATTATTGGCCAACTATAGATTCTTATGTAACTACCTATGTCAAAAGGTATGACAAATGTTAAAGGCATGCCAGTATGATTCATTCCCCAATCAAAATAGTAAAACCAATGCTTACTCCATGGCCATTTAAAATTTTAGGCCTTGATCTCATTAGGAATATTAACCAAACCTCATATGATGTCCATAAACACATCCTTACCACTACTGGATACATTACTAAGTGGGTTAAATCCATACCCCTCACTTATGTGACTCAAAAACAAATTTCCAAATTCATCTTCAACTATCTCATCTACTACTATGGTATCCCATCCAAAATTATATTTGATAATGGTAATTTTTTAGGAAAAAGGATGTCAAATCATTATGTGTCAAATACAACATTACTCAACATTTTTCTATGGCATATTACCCACAAGATAATGGCCAAGCCAAAGCATCCAACAAAACCATTATCAACATCTTCAAAAAGATTGTCAATGATGTCGGCCATGACTGACACCTCCAAATATTACACACCCTATGGTAACACCATAATATGTTTTAGCATAATTATTAAGAGTGGGGTGAATCATTATCTTCAAAACATTCATTTAATTCAACTTAACATTCATGAGCCATTCATACAAGTACATAGATCTAGCAAATAAAAATAATCATACAAGAGAACAAAATAAAATAACACATCATATATGTGGGAAACCCTCAATGGGAATAAAATACATTGGTAATTGAAAATGGACTATAGTATTATAATACAAACACCAAGATTTATTGAATCACCAAATTCACATGGAGCACCAACCCCAACTATCCAAGCACCCACCTGAATAGGCTTTAACAAGAACCCACTTGCAAGGAGGCACCAAACCCCTAAATGACTCAACACTATATCAAAAACCTAATTTAATTTATCACCATAAAAAAACTATGTTTCTCAACCAATAGATGATGACCACCTCTTCATCTCTTCACATTCTTATCCCTCTCAAACTACCTTTTAGGCCTCTTCACTTATCTAGGTCTCTTCAAGACTGATTAGGTCATATGACCTTAATATTCATAATCAATCCTTATATTATATATTGATGAATATATCTATACACCCCTATTATGTTCTACATGACCTCTTTCTTCTCCTCAATGTACTCTTTTATTTTCTTGTACTCCCATATTTCAAATAGGCCTAAAACTGCCTTGTATATATACAAGCCTCTTGATCATATACCTCTTGGTCAGACATATACACTTGCACTCTTGATTTATACTTTAAATATTTATTATAAAAAATTTAAAATATTAATAAAAAAATACATTATGTTGGCCACAACTTAGTATACCAAATCCTCTTTTAGGCCTTAAAGAGACCTAGTTCAATTAGGTCTACTTTAGCAACATGTTACCTTATGACCATTTGAAATAATATACACTTCATTAATGAATAATAAAATTTAAAAAATAAATAAAATTACCTTATACAAATTAAATTTAAGTCCATAAAACCTTTTAGGTCCAATTATGACTTGAACCCCTTCTCAAAACACTGTTCATAATAGGCCTTCATACACACTGAAAGTCCATCTTGAGCAACTGAAACATAAACACAATTTTGAAAAATATCCAAAAAAATAAATAACATATTCATAAACCTCATGACCTATATTTCATAAAAAAACTCCATTATATACTTCAAATTAGGGTATATAGGCTCAAAATTTTCTTTGGAAAATGCTCACTCTGAATTGCCAACTAGCCTCAAAACATAGTCATGGAAATTTAAAGTTATAACACCTAAAATAACATAATAAATGAATTAAAATGAATTAAAATTATCATAAAAAATCCTTATAATAATATACAAAAAAATATCATAATATCTAATGGCAATTATTGGTCTTGCAAACTAATTTGTTGACCTTCTCTCTCATAAACCTCACTCAGCCAGTCAAGCCATTTTGGATTTAACACTTTCACTACTTTTAATGAATAAAAAAAATAAAAAATAGAATATATAGGAAATAAAATTCAAAAATATAAAAAACATGTAAATTCTATGATTCAATTTAGGTCATAGAGTCTCAAACTCATCACTATAACTTGCTTACCTAAAACTGCCAGTTTACCTTAAAGAGTAGTCATGGTGATTTTGACCTTCAACACCTATATGAAAAATTTAAAAGAATCCTAATGTTTTTTATGATCCTATGTGATCATTATACAATTATTATATATAAATATAATATGGTCAAATTGAAATATTGGTCTTGTAGACCAATATCATGACCTTATTGTACATAGACCTCACTAAGCTAGATAAGTCAACTTGTGAGAAACTTTTATATATATAAAATGATCTAAAAAAATTGTATAAAACATGAAAATTTATTAAAATTATTTAAAAATGTCTCCATGCACTTGGATTCATCCCTATTCCATGATAATAGATCCCTAATCATCTTCTCACTTCTACCTAGGTTTTTTTTGCACCATTAGGCATGTTAGTGATAGGTTGTCTTGGATGATTGGTTTAACACACCAAAGGGATATAACCTATATATAAAACAAAATTTACATAAAATAAAAGTTTCAAAATTATCCATCCAATAATTTTTATACTTTGAATCGGTCAACTCTGACTACTTCAACAAATCTTTAAGAAATAATGCCTTTCTTGTAGGGTCCACTCACTCACCTAAAGACTCAATCACACCTAGATATGCCTAGGAGAGTTGGATAAAAAATAAAATCACTATAATATACATAAAAATAAATTATGAACAATTTAGAGCAAAATATTTTATATTGTTTCATTATTAGGGTTATTTAGAGTTTATACCATCTTCCACTGTTAGCAAGAATTCATAAAGCTTAGCCCCTCATTCCAAAAAATAATGAATAAAAATTAGAGATAGGACCATTAACCATATTATATGAATATATTAGGTTCTCAAGTATATTTTACACATGATAATTAACACCTAAAAGTTTTTCTTGCGTTGAGAACCCTTAATTTTGTGCACACGAGAGACCTCAAAACCACTTTTCATGCCTTATCTTTCAAACCATCATAAAAACTTGTGAACATGATTGAAACAACATATAATAACTATAAAAATTCTCATATGATCTAAAAAATATTTAAATTTGATCAAGACCCCTCATTAGGCCATATTCTCTTTCTTTTCTTGTTTAGACCTTGACCTACAAATCACATTAGGCCTTGAAACTAGTGTTCATGCCTCTTTTCATGTGCTCTCCACCACTCCAAATACTATAAAAACCTCATATATTCTTAAAAAATATCTTAAATCCTTAATGTGTCTTGACAATAGATCATGATGCCTTATTAGGCTAGGCAGGGTCAAGGAGTGATCAAAGTGCAAACTTGATCTGAAGATCCTATCATTGTAGGCTCACCCTGAGAATCTTATGAGTGATTGAATGTTTAAAATACATGATAAAACATCTTCATAAAACCAATTATATATGTGTTGTACCAAATTATTCCTAGGATGGTGCTTCTCTATGGTACAAGGGTCATTTGGTGTTTCCTTAGAACATAGATCTTCAATAGATTGTATTCTATGAACTCTATGCATATCCATTTGTAGGGAACTCTAGGTTTATCAAAAATTATGAGTGGGAATGATGTAATTTATTTTATAAGGGAATAAAAAAGGTAATTAAATATATGGTGGATAAATGTGATATCTACCAATGAAATACAGATGAAATAACACTCATCCTTGGGTTGCTCAAACCCTTGCCCATCCATATCAAGATTTGGATAAATACCTGTATGGATTTCATTAAGGGGATCCCTAAATATAGAGGAAAAATAGTGATCTTGGTTTTGGTTTATTCCCTCTCCAAAAATAGTCATTTTTGTGATCTCAACCATCCCTATACCACCTCCACAGTTACACCAATTTTCCTAGACTAGATTTTCTATCTTCATGGAATTCCTTCATCCATTGTATTAGATGATGATTCAACCTTCACCAAACATTTTTGGATAGAAATATTTTGATTCATCAACACATAATTGAAGATGAATTTTGGGTATCATCCACAAATGGATGGTTAGATTGAAATTGTCAAAAAATGCTTGGAAACTTTCCTTCATTGCTTCACCTCAGAACAACATCAGTGGGCAAAGTTGCTTCCTCTCACCGAATGGTGGTAAAATACCTCTTACCACAATTAAAAAAAATGAATCCATATGAAGTAGTTTATGGTAAATCACCATTAGTGCTCCTTCCATACACCCTCAATAGTTTATCAGTTCAAGTGGTCCACATGGTTCTCCAAACCTAGGATCAGATACTTAGTACCCTATGGGAAAATATTCATATGGCATAAAATTGAATAAAATAATAGGTATATCAGAACCATTACAAGCACACTTTTCAAGTACATGATATGGTTTTCTTCTCTTATAGCCCTATAAGCAATCCTCTTTAAAATTTAAAGGGCATCATAAGCTAGCTCCCAAGTTCTATGGTCCCTATAAGGTTATTTAAAATATTGGGTTATTTGATTATAAATTGAATCTCTCACATTCTTCCCAAGTTCACCAAGTATTTATGTCTCTTTTTTGAAGAAAATTCTTGGCAAAAACATCAAAGTGTAGACTATTTTACCAGAACTTGAAAATGAATGATCGATTCTTATTGAGCTAGAGGAAATCTTGGATAGGCACACATTCCAACTTCACTCCCACTCCATCACTAAGGTTTTAATTTAGTGGAATAAAATGCAAATAGAGGATGCAACATGGGAACCACTATTTCAGATTTAACACCAATTCCCACATCTGAAGCTTTGAAGACAAATCTTTTTCTAAGAGGGAGGGGATGTTATGAACTCGTGATATCTCTTCTCTTTACTTTGTTAGTATAGTAGTGGCTATGGATGCATATGATTTTTAAGTCATCCCGTGAGCATTTTTTTTAATCTTATATTCATGGGAAATAGTAGTTATTTAATAATAATTCATATATAAGTAAGTTTTTAGGCCAATGAAGGCATCCAAAAATTTATTGTATTCAGCTTGCTCAAAGGATGTTACTCCTCGAAGTGGCTTATGATCAATATAATAATTTTAGTGCTTATGATAATTTCATAAATCTATTATTTCATGCATTTTTATAAATTTGTTGTAGGAAGATCCTCTCACTGATGTTGACTTCTGGTGTAGAATAGTAGGTTGATGGGCCATCTTTCAGAGCTTTGTTTGGGGTCATATGGACTCCATTTTTGATTTTTTTAAAAAACTATGTGTTTCTCCTAAATTTTTATAATATGATATTAGTTTACCTTCAAGTTGAAAAAATATTTCACAAAATATAAAAAATCCCCTAACACATTTTACAGGACCCAAAGGCCATAAAGAGACATTTAAAACACTTGTAAATTATAATTTTCACATTTCAAATTAGTGTTTTAAGAATATTTTTGTTTAAATCATTTTTGTTTTATTTTAAGCTTTCAACAACAAATGCCAAGGGGATAAATTTCATAAACATTTCACTTTGGTGCATTAAAATAAACACTCACACTTAGATTACATACTCTTAAGAGTGGTTTTTTTAATGCTTGTTCTTTCAAAGTTGTTTATTTTTGTAAAATGATTGATGCATGTATGTTCTCCCCCATCCCCTTTAGGGAACTTAGGTGACCAAAATCACTCTATCTTTGTATTTATGCCTTGTTCAAAGACATGAAAAGAATGTCTCTAAGGATCTCCTCAAATTTTTATGGTTTGGGTGATCTAAACATAACCCTAAAGTCTTTTCACTTGTCATTTATTTTCATGCATCTTGGATTATAAGTGAGATTTCATAACCTCCTCAAAAGTTCTCTAGGGAAATGTTGACCCACAAATTCATCTCTCAACATCATTTTAACCCCAATCCATGATGGGTTGTACAAATTGAGGTCAAAATTTTGGGACTTTTTCTTGATATCTTAATCAAACTCCGTTAGTAAGATACTACATCATTTGTGTTAGCAATACTTGGGACCATCTAAACACGCACCAAAATTTAGTTTTAGAATAACCCCACTTACCATAGACATACGGTTGATGTAGGGTAAGTAGCTTGAAATTTCGTATCATCTTATAATCTCTTGAGAGAAGGGGGGCTGTAAAACCCTACTTATCCATGCACTTTTATTTTTGGATTAACACTTAAAATACTCTCAAGATCATGTATATAGACAAAATTTGATAGTACTATGTAACCTTGTTAGTTTTAGGATATAGGGCATTACACATGGGTGTTTGTGTCATTTTATCCTTTATTGCATGGTTTTTGAGTCCAAATATATCTTTTTGTTTATTATACCATGTCAAAATGAGTCTTGTTCATACATCACTCCTTTATTTGAGGAGGCATTACATTGGCCTTTTTGATCACATTCCTATGCTTTAATTTTTTTGTCAAACTTGTTTGTATGTGTCACTTGATTAGAAAGGGTAACATTATGATGAACAAATAATTTTGATTTTTTGTGCTTTTAAGTCTTGAAACCAACTATTTGATCATATATTTAGAGCACATTAACATCATTATGCTACTCAAAATGTTTCAAGACTTGTTTGCCTTGTGACAAATGCCATTTTTCAAAACTGAGCCACATATGCCTTTTTGGATCTATACCTAGTGCCATTCTGCCATTCATATTTATCTAGCTTGTTGTTTGTTCAAAGAATCCTAGTTTTCCTAAGTTTAGTTTTTAATTAACCTTGACAAGTTCAAATCTAAATATTGATTGATTTTTGTTTATGCCTTATGTAATTTTGGCCTAGACACCAAAATTTCTCTTTTGGGTTGTGTAACTTAGGTTAATTATTTACCCAATTTTAAAACTATTGTTTGTACCTTTATTTGGGACAAATAACATATCTCTCATAAGCCTTTATTTCATGCCTTATGCCAATTGACCAAGTTTATGTCTAAAGTTGAATGCCTAGTCTAAGCTAAAGTGTTTCATATTTTTTAGATTAAATCATACCCCTTTTGTTTAAAGTCTAGCTTTTATGATTGTTTCTCCAAAATTCCTATCACGTGCCTATTTTGAGCCTAGATTTTGATGTTGCATTTGGACAAAATATCTAGCAACTTTTATTTTCATAGATTAGACTTATTCAGAATACTTTGTACCTAAAGTTTAGCATTCTTATTTTAGTGAGACATTTGACATTAGACATTTGAAATTAGACTTTTTTATACAAAGTTTTATCATAGAACATTTTGGAGATACAAGTCCAGCCCTAGACCAAGTTAGAATGTGTTTGGACCATTTGTCCTTTGGATATTGTTTTTCAAAGTTTGTAGAACTCTAGGCCTTTTACGAAGCATTCATAGTTAATGTGGATATGTCTCATTAAAATTATGGTGGATCCATGTACAATCCAAATTATGATAAAATGTCCACACAAATTGACTTTGTTTGAGACCCTTATGGTGACTAAGTGGTTTGTGAAATGGATCCATATCCTCCTTACAATACTTAATCTAGAGAAAAAAGGCAAGCACTAGATTTGATGGTACCTTATTTAGATTGGTTTACATACAATCTTTATCCCCTCACCACTCATGGAATTTGATCCTTCACCTATACCATTAACCCTCCTTCAGATTGTGTGAGCAACCAAGCTCCATAGTGTCCAAGGATTGCCATACCAAGACCTCATCCTTTGGCTTGTGTGATTAATCAAGCTCCATAATACCCTATCATTTCTATATCAAGACCTCCTCCTTTGGCTTGTGAAAGCAATCAAGCTCCACAAAACCCTACCATTTCTATTCCAAGACCTTGTTTTTTGGCTTATACAAGAAACCAAGCTCCATAACACCCTACCATTTCTATACTAGGACCTCATCCTTTGGATTGTGTGAGTAACCAAGATCCACAACATCCAAGGAATATGATTTATATACCAACACCTCATCCTTTGGATTTTTCAAGCAACCAAGATTAACAACACCCTATCATTTATATTCTAGGACCTCATCCTTTGCATTGTGCAAGAAACCAAGCTTCACAATGCCCTACCATTACCATTCCCAACCCTTCCATGTATGATATATTGTTATCCCAACTAAGTTTTGAAATCACAACTCGATAGGTCATGATTATCATCCTAAGACATAAACCATATTTTGATAATATTATCATTATCCAACCATTAACCATTCCTCATCCATTCCCAACTATTACCTACTTTAAAAAACCCATACCAATCATCTAGCCCCAACTAAGTCAATCAATGCCTCTCCAACCAAGCCAATCATTTGATGACCAAGATATGTTCAAAACTAGTATTTTACAACTAATTATAGACCAAGGAAAAAATAACTAACCAATCCATTATGGTTTTTTTGAACCACCTATTTATGACAAGTCAACCTATGATGAATCACCTTTTTATCCTGTACCTATTGTCAAGGAGTCTCACTTTGATGAGTCACTTTTTAATGATTATAACCACCTTTAATAAAATCATTACCTTTACCATATGCCTATTTTTAAAGATCCTCCCTTTGACAATCTAGTCTCAATGGAATTTTATCTTGACCTTTTTCCACTTATTGAGGGCTCTCACTTTGACAACCCAGTCTCTGTGGAGTTCATTATGCCATCATAGGCCATTACTTGTCCAATACCAAATATTCAACAAAACATCATTATAGAAACATCCACAATAGATGAATAATCAACATTAAAGTTAGATTATATTCTTAAACTAACATCAAATTTAACATCATAAGAAAAATCAACATTAATCTCAACATTAGATTCAGAGTCCTTTGAGTTAAACTCAACTTAAAAATCAAAATATGTTCATGGCTATTACAATATTGAGTATGCATACCTCACAGATCAATTTGAATACTTTTATAATCTTTTTATGGTTTTTGAGGATAATTAATTTTTATTTAATGCAAGTTCTCTTAGTATCTTTTATGAGGATTGTGTTGGATCTTCCCATTCCATTATTATTCCACATGCCATTAACACCAACCAACCAAGCCATTATATTGACCTTCCACCTCTCACAAGTGTCAATTAGGACTGACAAAATCACACATTTTTGAACTACATCCATGGTAACATAGTAGTTATATAATATCAAGGGGAATAAGACAAAATTCATGCAAAAGAATAACAATCTCCTACTGAAACCTTTTTAGAGGCACTAAGGGATAATCAAATCCAAAACTCAACACCTTTTAGCAAAACCTTATTTGAGGATATAGAATACAATTAAATTCAAAATTCAAAGTTCTTCAGTGAAACCTTTTCAAAGGCACTATGGGATAATCAAGATAATTTCATTGGTGAAAACCTCATCGAGGTGACAATAGATGAGCATAATAGTTCTTCACTTCTTGATAAAGACATTATTAAAGATAAAATCAATATAGATTCCAATATATATCATAATTAGATGGTATCTACTCTAAATCCCAAACAATAAAAAAATATGGTGATCCTATCGAGAGCATATTTAGAAATCTTTAGCCCCACCACAACCAAAGTTATGCCAAATCTAGAATCAACAACATTGTGTGTGCTTGAAAACTCCAATCTTCATTTGTTTCCAAACCTTATACATTCCATTATCATCCAACATTAAATTTAAAAATAAAACCTATTATCCACTATTTATCTATAGTTACCATCCCTGGCCACAATTTATTTTGTAGAGGATACAAGGATACCTTGTCTTGATGTTTGAAGGAAATTGAATCAATGACCAATGAAAACCATGACAACATTTTTGAAATCCAAATATACAGTAGGTTATTGATAGAGTAGCTATTTATAAGAGGTTTAGGTTATAAATTTACATAATTGACTATTCTACTTGTATAATTTATTGATTATGATGTGGATCTCCACATCAACATGAACAAAAAAACATTCAACTTGGCTAAAAATAAAAACCATACCTTTTCCACTTGTCAAAAACCATACCCTTGTCATTTCCATTTTCCATATACCTTGTTATTTTAATTTTTCCATTCACTTTCCATTATTTCATTCCCTAAAATTTACCTTACCTTCTCACTTGGGGGCAACCCTCCTGCCATTATAGCTAATTGCCATCCTATCATTTTTCCTTATGTCATACCATATGTTGTTTTACCATCCCATCCTTATTAGACCAAAGCCTATTTTTAGACATCATACCCAACCCATTTTTAACTTGGTTCCTTTGGTTTTTCTTATACATTCTATGAGGGTATTCCAATCCATTTTAGTAGTATATGAATTTCATGTTTAAATGATAGTCTATGAAAGTAGTATGACAGTGGATCTAACAAGTTATCTTTCATTTATTATTGACTGGTGCCATGGATATAACTACCTATGGGAAAATCCATGTAAAAAATTGTGTTACTAATTATAAATACCTATGGGAAAATTAGTTTTTGGAAATATATCCTATCAAGGCCAAATGCCACCCCCTATAACTCAAAACTTTTTAAGATACTATTAATAGCCTCTTCATGGTGATCAATTGTGTGTATTTTGACTAAAAGAGAGTTTTTTGAACATTTTAATGTTAAAATTAGAGTAAAAAATACATTAAAACATCCAAGATTCTTTTTAATACTTTTATATTTATGTAATTACCTTAGTTCCAAAGTTTCATGTTTTGGAATCATCTCCTTCATGAAAGTCTAAGCTAGAAAAGGCCTTCATAGACTCCCATGTGCCAATTTTGGACACATAAAGGTGTAAAAAGATTTATTAATTGTTTTAACATGTTAAATGACTCATGATATTTCTAATATTCCCTAAAATTTGTGGTTCAAGACTTAAGTGTGAAGAAAAGGTAAAGAAAAAGCTATTTTTATGTAATTTCATGCATAAGTATGAAATTATATGACCCATTTCATACAATAGAGGATTGAAGAATGAATATGAGAATATGTAAAGGGTTAAAAATAGTTAAAAATAAAAAATATCCAACACATGCCCAAAACTGATTCCCTCCAATCATTGAGATCCTTTGCACATAATGAGAGCCTTTCAAGTTTGCAGTTGGTACAGCCATAAGAGAGAAAACCAAGGTTTGAAATTTTGGATAGATAAATTAGTCTCAAAGGGATTATAGATATGATAATTTATTATAAACTTGGTCCTATCATATTCATTAACCATCCCTTTCAATTCAAGGTACTCAATATCTCTCCTTCATTCAAGTAGGTAATCAATTTTCTATGTTTTCTCATCATCTAAGCATCATGGAAAAAAATTCAAAAATTGTGGAGTTTATTAGGAACATAATTCACCTTCACATGGACTTAATTATTTATTTTACACATTTTGAGGGTCATATGGATCTCAAAATGGGCATAATAATGCAAATTTTTAGTCTATAAATATATGAAGAGAGCTATATGGTCTAGGAGAGAGAAAATTTCAAGAATTATTAGAATCTTATTTGTATGGGTCTCCTTAATTTTTATATGTTATTAATTAAATATTATAAAAGGGTTCTCAAATTATTCATAGTAAGGAAACCAATATTGGCTCTCAAGAGTTCTCATAGAATCACTATTTAATAAACTTTAAGGTTTCTTAGCATTGGTTAAGGATCTTAGCAGACTCCTAGGCTTCAATTTTAGCATCTTATGCTTCTTGAAAGACCTCCAAATTGATATTCCTTGTAGATAATATGATCATGATGGCATAGGACCCTCAAAATTATCTTGAAATAATCCTCATGTCCATTTCACCTCCATCTTGGTTCATCCCCATATCATAGTCTTTCATTACCATTTCCCATTGTAATAATGCTCAATTTTCACCTCCTTTAAATGTTCCCATCATCCTCCATTCACATATTAATACTTTCATTCACCCCATATCATGTATACACTATCATGAGGGAGTTAAGGACTGTAGGGATAATTATGGTCATATGAGTAGGGTTATTCTACCTTATTAACACTGCTAATTAGTCAAGAATGACTACCTACAACCATAAAAAAACATAGTCAAGGTTTTCTCATGAAAGTGCAAAGAAAGAAGAAGGGTGTGAAAGAGATATCCTATCAAAGGTTTTGCTCAATATATCTCCTAAAGTTAAAGTAATTGAGGGAGAAGTTCACCTAGACTATTTTGAACCTTCTCAAGGTCTAATACCTACACACAATCCATACAAATGGAGCATATATAGTCACATATAACAATACTAAAGAGAATATTGAAACCTTGAATGAAATATTGAAGTTGATAGGTCATTGAGCTCCTATTTAGCACTAGGAATTATTTCAAGGTATTATCAACAAGATCATTAAGTTAATTTAAGGTCAATATTATCAAAGGAAGGTAATCTAAAATCATCTCAAACAAGGACACAATCATAAGGTCTATTTTCAAGAAGGTGGACAATGCTATGAAGGAGAATTTCATTGGTTTTACCTTAAAGTAGGTTTTTAAGACTATGGAAATCATATCATGACTATATAATGATTTATGTTCACAACTTGTTACCTATACTATCTCTCCTTCATTGTAAAACTTTGAATATTCTATACAAGAGTTAGAAAAGGTCAAACACAATCAATAATAGTAAGAGAGAAGGCCTAATTTCAAGAAAAAGGAATGGTGGTATGAAGGAGATAGTATTTCAAGGAAGTGGATATAATATTTGTATCAAAATCATACTTTAAAATAGAACCAAACTTATATTTGGTCATTTTATCAAATGGCTCACCACCTATAGTAGGGTATGAAGTTTCTTGAAGAATGCAAGTTGAATCACATAGACTGTCAAGAAGGTATTCCTATACTTTAGGTTCAATGAGGTTCTATCATGTTTGATGAGTCTCATATAATGGTGTGATGAGTTATATTAAACATTTAAGCTGTAATTGTACATAATACTTAGTCATATACCTCATAAACTCCACCTACATCCATAAGTATATAGGCATATCTCCAAGATCATGAAGGATGAGGGCACAATGGTCTATAAAATATTTTAATTATAGTATGGAGGATTCATAGGATAATTGGATTTTAATGAGGTATAAAAAATAAATAGGAGTGATCAAAGCTAAGTTATAGTCAAGGTCAACCTTGAAGTGAGTTCCTATAGCCATACTAAAGACAATTCCATTGGCACGATCACATATCCACTATAGGTGCAATTCAAGATAGAATCACTAAAGAAAAGAAGAATTTGAGGAAAAATTTGAATTAATTTTTTAGTTAATATCTTAAAACATTCATCAACATGATTTATGTCTATTAAAGTTACTATCAACTCTTGATAGTACACAAGTTTGTTGTACAGACTAAGACTATTTGGGAATCCTAAGAACAATGAAAGAAGAGTTAAATTCTAGAAAGAGATTTTTAAAGAGATTTTCAGTAGATTGAAGGGTATTCAAGGAAAAAAACCATGGTGTATTATATAAGAAAAATTTCAAATCCCTCATATATGCATACCTACAATAGTGTTATGGCAGTCATGTCATAATGAGGTTCTTTGAAGAAGCATGGTATGGTGATAGGTTGCATATGTCTTCAAGGTAACCAATGAAGGATGAGAAAATTGAAAAAGATATTTTAATGGAATATTAATATAATATTCATAATAATAAATCACAAATAAAGGTGAAAAAAGAGAAAAACTCAGTCGTAAGACTTGAAACACAAGCAACCTACTAGTAGGTTTTGGTAAAAAGCATTTACAAGCCACTATACACAGAATTCAAGTATGAAAATTGGTAGAGTTAGTCATCATGAGTTATTATAAATATATATGATTTTGGATAGGTAATTTTATGAGTATAAATATTCACTATTTTGACACAATCAACCCCCTATTTGTTGATAGTCAAAGAAGGAACTAGGCAAGGTTCTTGGAGGTCTATAGGTTTGGTAGAAGATTTGAACTTAACTAAAGTGTTTGATTAGAATAAGAGGGTGATTTTAAGTCTTAATAAACCTATTGAGATGTGATAAAACTAAAATTTACATGAAAACCATGCCCTTGATGGATAAAATAGGTAGGCATGCACCATACCCTTAAGAGACACAATCACCATTTTGAACTCTTTCATGGGATAGTCCTTAATTTGGTGGGAATTGAGATAGTGTGGAGGGTTATTTAAACCTTGAATAATATATTTTAGTGTAGAAAATGATATAAAATTTTCTTGCTGGACACCTCAAGCTTATTTCTTGCATACACAATTCTTGACAACCATTCAAAGCACATTTTTACCACATAGAAGTATTGATGCACATTTTTCATGGGATCTTGTGCTTATCATGGTTGATATGGGGGTAAATTTACTTCATATTCATGTAAAGTGTTTTCCCATCAGGGGTTCATATGCTATGAACAATCATTAAGAAGCTATGGACTCCTAAATCTCTTGTAAAACCCTCGTAGCTACTCAATGGAGGAAAGAAGCTAAATTATATATCCAGATGGTATGTTTGAGATATGAAATGAATTTTATATCATTATAATCTCCCTTGAGTAGCTCCATGACCTATTAGTTGGCATGTGTAGTACTTAAATTGTATAAACTATGTTAAATAATGTAAACTTGAGCTTTAAGATAAAAGAATGAAGGGTAATTTCACATTAAATGAGGTTGAGAAGAAAGATGGGGTCCTAAAATTCCTAAATAAAAATTTCATAGTGATCAATAGGGGTCATTTGGGTTATTTTCATAATCAAATAGGTCTGTAGGTTAAGTCAAGGAGTTGTTTGCATGCATGGTGAATAAGAATGACATATAAGACTATATATGAGAGCTAATGTTGAGTTGTAATGCCATAAAGCTAATCCACATCTTGAAAAACTGATCCTTTATGTCAACTACATGCTTAACTAATCTTGGTGATGAGTTAACTAACCTTTAACTACTTCAAACACATGCATAACTCATCTTGAGTATTAATGCATGAGTTAACTCACTTCAGTTGGAGTTGTCAATAAAGATTCAGTGTAGCATGCTAAATAAAGAGCTTAGACAAGACAAAGAGGGCCAACCACCTTATTTTCAATGCCAAAAGGAGCTCATGTAAGGCATTAAGCATGAAGATATATCTTAAGGATTGTTTACACAAGTTGTAACTAAAAATTGACTTGAGTTAATGAGGAGTTGACTTCTTCATATCTCCTCTATGCCACATTGGCTTATTCTCTTCTCATTTTTTCTATATATCAAGGATTTTAGGCCTAATTTCAAGATCCCTCTCTAGGGGCATGATGAAACTCTACCAATATTGAGCTTTGTAAACCTTTTAAGTGAATAAAATGTCTATTTTTAGATTCCTATATATAAGTTTAATGTGTTATATTGGTTTGATTTTCACATGTGGTATTATTTTTCCCCTTAGAAGGTCATAATCTCACCTAGTTACTAGTAATCCATCTCATGCAGGTCATATACAGTGTTTGATGTTGATTGATTGACCTAATAGTGGAAATATTTATTGGTTAGTGCCTTGAATTAGGCCTTCCATCATTTCCCTCATGCTTTGATCATTTGATGAAACCTTTATGTGAAATAATGCTGCATAAGATTCCTTTGGAGTTGTAGAATTTAGTGATTTGCATTATTTTCTATTATTATATGAGTTTAAATTGAGTGGATGAACTAGTAATACAAGTGTATCACCATCAAAAAAATATAATTTGCCTTTTAAGAAGTCCTTCTAACCCTTTTATCCCAAAGTAATAATAGGTTTTAGTAATTGATCTAAAATTGATATATTCAGAGGAACTAGCCTCATAATCTAGAGGTTTGGTCTAAGATACAAGCATCCCATAACCTTAGACCATTCCAATGTTAGTCCAAGTTTGAAGGAGATCCAAGCAATCTGCTTTAGTAAGGTGCAACTTTAGTTTCTAAAATTAGTTGGAGGAACTAGTAATACAAGTGTATCACCATCAACAAAATAGAATTTCCATTTTAAGTAGTCTTGCTAACCCTTTTAATCCCAAATAAATAATAGGTTTTAGTAATTGATCCGAAACTGATATACTTAGAGGAACTAGTCTCATAATCTAGAGGTTTGGTCTAAGATACAAGCATCCTATAACCTTAGACCATTCCAATGTTAGTCCAAGTTTGAAGGACATCCAAGAAATCTTATTTAGTAAGGTGGAACTTCAATTTATAAAATTAGTAGCACAAACCTATGCCATTATTTCCTAATTATAATTTCCTATGGGAAAATTAGGAACAACACCTCTTACCATGAATTACCACATCACCTTACCATTGCTATTCTCATTTTCTTGGACATTTACCTTAATTTTTAGATCTTCTTGTGACCTAATTGGTTCTCCCTATATTTTATGTGGGTAGAAATAATGTGAATTGAGGTCCTAATGGGACTATTTAGGTTGTGCTCAATTCATATTGAGGTTAGCTCTATCCCTCTTTTCCATATGTTTTCACCATTTTTCAAGAAATCTAAGCTAACACTTTCACCATTTTATGAGTGGTATCTTGTCAATCTCACTAATTAAGATACCTCAAAACTCCAAAAACATTAAAAAATTTAAAATCCAAAAACATTTATCCTGTCTAAGCCTAGTCAGTCATCCTTGAGACACCCTCCTAGAGTAAATCCATTGTTAGGATGATTTCTTTTGCTTTTACTTTTAGGCTTTTTTTATGTGTTTGTTTGCTTAGTTATTTGTTTGTTTGATTTCTTGTTTGTTTGCTTTTAGTAATGTGCCTTGACTCAGTCTATATGCATTCATTGGGTGATTCCTTGTGCATTATTCTTGAGTCTATCCATATTCATATGTCAATATTGTCATCATGGTTTTTTTATCATCGATGCATTATTTTTAATTATTTATTGAATCAGAGTTAGTCCTACATATTTTAGCTAAGTTATCATGGCATTTTATATGATGATACATATTATCATGTGCTACAAAAAAATTAGCTTAGAAAGTCTTACAAGCAATGGAGCCATAGAAGTTTCTCCTTGGTAACCTTGCTAAATCCTCCCACCCTTGATCAAATCAACCCATTGACCATTCTAGTTGTATCAATGTTAATAAGGATGAGCACATCTACATTGGTAGGTACAACTAAATCATTCATATTGATCAATTCTCATTCTTATAATCATCTCTTTCATCACCTTTGCACATCCTCGTGTGTTTGGTTATTTGTGGATTCTTCAATCATTAGACCATCACATCTACGTTTGTGCACTCTCATCTTTAATATGTGAAATATAATATATCCTTGAGTTATGCTTATCAATCTACCCCAATGGGGTAAAATCAAACATATTTTTTTAATCTAAGTCATATTAATGATTATAACCACCTTTGGGCAAATCATTATTTTTAATCACCTACCCTAATTAGGGAATATGCCATTTCTATTGATTATAACCTCGTTTGGGCAAATCAGTGTTTCCACCTTTATTATTGATTATAACAACCTTTAGGCAAATCAATTTTTCTACCTTTGTTACTAATTATAACCACCTTTGGGTAAATCAATAATTTATAAATCAATGCATGTAAGCATCATCTAATTTGGATTAATCTCACCCATGGGTTAATTTAATTCTTATTATTGCTTCTTTTTGAGTGACCATCCATCAATCATATGTGTTGGCCACTCCCTCAAGGGGGGAATCATTATAGGCTTCCCAAACATTTTTTGGATATTTTTATTCAATCATTATCCTCTTTTCATATTATTTCATTATTTCATAAGACATTACTATGCCTATATATTGTAACATCTTCCCAAATAGGGGTCAATTATAGACACCTAAAACTAGCCACAACTAGCATTCGATCGAACTTCAAACTAATTCCCACCAACCATTGAAAATTAAGCCTAAGAATCACTGAATGACCCAAATTTGATTAGGCATCATTAATTAAATCTCAAACTCATGTTGAGGCATCCTAATAGAGGTAACCTATCATATGCAAATATAACCTCTCACAGATTCATCCCTAATAATTCTATGACATCATAATAGTCAATTTGGCCTATGGACCTATTGAGTGGGGTACATAATAACATAACAAATCTTAAAAGAACTAAATGGATAATCATAATAAATTAACAAGCTAAACTAAATTAAATTCATATTTGAATTATCTATGTGTAATTAATGAATAAATAAAAAAGGAAATTCAAAAATGCAAATATTCTAGCCTTTCATCATGACCTTTGTGAATTGTCAAGCTCTTTGGAAATATCCTATTTTATTTTTATTTTGGAGACCCATGCCTATTCATTGAAAATAATAATTACTTGAAAACTATTAGCTTTATTGGGGTTATATTTGACTCACCTAGGTTAGGTTTGAACCCATTCCAAGCCTTAACTCCACCTTATCTTACTTTGGGTTGGGGTTAGTTATTAAGCCTATAAATATAATGCCTTTCCTATTAAATTTTAAGATATTTTGGTGTAAAGTTATCATGTAAAAATGAATTCAAATCTTTGAGAAGAGTAGTGTTATGATTCAAAAAATTTCTTGTAAGTACTGTTATAATGCTAAAATCTTAAGCCAAACCACAACACAAGCCATGGTTCCAAAGAGAGAAGGAACTATACAACCTCCATTTCCAAATACTCTTTGATGAGAAAATTGAGAAAGACACTCAAAAATGTATTTAGAGCTCCCAAGGAAAGTAAAGGATTCATTATCTTTTGTATTTTAGTTATGCTTTCATTTGTCTTTTATTAACTAAGCTCACCACTAAGATCTAGGCTTGGAGTGCAAGTGTTAATGTGTTTATTTAAGTATTTATTTCTTGAAATAACATATTACTAACTCCATTATTATATTCCTATGATCACATTTTCAACCCATTTTATCTTTTTGGTCCCATCATTTCCTCCTTTCGAGGGATCGATTGCCGACCCTTTTTAATGACCACTCCCTTGAGGAGGCATCTATAGTTTATCCATTGCCATTGAAGTAGTAGGTATATAGGACCGTTTCATTATTTGAGAAGATGTTACTATTCCTATATCTTGAAACACCTTACCAAATAAGGTCAAATTGTAGACACCTAAAATTGGCCAAAATTGGCTTCCTAATAGGACTTTAGATCAATTCCTACCAAACATTGCAAATTAAGCCTAAAAATCACTAAATATCCCAAATTTGATTACATGTCATTAATAAAAACTCAAAATCATGTTGAGACATATTTAATTGGAGTATCCTACTATATGCAATAATAACCTCTCATGGATTCATCCCTACTCACCTTACAGCATCAGAACAATCAATTTGGCCTATGGACCCATTAAGTGGGGCACTTGTACACTTAAATAAACATTGAAAGAGCTAAAAGGATAATATAAAAAAATTAACAAACTAAATAAGATTAAATGCCTAGTTTAATTATCCATTTGTAATTAATGAATATCTAAAAAAGGAATATATTTAAAATTTGGGAGGCCAATGATTCTAATAGAAATAGGAGGATTTTAGAACAACCCACATCTTTGTAGAGCCACCAAGCTACAATTAAACATCTCAATAAAATATAAGATTATATTATCAAATCAAAGACTATATGGATATTCAAGGCTTCCTTATCATCCTTTCACCCTTAGATTGGTCTTGAACCCTCAATAGATGAGACTAAATGAAAATTATTCTCACAAGGAAACTTGGAAAAGGACAAGAAAAACATGTAGAATCTAAATTCTAAGTCTTCCTTGAAAGGGCTATACATGAAACCTTCATCATAGGATTTCTAGCCTAGACGGAAATGGAGTAAGGCCATAAATGGGGTCAAAGGTATCTTTATCAGGGCTATAGATTCCTATTTGGTAGTAGAAAAATGCCTGCACCCTTCACATCTAAGCCATCAAGCCATTAACAACCTTGAAGGAGCTTGATACCTAATCCAACATATATTGCTAAATATAATATGGAATTAAATAAAGATTGAGAATCACTTTTACACACACTAGTGGTAGTCTATAGGATGGAAGCTCAGTATGCCACTTACTTTTATAAGACTTTAGTGCCTTCTATTTTTTGCTATGTATGAAGATCTATCTTATAATTCATGTTCTATGTAGAGGATGAAAATTAATTTATTGGGTTCTAAGTGTTTATCATCACCTTCCCCATGGAAGTCACATTTTATTGTGGCCAACACACCCCATTTCCTAGAAATGGGAGATCCTTCTTTAGAAACTTATAACACAAAATCTCCTAGGTCTATGTTTATATTCTAACCGACTCTATTTAAATTAGGTCCTTGAAATATTGTGTCGCCCTATTTTACCCAAGCAGTGTCAAGCCTTATTTATTTTATGACTAAGGTGACCTTATTTTTTTAAGTATTTGTGATAATAACTTTGCAGGTCATATTTTAAAAGAAGTTCTTAGAGTCTTTTTCCTTTCCTAGAGTAACAGTATTGATGCCCTTTATGGAAAATCAAAATCTTAATGACAGTTGGGTAAGGTATTAATGGATTACGCATCTTTTCATTTTTAATTAATATTTTTTATGGGTTTTGTAGGAGAAAACATACAACTCAAAAGATGCCATGTAGTAAGCTTTCAAAGTAGAGAGTCCCCCAGATTTGTTAGAGATGTTAGAGCTTAGGAGAGCCCATCCCAGTTAAAGCATAACACATTGTAAACTATAAGAGTGGCCAATCCATCAGACCTACCAGAGATTTTAGAGTTTGGGAGAGCCTAGCCCAATCAAAGCATGACTCATAGCAAGTTGTTAGAGTGGTCAGTCCCTTAGACCCATTAGAGATGTCAGAGCCTAGGAGAGATGTTAGAATGGCTAGTCCCTTGGATTTGTAAAATATGTCAGAGCTTGAGAGAGCTTGGCATAATCATAGCATGCCATGTCACAAGTTGTCAGAGCATTTAGCCCCTTAGAGATATTATATATGTCAAATCCTAGGAGAGCTTAACCCAATTAGAGCATGCCACATAACAAGCTATTAGAGTGGATAATTCCTTAGACTTGTTAGAGATGTTAGACCTTGAGAGAGCCCAACCCAATTAGAGTATGCCATGTCATAATATATAAAGTAACCAGTCCCATATAATTGTTAGATATGTTAGAGCTTAGGAGAGCCCAACCAAGTCAGACCATGCCACATTGTAAGCTGTCAGAGTGGATAATCCTCAGACATGTTAGATATGTCAAAGCCTATGAGATCCCAACCTAATAAGAAGATTCCATGTGGCATAATCTAAGCATATGAAAAAATGTCCACCTAGGCCTCAAAATGGTCAAAATGGAGTACATATAGAACTTGAAAACCAATCAGAGGATGCCATGTGTTCTTAAGTGACACCTAACCCTTCTTAAGGACATGACATAGAGTATAAATCCATGCTTAGGTGTCAATCATTAATTAGAGGAAGAATAAGTGGATGACACATGATATAAGGCATAAGTTAATCAGGGAGCCTTGAGGAGATGTGACTACATGCCTACCATGAGTTGAGTATTAATAAAATAGAAATCTAGGCCTAATTAGATAGTTTTAAATGTCACATTGACATTCCTAAATTTAGTTGTTGGTGGAGGATTGTGAGCTCAAAATTTAAATCCATATTGGGAAATAAAGAGAGGAGATATAGACACCAACTCAAATTTGAATTCATATAAAGTGAGCTACCAAACACCATTAATATAGGGGGATGAATGTGTGATTTTATAAATATCCTAAAGAAAAATCACTAATGATTATCACTATATACCTTAAAGAGTAATTCAACTCCTTGCTTTTCAATTCCAATTTCATGCCCATAATTTTCCCTATTCTTATTACCTTCCTATTAGCTTCTATCTTGATACAATGGTTGCATCCTCATCAAACCCTAAGGATAAACTTAAGTACTAGAACACCCTATTATCAGAAGGCTTAACCTATTTTAATCACTATAATGAGGTACCCAAGGACTCAAGATCTAATAATGTGGAATATGTAGAGTTGATGATGCCCTTTTGGCTTACAATAAATGCAATCTTCATAGGGCCATGAACAAATTAGAATTATTCCCCTATGTCAACTTGTTTGGAAACCTACTTCTCATTACCATCTAAGTGTAGAATAGATTCCATGACAGGGTTTTCTTACCCAACTCTTAAAACCAAATCACTAAAATATTTACGAATGCCTAAAAGTTATATTACTCCCTCCCATATTTCACCTTCTCTTATGATGTTGTGATATTGAAAACTTAGACTAAAACTTTCTTGATATACAATATCTTGCAAGATTGGGTTGAGAACCTAGATGTTAAATGGGTCAATAAGAAGGACATCAATGTATACATAGTCCACACCTTTTGATAGGAGGTCTAGGTAGGTATGATTATATTGAACCAATTATTTAGGGCCTATAACTACTTGCATGTTAATTAATTATGGGTGCCCCTCCTCCATAAGATCCTCATTGGTTTCAAAGTTATAGACATGGGAGGGATGATCAACATCAAGTTGGTCAATGACATAATAGATGATTAAGTAGGAGAAAATTTATACATGATGAGCTACCTTATAGATATGGTCTATGGGATGCTCACTTTCAATCCATCTACATTTCTTATATGATTTAATAAGGGATAGGAGGTCCATGTAGTATTTTATAAACTATATGTCCACCAATACTAGAACCACATCTAAGACATCTATGACTACTTTTAACTAGTGGTATACACCATAATAAATGAGACCCTAATGCCCTATTTATCATAGGGAATTTGGGAATCCATTACATCCATAAGTGATAATTGGTACTATAGGGAGGACAGTGTGATTTGAATTATGATCATTCTTAAGCAACCCCTCTTCTTTCCATACTTCATCTCAGACCACTCAATGGAGCAGGATATTATCTACTAGTTGGTGGAGGGTATTTTTGAATTTTTCATGAGCTGATAGTAACAGGAATGTCCACAACTCCTAATCTCCATTAGTTACCTTGTATACAAGGCCTTTACTCCCCTATAGAAAATGGTAGCTAGATGGGACTTCTTCACCCTAGGGAGAGCCAAACTTAGGCATTGAGATCCTGAGGGCATGATCAAGGCTCACTTGGTGAGGTATTTAACTTGAATTTATATAGACTATGGCCACCAAGTAGATGATGATGATGAGATATAATTTTATGTTATGAATTACTAAGAGGTATTACTCTGGTTCACAATTAGGAAGAAGAACAAAGGAAATAAGGTCAAGATGGGCCCATTTACTCCCCCTCTATCTCTTACTCACTCTATGGAGGATCTAAATTTGACTCCTACTATCTCCAAAAGGATTTTGTAAGGTATTGTAACACATTATCCTCCTTTTTCCTTATCTCTAACCTTACTTCCTATAGGAGATCCTACATCTCATCCTCTATCTCCTCAAGTAGATCCTACTCCTCATGCTCTAGTTCCTCCTCTTCCTCCTCTAGAAATGCCCACTCTTTATGCCTTATATCCACCTATGTCTCCTTTGACAGATCTATTATCCTAACTCTAACTAAGCTAGATCCATTTTACTTGATGGTAGGTATTCCAAGTGAAAATGACTCAACCACCAACACCTCGACCCTGAGCTACATAGACTTTAAGGTTTGACATCACTAGTAATCTAGAGGTAAGCCTTGAAAGAGGATCTCAATAAGCATCGATGTAGGTTCCACCTCTTACACCTATTATTTACTTTATATACCTTCCACCCATCCATTCCACTACCTTTTATATCCCATTAATCACACCCCTAAGTTTTTCTCTCCTTCCAAAAGCTCCTTAGGTGGTGCCTCCAATATTCACCATTGCACCCCTTATATTGTTCACCAAAGTACCTTTGGCCTCAATTATCTCAAGCATCCTCACCTCTTAAATTCCATCTACCCCTTCCTTTCCACAACCCAAAACCTCCCTAATGCCTTCATTAGGCATGTCTTTAGTTTATGTACCTTTAGGCACATATTCATTGGTGGTTATAGATACCACAATTGGGATGCATCTTTAGTGTCAGGAACTATCCTAGTACAGCCTTCAATCATCCTAAAACCTACCTTAGCATTCCAAATGCCTCCATAGTTAGCCCCTACACCTCCTATTATCCATGTTAGTCCTTCTACCATGGTATTTAGATTCGAATTAGGCAAGATACCTAAGAAAAGTAGTATGAAACACACCCTTAGGATTTAATTTAAAGGCTTTACACTTTAGTCTAGCCTCATATGTTGGATTTAACATTTCATATATCTCAAATCATGGTATATTAGTGTATTTCTCACCATCCCTTTCTTTCTATTACTCCAAACACCTAAGGATTGTGCTTTAAAAAACCAATCTCTTCCCTTCTATTGAACACCCCTCTCCCAAGAGTCATTTCCCCATAGGTAAGCATGACCTAAGAGTAGTGGAAGTTTAAAATGTTCCCATGGGCCTCCCTTTTCATGCTTCCCCCTTTCAATTCCATACCCCTTCCTAGTCCATTACTTTCCTCATTCACCCCTTCAACTTCTTCCATCTCCCCTCTACTTCATCCTTTGCCCTTCACCACCATCTTAGCCACCCATCCAAGACCTCCTAGAACTTAGGGAATGGTATCAAAGTCACAAGCACTAGAGATGATAGTCTAGGGTGACCTAGACATATAACAAAGCTTTAACTAAGCCTAGAGAAGCATAAAGAAGACTCTAACATAAAGGTTCATCTAGGAAGGGAACCCAGTGGTGTGGAAAATCTAGTAGGATTTGTTCTCCCTAACCAAGATAAGGACTTCCATTATGGAGGAAAGTATATATAAGGATACACTCTCCATTATCAAATAAACTCATGATATGTTATAGAAGCTCCTTGAAGACATGAAAATATAGGTTTAGACACTATAATCCTAGGTGAAGAGCTATTTACCCATCATGCTAATTGGGTAGGTCAAGATTGCCTTATTACTAATCTTCTCAGTTTTGGGGAAGGTGGTGGAGACCATGCTAGATACTAATATGCTTATCCAATAGACTTAGGCTTACATGGAGAGGATTTCAAAGATAAATGGGAAGTGTAGGAAGCTATAAGACATAATAAACATAGGTATGTTCCTATAACTTAAGCTAATGACTACCTTAAATTGAGGGTTGTATCATATATAAACTGGGAACATGAAGGTGGATATGGAGAATGGATAGCTATGGCTCACATTATAACATGACCTTTGGAAGAGGGTAGGAAAAAGTAATTAACCTACTTTAAGGAGATCAATATCTCTTTGATATTCCATTTGGATGGTACCCTACTAGATAGGGGAGAGTTTTGAATTCACCCAGGTCACGAGGGAGAAGGTCACCAAAGCAAAAAATAGAAGCGACCTAGGAAATTTTTGAGCTACCAATGCAATCCATGATGAACATTAGCCAAGTATTTGGGGTTTAAGTGTAAATGAAAGCTACCTTATAGGTGTACCATAGGTTGGTGAATCAATTTGAGTTGATATTCAAGTATCCCCCATCAAACCTTGCTAAGATAGATAAGGAATTTAACTTCATGGCAACCATGTTAGATGATAAGGATGTGAAATTAATGTAATTAAGAGTCAGACCTTCATAGTCACCTCTATGTATCAACTAGGTGGTCCCCCAGAGATATTTTTGAAAGATTTAAGGGATTTCATTGTTTTAATTTCAAATAATGGTTGTAAATATAATGAATGACCATCATTACCCAAGATGGGAATCTCATGCTAT
Organism: Torreya grandis; assembly: GCA_037957365.1. Classification (NCBI taxonomy): domain Eukaryota; kingdom Viridiplantae; phylum Streptophyta; class Pinopsida; order Cupressales; family Taxaceae; genus Torreya; species Torreya grandis. Next base: position 1,798,446 of record JARHVA010001432.1, read on the forward strand.
TTGGAGGTGATTCCCATCCTCATCTATATAAGTCAAATCCATATTGTAATATAAGGGTTGACTAAAATTTGATTGAAAGTGATATTATATTATATCAAAGGTTTCACCTATTTTTTCCTTCATCTCTTTGGACTATAGAGTTGGCCACGAATTATTGTTGTAACAATACTTGATTATTCTTAATGAATATAATTCCCATTTTCTGTAAAGGGCTTATTCTATGCCTCAATTATCTTTCATCTCCATTATGAATTATTGTCAATGATAAATTAATTGGACTAATACTTTTTTATTAAATATATTCTATGATTATGATATTCTTGGCTATTATAATCACTATTTGAACTATTTCATTTATCTTTTTGTATTATTATTAATTTGTGTGCTAATCTATAAGTTACCATTGGGTGTTTATGTGTAGTTTTTGATATAAACTCTTATTACTTATATTAAGTAAGGGTTAATATTTGAATCATGCTCCCATGTTTCTTCAGACTCTTCCCCCTGTGTGTTCTTGGATGTATAAATTTTAGTGAAACTCAGTCTATAGTCCATGTCAAGTGCACTAGTTTGATGGTTGATGCATTGATTTAATTCTAAATTGGGAGGATCTCTTTTTTTTCCTTAATTTACTCTCTTATTTTGTGTTTTTTTTCAAAGAGTGAACTCTCCCTTTACCCTTGTGTTTAGAAACATTAGAGCATAATATATAAAATTCAATAATAACCTTTGATAATTAGATCTATGTCCAAGAATCCCATATTGAACTTTTGGTGGTGGCACTACATCTCTTGGAGACTATTCACATAGACTCCATTATGAATTCAAATACCTATACTTGTGCCTTGGGATAATCCCACATCAGTCCTAAAATGGAGGATAAATTTACATCATTCTTCCCATATTATTCTTTGGGAAATACCTAGTATTATGGGTATTTTATGAACCAGAGTTTGAACTGAACAACAAATATAATACTAAGTCTATAGACCTTTTACTTTAAAATGATGTAGTAGCTATTATTTTTGAATAAGATGGATGGTTGGAATTCATAAAAAAATTATATGGTTATAATGAAATTTTTTTTAATGAATTTATCATCAATCTCAAGGGAGAGCATACTAAGGTAAGATGAATTAAAATCCCTATTAGTAGTACTATTATTAATTAGCTTTTAGGAATTCCAAATAGAGGGATAAAAATATCTAGGATTACCACCTTCAAATATTTAATTCATAAATTTCATAAAGGGGGAGAGACTATAACTAAACTAATTTTTATCCCTAAGGGTATAAATAAATGATTTGAGAGGGAAAGCCTATAAGAACTATGGAGAACAACCACATTTTGGGTTATCAAATACTTTAATTGTGATAATTAGTATGGATCCCTTGGGTGCGATGCCATGAGAATTGTTACCCACATAAAATGAGGAATGCTAACCCTGAATTGAGGTTCAATTTACCAAAATTTATCTATGGATCCAACCAAGTTATGGTAGACAAACATGTGCAAGGACTAGCCTCTATTAGACATCATGGGCTCATCCAACTCATTTGCCAACATCAATTTATGAAGGCACCAAATAGAGAAGATACATGGGAAGAATTTGTGAAGAATAAAATGAATAATAAATCCAAGATACATATAAGGCCTTTATACTCATCCCTTACACCTATCTGGCACAAAAGGGGGAACTTCTAGTAAAAAATGATCTCTAGAAATAGCGAGATAAAGGAAAATAGTAGTATTTAGGGTAAGCTTTGTGGAAAACTCAAACATAGCTACCACCCAAGTACCTATATTAGATATCTCTGATGAAGGAAAGAAAGCTATGAAGATATCATAACCCAAGTTCATTAGGAGAATTGCAAGAAGGAAGACTCCAAGATAGGATTCTAGATCAAAAACCTTGCCAAAAAAAGAATAAAACTCATCCTACTTGAAGATGATGATGTGGGAAAAAGTTTTATAGAAACTCTTGGTGTTCTCAACCAATGACAAATTGCTAAGAATCCATAGACATTGGAAGAACCTAAAGAATAAGAGGTCACAAGAGAACCATCAATTGTTATTGAGGAGTTGGAAACCATGGTAACAATATTTTTTGTTGAGGAAGTTGAATAAGATCCCCTTCCATCATCCTTTAAGCCACTAATGGACAAAGGAAAATCTATAATTATAGAGGAAGAAGATCAATATCCCAGCCATGATGAAGAAGAACAAATGTAATAGTCTATGAATTTATCAAGAGTTGAGGCCATCATAAGACAAAAATAAGAAGAGATAGCCTTCCTCAAGATGAAATTAGAAGGTAAGGAAAAAACTATCTTATCTTTTTAAAAAGAGTTAGAAGAAGCTAAGGTTTAGTATTTTGATAAAGATGGGGAGCTAGCTTTGTTGAAAGGAAGAGTAGTAGAACCTAGATAATAAGTAGGCCAAGGTGTACAAACACAATTATCATATGAAAACATCATGTCCACTTGGGAAGAAACTTGTCAAACTTCAAAGTAAGTCAAGGTAGCAAATAGTAAGTTAAATAAAGACCTTGAGGAAGAAAGAAAACATGAAGAAAAAATAGAATCCTCCATACAAGTAGCTTATCAACTAGGGGAGAAAATTGTGGTTTGTATAAGTCCTACCTCCAGGTATGGTCTCTTTCTCCGAGAATAGTTCTATATATGTAACTTTTTGAAAATTTTATGTGGGCTACATCATGATTTAGAATATGATATGGAATTTATGAAATCCTATCACATTATTACCCCTAAGTATAAAAACCTTTTATATTAATTTTATTTATGTAATATTCTCCTAGAACACATGTCATCCTTCATGATTAAATTATTAATGGTAGAATTATAGATTAAATATTTCACCTCCACCATACAAAATTAGAGTGTATGGAGTGAAAGGACAAATATATATCTTAAACAAGTCAAAAATGTTGGAATACATATGAGGCTTGAATTCCTTAATGTAGATAATAAAATTATTTTTTTCTAAAATCTTATTTAAAAACCAAGGATTAGGGTGCAACGTCCACATATTTTGGGAAAGTGCATTTCTAATTTTGAGAAATATGATCAAGACAATTTTAGTGCAACACTTGCTACAAGTGAGAAGATATGAGACACATTGAACATCCCTATGGAAAGAAGGGAGGCCATTTTATCAATAATCTTAGATGATGCTTCTGATGGGATCAAAATATTATAGAGATAATTTAGTATTTTGAATAGAATTTGGAAAAGAATAGATTGGAATGAGATACATGGTAGAACACAACACCTTAAAGGCCTAATCAATTTGAAAAATAGAGGGCCTAGGTAATATAATATAAAGGGTTTATTAGTCTAACATAATTAAATTTGGATACATATTATGATGTTTATGACCTCAATGAAAAATTAAGGGAGGTCATGCTTAACAAAGAGTAAAGAGGATCCTAACTTGCAATATGACTTATAAAAGGTAAAGTGTGGGGGAAATGATGAGTCCATATAATGACTTGTTATATCCAAGAAATAATCTCATTTTATCTAAATACCTTCCTTGGTGTAAATTTATATGTGCATTATATAAATTATTACTAATCCAAATTAGAAATGAGTACTTTTACCTTGACTATTATGTGTGTGTTAATGTTTCTTGTTTACACTATGTCCTAACCTTTTTTATAAAAATATATCAATATTGTATATATAGGTCATATATATACACTATAATGAAGTAATATATTTTGAACAAGTAATAAGTATTCATAAGATCAATTTAAGCCATTATGGACTATCTTAGACTAGCTCTGGTGATCCCTAGGCTGGCTTTAGTGTTCATCAGTTTGGATCTAGAATCCATCAATCTAGATGTGGAGTCCATCATTATGGATCTAGAATCCATCAATCTAGCTTTAGAGATGCCTATACTTGTTTTGAAGTTTCTAAAACCAATTCATGTTGCCTCCAAGATCTTGACAAAGGATATTTTGATGCATATGTATCATTGTATAAACCATGCATGCTTGATCAAAACCATTCAAAGGTATTTTTGGGACATTTCCAATGTTCATGTATAAATATACAAAATATATTATTCCTATTTTTAGACATAGTATTTATAGTAGGTTTTATTACACATATCTATGAATATTATGAAGAATATTGGCTACCAAAATGAATATAGTTGTAAATGCAAAATACGTTGTAAATAACAATAGCCAAGAATACAACATGTAGACTTACACCAACACTCTTCCACTAGTTTTACCCTTGAAATATGGAAGGAGGTTTTAACCTTTTCTATTTTAATAAACAATATTCTAATCAATAATAATATTATTAAAAGGTTACTCTATTTTGATTAGCTATTGTAAAAGAGTTGTGATATATTAACATCTTCTTACTGATTTAATGGTAGGGATAAAATGGATTGAATAATAAGTTATAATAATTATCAAGCATTTATAGATTATAATTTTTTTTGAGAATTAATGAAGAATTGATTAAATCATATTTAGGAAGAGCAAGGGCCCACTCAACCAAGGAAGCATGATATTTTATGGTATTTTTATGTTAATATTATCATGTATTTGATCTTTCATTTTAATTATAGTGTTGTATACCATAGTTTAACCTATAGGTCTATGTGTTTAGTATGTGTGTTTTAATTTAGTTTAATTTCAATTATTTAGATTAATAAGAATTTGCTTTCATAATTAGTTTCTTTCAAAGCAATTTCAATTTATATAATTTAGATCAATTGTGTGTTTCCTTTTAAACCATATCAATTATAAAGTGTGATTCCCTTATAAAGAATTTAAATTTATAAAGAGTGTTTAATTTTAAAAATAATAGAATAGTATTCAATTCAAGAAAGTATAGTATATATTTAGGAGTAAATGATCCAAAACTTTCCCCTAAATAAACAATTATTAGTCATTTTTCTACATACCTTATTGCTCACTTCCATTGGCCACTGACCCTAGTTTAATATGAAATAAATTTAACTTAGTTGATTAAATGTGAGGATTAAAAACCCCATCAACAAGCTCACTTACTATAGTCAAGTTGGATATATCATGTAAACCTTTATTCCAAAAAACTTGAAGTATAGCTCATCTCAGCTTAACTTACATGCAACACAAAGGGAAGTGAAGGATGGGGTTTATTTTTAGGTCATCATTATTGGTACATAAGGGGGGATATACATGAATATTAATTATTAGGTATGAATTCACATCATCTGGTCAAGGTGATATATGATGTATTCCTAAAACCTAGAAACCTACAATATAGCTTAGGTCAACTTAGTTTGCATAGGAAGTTAAGGATGATGTTCATGGTGGGATCATCATGATATATAAATAATGGGGATATATGTGAGTTTAAATTTTCTTTACTAATCTCATGAATTAGTTTTTTCAAAATATTTACTCAATGTAGTCATAAAATGCTTTTTTTCCCACTACCCTTCCATATTTTTAAACTTTTTATAAGATTTGATTATTATAATATTGCATGTTTTTAAATGTTTTTCCTCACATGTCATTTTTTTCAATTGGATGAATTTACTTTGTCAAGATCTAAAAATATTAGATAATACTATGAAAACTTTTATGTGGTATTAGGCCAACTATGAGGCATAATGTGATTATTAGTAATTTGGATATAATTGAAAATGGATTTCTCACTAGTTAGAATATAATAATAGAAAAATTGGAAATCAATATCATACTACTTAAAACCAATAATATAAATATTATAATCTGATATCATACTAGTTAAAAGCCAATAATAGAAATATAGGAATCTAATATCAAACTCATTAAAAACTAACAATATCAATATATAAATCCAATTTTAAAAATAATAAATTAGAAAATGGAAAAACTATAAATCTAAATTTGTAGACATATGTACAAATTTAATGAAATATTAGTTAATTGCCTTGCTTATTGGAAGGGAAATCTACAATGTTAAGAAAATAAAAGTTTCAAGGTGAATAACTAGTAAATTTTACTCTTACTATTATTTTGTAGGTATTGAAACCAAGAACATATCCAAATACCAATGTCAAACCTAAATTAAATTTTTCCATCAAGGTTAATGAAAAAGAAAGGACCATACAACAAAAGCACAAGAATATTATGAACAATAAATGCCCCCCAATTATTTAACAATGAAAATTAATAGGCATAGGGTTTTTAATAGCTTGATGATGAAATATCCCTTAAGGAATATGTTATGCTATTTAATCTTGATTATAATCTAATATTTTGGTTGGAATTAATCATTTAAAAAAATAAACATGTAAAGCATGAAAAATTCAAGACGTGACAATAATTTAAGGAACAACATAATTTAGTGAACTAAATATTTAGAACCATTTCCTAATCTAATTAGGGTTACAGTGGCACATTACCCATGTATTCTTGTAAGATGGATTGGATAACATAGGGACATTTGGATATATTATTGTAATTACAATAAAACTATACTTTGATTAAGTTCATATATGGAATTAATCATTTTATTTTAATCATGACTAAAACATTTGAATTTAGTCATTAAAGGAGAGTATTAAAATAATTTAATAATAACCATATAACACATAATATTATATTGACTTGATTCTAGTTTGGTAAGATTGCACTATTCCTAGAGATTTACTATGAAGCTTAAATAATCTTATGGTTAATATGTTTTTTATATTGATAACTTTACCTCCCTATTTTGTATCATATTTTGAGATATTGAAATGTATCTTTCATTTTAATAAACCTATTAATTATGGATTCTCATTAATTTTTTTAGTATAATAAGTTATATGTGATCCACTTACTATATATGCAACCAATAATGGTGTGTTAATACTCCCAATATAATTAGCAAAATTATTTATAATTTTATAATGATTGAATTAAGGGTTATAAGCATGGTTAGTGTATAAGAATAAACCCTAAGTGTTAGTATTTAATGCTTGAACCCACTCGTCATGCTACTTATATATTGGCTTATGCACATATATATAAGTGAAATGAAGGATGGATGTATCTAGCCAGTTTGTAAGCATTAGTGTTAGTTCTTAATACAAAAGGAATTGACCTTCACCACACAACATCGTAATGTTAGATATCATATTTATCCCCATGGGTAAAATTTCAACTAGTAACTAGGCCACACATAGTTAGTCCTTACCATGATAGTGTAACCATGAGTATATGACCTACAAAAAACTAATTTCATGACTGAACATCATAAATAAGGGGCCCAAATAGACTCCTAATCCAAATTAATAAAAAATGTAGGTCTCTATTACATAAAATTGGTTAAACACTTTATGAAGGAAAATAATATTTTAAGCAAACATACTGCATATGTTTTAAATCAAATAAAAATAATTTGAAAAACCATTTAATTAATCATTAATTATTGATAAATTTATTTAATGGGTCCATTTCATATTCTTTTCTATTGAGATCATAAATACATTACCTACACATTTTAAGTACACTAAAACAAAAATGTATAAGTAAACCAAAATTTAAAGAGTTTTTGGTACATCATTTCAAATCAATTAAAATTTGAATGGGAATACTATCAAATTAATTCACAAAACTAATATTATGATATTTTCATATTTAAATTCTATTTTATAGTCTATTAAGAATACAATTGAAGCCTCAGAAAAAATTCTTTGGAAGAACACTCAAAATTTATCTAACATTTTTTAAGACTTTTCTAAGATAGAAAAATTAAACAAAACTAATTTGGAAAGTGGCTTTGAAATCCATCCTATTTTAATTGAAAACCCAAGTAATAAAATTATTTGACTATTGATCTAGTAATTTTAAGTCATTCTAAAAGTAATATGATCCCTATTCTAAACTAATTTCACTAGAATTTTTTTTAGTATTTTTAGTGCCCATTTGAACTCAATTTAATGAATTTTTAAATATAAATTAACAACAAAAAATTAAAATAAGGTAATTTTTAAGTCACTTATAAATTTCTGTTTTACTTTAGCCTCTCTCAAATAGAGGTTTAAACCTATTTTTCATAAAACATACCATTTTACCATTTGTAAGATTTGAACTTAGAATAATTAACTTGTAATTGTAAATCCACATTAAAAGAAATTAAATTCATTATTATTTTAAAGGCCTTGGAGTTCAATAAATGGATTTTAAGTTTCTAATAGTTGAAGGCTTTTAGTCAAATATTGTAATGGAGGGTATTTTAGGAATAATTGACAACATATGGCTATGATCTGACTAGTCACTCAACCCATCATAGGTGACAAGATTTAATATGGACCACTTGGTTTGACCCAAACCTATGACATCCCATGTAGACACTAAGGAACACAAGTCTGCATATAAATAATTCATTGACTAGGAAAATAATATTGGTACAAATATTTGTTATCAACCTTTAGTTAAGTTGAGTTAGTAATTTAGATTTTATACTAAGACTAATTAGTGTGTAGTTAGAGTGTGCACATGTCCAAGTATGAATTTAATTATTACCTACCCACATGTGTCACCATAATTAGATGCCAATTTTATTTGTCAAATAGGAAAATAGATTCAATCCTTTGACTTTATTATAAATAATATTTTCCTCTTTTATATTGTATAATGGTTGAGATATTTTTTGTATTGTTGACACATTGAGTTTTATATAGGTACATAGATGCTGTATATTTGAGAAATATTATTAGTTGTCATTTTAGTTATCCACTTCTCACCTATATATTTTATGAGTTATGATTCAATTCTAATTTGATCCTAGTTAGACCAAATATTAACATGGTATCAAAGGTATGCTGATATTAACATGGTAAGAGATCCATTAAAGGTAAGATCTGTAACTTAGAATAGTTTTTCAGATGTTTTTTATAATCAACATTTTTCTATAGCATCTCATTTTTCAAGCCATGTAAATCACATTCCACATAGATTTGGAAAATTTGCATGGGTAAAAATGATCCTATGGGAAGGAAAATGACCATTTCAGGTCATTTAGCATGTTTTTGGGACCAAATTTCATTTTTTTTTTGTAACTTGAGATAATCCATTAGCTATAATATTTAACTAAGGATTGGATTTGAGTGAATTGCTTATACATTTTTGGTGGATTTCATGTATGGAACTTGGAGGGTGTAATTTTTATCCTGGTAAAACTTTTTTGTGGTGATTTTTATTACATTTGTAAAATGCAATGATGCCTTTCATGTGAATTTTGGCTCACTCTTTTGGATATCAGGTTTTTGAAGAGAAGAGGGTGAGTTTTGGTCTAACAAGTGGTTAGATCCTGTACAATAATTTTTTTGTCTCACATTTATTCTATGAGCCATTGGATTTGAAAATGCATTTTCTTTTCTCTCTCATATTATGAGGGGTACCTAACATGGCCTCATTATTAGGACCCTATTGAGAAAATTTATTGTTTCTTTTAAATGGTACCTACTGGAAAGAATCTTATATTTTTTATCATGTTATTAAAGTAGTGATTTTGGGCCACCCATGTAGATAATTAATTTATTATTTATATTTTTTGGCACTTAAAATGATGATATTCTTTTTATGACTTTTGGGATACACAATCAGGTGATTTATATGTTCAAAGTAGTGGATTTTGGACCACTCATGCAAACAACTTCTTAATTCCTTCTATTTTTTAGACTTTGGCATGATGATAATTATTTGTGACTTTTAGTACCCCCAAAATTAGTTAATTTAATGTGTTCAAAGTAGCAGATTTGGGCCACTCATGTAGAATGTTTTTTTGATTTTAATGAGTTTCTTAACCATCTTTGGTAGTTAGTGGTTAATTTGTCCTACCAATTATATGCATGATATTTATTTTTAGACATTTGAGGCCCATTTATATGCACCTCATTTCATTTTTTATGAGAGATTATTTTATGTAAATAATCACCTTTGTGTGTATGTGTGCTTCCTTTATTTTAGCATAATAATGAGTTTGGTTTCCTTATATGTACATATGTATCTTAATAGGCACTTTCTTTTATATAATACATATAAGGACTTTAGTATGTATCATATTTTTATAGAATTATTTTATTTACTCTTCTATATTTTTGACACTTTCCTTGATAGTATGATTATTTTATGTTGTGAGTGGCATCTAGTATCCCCAGTATCTATCATGAATTAGAATTACACATGATTAGCCATTTTTCATGGTTTCAAAATTAACAGGGTATTTTAATGTTTCAAGTATTTTATTCATACTACTTATGTATATATCATGAGTTTTTCACCAGGTGTTCACTTCTATTATACACAACCTTTTTTGAGTGTGGATCAGTCCACCTTATATAATTATGAAGCTCAAACTTATTTTGGAGCATCCTTTGATTTAAGACTTTATCATCATATCATGAGAGATATCCATTGTTGTTATCATTATTCCCTCTAGTTCACCATTAAGGGGGGATGGGTATGAAATGTTTTCTTGAGTCCTTTCTACCCAATCTATTGAGATCATTATATTTGGTTGATATTTATACACAGGTACCTCATTAAGCTTTGTATTTATGACATATTTTTCAATGATTCTAAGACTTTTGATTTTTTCCTTAGACCTTACTAAGTTACACAGAAGTGGGGGGGGTGGTTGGTGCAAATATTTATTGGTCCCATTTAGTTAAGTTGACTCAGGAAGTTATATTTTAGACTAAGGCTAGTTAGTGTGTAAATAGAGTGTGCACATATCCACATATGCATTTAATGCTTATCTACCCATATGTGCCACCATAATTAGATTCCACCTTTAATATGGATAATAGGAAAAAAGATTATTTTTTTTGACTTTGATATAAATAATATTATCTTCCTTTTTATTTTATAATGGTTGAGATACATTATTGTATTATGACACATTGAGTTTTAAACAAACACACAAATGCTGCATATTTGAGAAATATTCTTGATTTTCATTTTAGTTGTATTTTTATGACCTCTATCATGCATGATATATGTTTTTTTATTATTAGAACTTGGTTAGACTAGATATTAACATGGAAAACATATTTAGTTTGGAATTAGATAAATAACTTAGTCATGAGTATAATGAAACGTAATCAATTGCATGAAATAAATAAATAAAATAACTCAGTTGCTTAGGAGGAAAATTATAGTCATCCATGGAAATGATAATAAATTCATACATTTATCTATTAATTATAGATAGATATAAAAATGAATAACAAATAAGATTTTAGGTAAAGAGAAATAATCAATTAAGTAAAATACACTCAGTTGTGAATTTCAATGGAATTTAGTCCTTCTTAATAGAAAAAAAAAGTCTTATTTTGTTAAAGACATATAAATTCAATATAAAAAATTCATATAATATGATAGTAATATAAGATATTGGAGTAATAATACTTTAGGGTTTTTTAAGGGTTTTTATAATGTATTTTAATTATTGAGGATAAAGATAATATGTAGGGCATGACTAGATCCAAATGACCCTATTTGTTCATAATATTCAAACTATGACTTTTATTTTCCTCTACTTAAGAATTATCTTTCTTTTAACTAGACACATAGTCAACCTTGTATAAATATATCCTCCATTACTATCTAAAATGATCTCTCAAGCTTCCCCAAAGGGACCATTAAAAAATCCCTCAATTTATTATCAATTGAATCAATTGATCACCCTCACCTCTCATACTTTTTGCCTCCATTATCTATCCATTTCATCATTCACATTTTCATATTTAATTTCTCTCTTTTTATTATAATTATAGATAAAATTAGAGTATCAAAATTAATGATCTCTAAATAGACAAAGGTTCCACTCAATTTTTATAAGTATCTTGTTTGGTGGGTGCATCAATTTTACTAAAGATGGTGTCATAACTTTCATGGATGATTATGAATAAGCACAAAGAGTACCTTCCATTTCCTTCCCTAAAAAAACACATTTTGATTTTGTCAGTCACTATGCAAAAAAAATATTCTCTTTCATAACAGGCCTTTGTCTTATATGATATTCTTATGCTTGGATAAGTATCCTACTAAAACCTGTGAACTTTTATTTTTTACTACTGTAGCTAAAAGTGATATGGTATACATGAAATAATAATCTTCCCATCAAATTAACTATGAAAATAATTAAATATATCTGTCCTTGATACCCCAAGGTAGATAGTTGTTTGATAAAAGTGCCTGTAATAAATGTGATATCATTGAATGTGATGATGGAAGGGTATGTACACATGAAGAGACAATATGCATAGCCCTTAAATTCTCACTAGAATTCCCCTTTAATTACATGCCAATAAATGATGACACACATCCTCCTCAATTGATAAATACACACACACACATGTACATAAATAAAAAATAAATTAATATAGAAACACAAAGATATATATTTCCTAACATGCCTAAGTTATAATTATCGCATACCACATTGATTAATAATTCCATTACAATTCTAAATATCTAGTTGATAGGAACAAAGTGGAATCAATCTACCTACAATATTTTCTCAAGTTCAATATTCCACCATACATCAATGATGACACTATTTTTAATCTCCATCTCCAAGGAGGATGGGAAGTGAATAAATAAGATGATAAAAATAAGTTCAACCCTCCCTAAGCACATTTAACCTTATTACAAATCACATTGAAACCAAGATTAATATGGGATCATCTAGAAAATTAATTTATCAACATGAGAAGAATTATAGATTTTCACTTGTTAGAGTCATCATTCTAAGATTGTGTTTATTATACCAAATCTTACCTATGTAAAGTTACAAAACCTAATTTTTATATCACTAATTTTCCTACTATTTTATGATCTTCTTGTACCTTTGATTTATTATTTTTTATAAAAATGTGATAAAATTTTGATTTATTTTATTTGAGCTATATTAGAAATACAAAAAAGTTATGGAGTCATGAAACCATCAATATGACATTAAAAACTATGTATCCCACATTATAGAATCATATCTCCATGTAGTTCCAAGTGAGTGTAAATGGAATAGATCAAACAATGATTTTAAACCTCAATTTCCCTATAAGTGAATTGTATAACAATGTAGATAAATATTTCATTTGATACAAGGGAATAATGAGAGTGTGTGTAAGATATGACTCAATAATGCTCAAATTGAAATAGGAAGAATAATGTGACTTGATTTTGGGCTTTTCTCTAACTATATCCCTTGATATTCTATTTGATGATACCTTATATTTATTTTTAAATGGTTTGTGATAACTTGTATTTAGAGGGCACTCTAAATAAATATAGGGCATGCTATCTAACCTTAAAAATGAAATGAGGTGAGATTAAAGATGAAATACTAATGAGAATAGGAAAAATTACCCATAAGGGCAAAGGTTATAGATATGTTTAGGGAACTAATTTATTGAGGATGAATTCCTGTAGGGTGAAAAACTAACCTATACCAAACAAAGGATCATGAATATGATATTTAGTCCAAGGATTCTGATAGTTATATTTTGATGTGTTTATATGTTATTTTAAGGATAAATGGTTAAATGAATACCACTATAGCATCATATAAGTCATATAAATATGAAAATATATACAAGTATATAAAATATGTATAAGGGATAATACTCTAGGGAAAAAGGTCTTATACTATATTTAGATGTCTATTTGATGCCCTCACTTTGACATGGATATGCTAGAATGAGTGAATACATAAATGACTCAAATTATAAATATGAATAATTTAAAGATATATCATCAATTATAAAGGTAGAGTGAAGTGTTTTTTTTTTAATTTTCTTGAATTAAACTTCCATTCAAACAATTTTTTTATGTTCTTGAAATAAGGTCTAATTGCTATGAGTAGTTAATGCATATGAAAAATATTTAAAGATTTGAATTTTTAATTTTTAATATTTTAATTTGAAAAGATATCATAGGAACGAATACACCTAGATGTTATTTTATCCAAATATCATAACAACTAATTCTAAAAATAGACTTTGGATAGGTGGTGAAACATAACAACACTTCATTAGGAGTCACTAGGGCCCAATCCACTTCTTGATGAAGAAAGCAGATTTTTTTTCAAGTTTGAACATGTTCACTTAAGTTCTATACTTTTTTATTTTTTAAAAAAATATGCCTTGATATATTACACAGTTTTGAGGTGAAAGATGAATATTTTTTCTACAATCACTTATCTCATGATATAATGTTAAGTGCCTCATATGTTATAAAAATAATATAGATGAAACATATATATCTTAAATCATATAAAAATAAAATTTAAATATAGATGATATCAATGAATTATATGAAAGTTTCAATCTATCATAGGAAAGATAATATCATATAGAGCACAATGCAAAAGGTAATGGTGCATCCACATGATAAGTAACATGAGAACAATTATAATTTATAAAAATGATATAATATGCCCCATTTTTCAACACACACACACACACACACACACCAATTAACTCACACACAATCAGTATGTACCCATATATGCATGATAGATACCATGAAAATGTAGGCCTTGACCATTTGATTCACATTTATATATGCATAAAAAATGTATGGGTTCACTTTGGACTCCCAAAATCCATCATATCCAATTGAGAAATACATTTTTTGAGATAAAGGAGAAGTGTATTACAAATTTATACATATAATAAAATAAGGTAATTAAAACTACTAATGGTTAAAAATATAAATATTAAAAGTCATTTACTTTTCTTCCCACAAGGTGGTTGAGATTCTTCCATGTGTGTGGAAACTAAAATTTTAACTTATATGGTTACTCTTAGGGATTCCATAACATGTCAAAAAAATAAGAAGTTACACTTGTAAATACATATAGAGGCTACTCTAATAAATATCTACACATAGCATGTGATAAGTCACAAGGGTTATACTAGGTGTAAGAGGAACTAAATATAAGTGAAGTGCTATACAAAAAAAAATTAGTGTTAATTTATTCTACTACATGTAAAGGGATCTACACAAAATTGTAAGAGACATGTACACGTGCAAGTCATGTGTCATGAGGAAATCCAAGATAAATGGTGTGTAATATAAATATGAAACACATGTCTAAAATAATGTCAATAAAAATAGAAAGTAAGAAAAAAATGTGAAATTAATATTAAAAAATTAAGTCAATAAATAGGATGAAACTACATGTAAGAAATAATATATAGAATAGGAAATGATCCACACCACAATATCTATGACCTTGTGCCTGAGGGATAACCCTACACTTATAGATGAGTTATAATATTGTGAAGGGTGAAAATTGTGTTAACTTCCAAAAGGTAAACCAACACACTTTTAAATAAATCATAAATTTAATACTTGCAATAAAATAAAATTATAATTTATATTAATGAATAGGGAAAAACTATATATATATGTATAATGTTATAACAAGGATAGGAATGAAAGTCCATTTGATTAGAAGGGGGAAGGTGCTTCCTCTAACTTTCATAGACTCAAGATGTGAATATATATGGATATGAGAAATATTAGATACTTATGGATTTATATCTATCCCTATGAATATGTATACCATTGACCCTATTTTAGATGCATATATTACACATTTATACATATAATACAATAATGTAGTTACAACTACTAATAGTTAAAAATATAAAGATTAAAAGTCATTTAATTTTCTTCTCACATGGTGGTTAAGATTCATCTGTGTGTGTGGAGATAAAATTTTAACTTATATGGTTACTCTCAAGGATTTTATGATGTGTCACAGAACTAGGAAGTTACACTTGGAAATACATATGGAGGATACTCCAAGATAAACTCTATGCATAGCATGTGAGAATTCGCAAGGGTTATACTAGGTGTAAGAATATATAAATAGAAGTGAAGTGATATAAAAAAAAGAATTAGTGTTAATATATTATACTACATGTGAAGAGATATGCATAAAAATTATAAGAGACATATGTACATGTGCAAGGCATGTGTCATGAGGAACTCCAAGATAAATGGTGCATAATATACATATGTCCATAAAGGATAAGTGTGCAAAAATTCACATGGAAAATTCACACTTTATTAAAGATAAATAGACTCCATTATGTCTCTTTATAGTTTTTGATGCTGAAATTAAAGGTTTTAAAATGTTGTATTACTTGTATTGATTAACACACTACCCTAGTTTGAACACTTTAAAAATATGATGCATGCCATGGTGGATGCATGTGTTTGTCACTTGAATAATTTCACCCTTATCTATAAGACACATATGATTGGAATACAAATCATAAGTATTTTGTATCAATTATGAAGTGGATAGAAGTATGTTTTAAGAATTTACACATTAAATATGGGGTGCATACACAAGTATGAAGGAATATTTAAAAAAATACATTCTTAATAGCTATGTGGATAATGGTGTAAGGATAACACAAAGGTTTGAAATTTTAGTGTGAATCTTTGAATTTCTCCTTATAAAGGTGCAACCAAACATTATTTTCAACTTAGAATGCATGAGGTGTGTGATTTACATCATGCAAGTCATTTTAATTCTATTTGGATTTATATATAATCT
Source organism: Torreya grandis (assembly GCA_037957365.1). Taxonomy (NCBI): domain Eukaryota; kingdom Viridiplantae; phylum Streptophyta; class Pinopsida; order Cupressales; family Taxaceae; genus Torreya; species Torreya grandis. The sequence continues at coordinate 1,815,032 of JARHVA010001432.1, forward strand.
ATTGATCTTGATGATGAACAAAATATATGTGGCATAAATACTTATCTACTTTTATTGATTCTATTTAATTTATGCATTACTAAGTTCTAATTGATGCATGATAGGATATGTTTAGAGGAATAAAATGTTATCATGTAATACACATATATAATGCACTATTAACCATAGAAATTTGAATCACTCCATTGTAGGAATGTTGGATGTTAAATAAAGTTATCATCCAATGTTTGAGCATGCACATGGTATTATAATTGTAGAATATGATCAATTTTGGGGTTGAAAAATTCTATTTTACTATCTATATATTGATGAAATTCCATATAGTGATCTAACTATAAACCCATAAATTTACATAGTGATTTCCAAGTGACTCAAAAAGTATAGATCTCAATTGGAGATGATGGATGTTGGTAGTCCAAAGTGAACCCATTCATTTATGAATAAATATTGTAAAGTTAGAGCTACATCAATTTCCTTCTTGTAAGAAATAGTGATAGCCATTTTCAAAAACATATTGACTACAAAGAACATAACATCATGTTGTCACTTTATCATAGGTAACCTAGTCATGAAATCCATGATTATGTATTCCCATGGTATATATGGAACCAAAATAGGTATGTAAATTCCTATATTCTTGCTCATGTGATTTACAATGCTACAAGAAATCATAAAATTTATGTAGAGCCCAAAATTTATGTGCATGTGTGGATATAAAAAGTGTATATTTACACATAGATGCAAATAGATCTAGAAATATATGTACAAGATTGTGCTACAACACACATGTATTAATAAGTCTTAAATCATAGTCATATAAATAAGGATGGTATTATATCAAGATACATATCAATTAGAAGTCAAGTGATATAAAATGTAATCATCCAAGTAATAGTGATATGTATATATATGTACATTGATATATATATTAATAATTAATATAACTAAATAAAAGTGTAATTTGCATGATATATGTAATATGGTTCAATATACTAAATAAATATAAACTAGAAATATGTCATGATGTAATAATAACTAGTATGTAAACATTCCCACCATAGGTGAGGTGTGAAATAAGTCCATAACCAATCTTGACCTTGATATCATGTTTCTCATCTACTCAAGTTATACCAAGAGAGGCACTTTTTTAAATATCAATGCATGAAAAAATTCCACGATAGGTACAATAGTCATAGTATGCATAGCATGAATAAGTTAAATGTAATTTAATATTCATTTTTTTGTCTTTTATGAAGGTGTTTGAATTTTTATATTTTTTTATTATTTTTGTCCTTTTATATTGTGATTTAACATTTTAGGGTTTTACGAGTGTAATTCCTATATTTGGTTAAAGGGATGAGATGTCTAAATTAGTTAAATAAATATGAAAGAATTATGTATTAATTTATTTTGATTTTGACCTTGTTTGAATTTATATAAATATAAACAAAGATGGATAACTAGAGATTTAGCTAAAAACTAGTTATCGTGGATGATCTAGGTTCTGAAAGTTGAGATCTAGGTAGTATTCTATGTCATCAACAAGATTATGGTATTCATCTATTCACTAGACATTAGTGCCTAGTTTTGATAGTAGTACCATCCATGTGTAGTTTCCTCAATGTGGCACTAACATCCCCTTTATGGGACTATTCATATTTTATGAGAGCACCTGTGCCTATGTTTGTAGGTCTTGTTCTTGCATGACTTAAACCTGTAGCTTTGTATTTTAAATGAAAAACCTCATTTGATGTATAAACTTAAATCTCATTATAAGTATGGAATTAAAAATAATTTTGTGTGCATTAGTAGGATGGACTAGACATCTTCAACATCCTACTATTAGAGAGTTGCCTACATACCAATACTCTGAGGATGGATCAAGTCTGATGTAGTTCTCCCACCTATTTCTTGATGGATGTGCAAGTGAATTCTAGAATGAGAGTGGCCTTGGATGCCTTGAATGTGCTTAATATTTGAAATGATTGAAAACTATACTTACGCTACTGTAGATGGTAATATGTAGAAATTAGGGTAGAATAGGGATTAAATACCTTGATTTTTTACAAATTTGTCTTTGGTTTGAATAGATTTTGCATTTATTTTACATATAGTGAATAGAAGTGGATTAGACTTGTATCTATAAGGTTTTGTTTATTGTATAAATAAGAAAATCAGCTTAGGATAACCTTAGGAGTGTCACACTTTTGAAAAACTATCCATAAAGAAAATATAGTACTAAGGACAATAGTGACTAGTTAGGGACACTAACACCATGTGGTTGTAGTGTCCCAAATGTGGTGCTAATATCTTATTAGTAGACTACTGATCAAGTTGGATTGTGATCTAAGATGAAATTTTTGGGACTATGTCATGACTAGATATAGGTGACTATGATCTATTGAATGACTAGAAATGTAAGTCTAATGCTCAATAATAGGTATATGGCTAGTCTATGGATAGGTTAACTCAAGGGACACTCTTAGCATCCAATTACCACTTTTAGGTGATTACATTTGCCCCTTATTTATGCTAGCAATGTATCAAAGTGAAATGACTAGTATAAAGGAAAAAGAAGTGTACCTAGACTTACTTTGGAAGTGAAGCTTATGTAGTTGAGTTTAAATATACGAATTTGGGTTTGCATATGTGGAACATGATCTAAAGCAATGTATTACAATGAAACATAAAAAAAAAAATCCTTATTTAACAGATGATCAAAATCAAAAGTCTATGATGAAATGAAATAAGTGAGTAAATCTGAGTGAAGAGAGAGGAAAGGAATGAATACACCTCATTGGGTATGCAAACCAATGCATAAACCTGGTGACAACTTATGTGTGTGAATGTGCATAGTGATCATATCATGAAATATATTGAATTGAGATGATGGATTACTCAATCCTAATATAGGTGGATCAATAACTAAATCTGGTTTTGACTCCATCATTGCCTACCCCTACTTGGTGGCTCATGATCTCTATGAATAGCTTGGGTAAAAATGTAAGTGTGTCTAACACTCTCATGTAGGTGGCTCAAGAATTCAAGTAGGCCATGAATCCATCATTTCTCCTTATGTGAAATAGATGTATCAATAAATATACTACACAAAGTGTTGAAAGTATCTAAATGAGTAAATATAACTATGTATTCAACTCTATAGCTCTAGGCCACTCGAGAATGCCAACCACTATAGATGGAGTAAGGCATGAATATGGTGATAACCTAGAATGTGATAGTAAGAGTATACAACATAGAGAATGACATGGATTTTTCCATTACATCTAATTAACTTGTCTAAATTTGAGTATATGGAAAATAATGTGCCATGCACATGCCCCCAATCTAGTATTTGAGTATACTAAATCTGAATCAAGTATGTATAACTAAAACTATGTAATTGATCTACATGTATGATTGATCATGTTTTTCATGATGCACACACATCTAATCAATTGGTATGAATCTAAACTAAAATAAATGAATTTGAATTAAATTTGAACATAAATTCTAAACATGTGATTGTATCTATACAAATCTATATTGTACCTAGTGTACTAGTTTGAATGATCTAGACCATCTTGAAATTGGTGCTAAGAAACTTGTAGTGGACAATAGTGACATATGGCACTATTTTCCTAATATGGGCACTTATGATTATCTAGTATAATTTCTATGTTATATGAATTGACTGCTAAGTCTTTATTTTATTCTATGTTTGGCCTAAGTCTAATATGTAAAACTGAGCCTGCATGTTGAAATGTATCTATGAAAAGCAATGTGGGAGCCTGATATCTATGAAAAACCCCTATGAGGATCTCCTCTTTTGAGGGTATTTGTGAAACCTATGTAATAACTACCCTCTAAAGAAGTAGCTCTATAAAATGTGCTTGCCAAAGCATGTGCATAATATTCTAATATAATATAAAATATAACATTAGAATGTAAATGTATCTGAGCATAAGTAGGAAATGTAAGATATATATTGTAATATAGCATTAGACAAGGGTGTCAAGGTAGATGTAAGTGATGTATATAGTAGTAAATTTGAGTAAGTACGTGGGAGATGGTACATGATGTCCATCAAAGCTCCCAAGAAGGAAGGGTAGATGCATGAGATCTATCATGGCATCAACAAATGGTGTGTGTGTAACAAGAAAATACAAGTGTCATGGTGTAGAAGCATACAAAGAAGCAAACATACAAACACATTGGGCACATAGAAGGTAAGCCAAGGGGCCATAAAATGAGGGACATGGGCACATGTCACTAAATCTAAGAATTAAGACATACAAGGACATGTTCAAATGTCCACATACACAAATAACAAGCAATTTGGTGTAGAGCCACATAGAAGTACATGTTCAAATGTCCACATATAAAAGCATGAAAGAGCACACATAAGGTACATGGACATATTTCTAAGGCACATAAATAGATAAGTGGCATAGAAGCCAAATAAAAATAGCATATTAAAATTCCCTCAAAGATGTAAGAAGCATAGGAACATAATCAAGTCTAATCAAAGAACTAGAGATGAAATCATGTATAGCTATGTAGTACAAATCTATGTAAATGTGAGGATGTATATATATTGAGGCTATCTAGTGATAGTCAAGAAAAAATTTGAGTAATTAGGAGTATTGATTAATATCAAGATGAATCAATGCATAAATTATAATGTATAATATGTAAAGATAAAACTTGGTTATATCAATTATGTAGGAGATGCCACCAAGTGGGTAGATGTAGCAATGTATAAACCTAGACCGGTGTAAATGCCTCCAATGGGTAGATGATAGTTAGTATAAATTAATGTAGTGGATCAGAGTCCTATTTGAAATCTAAAAGTCTAAAAGCACTCAACAAGAACAAGTGAAGCATATGTGTATGATAAAACCAACTATGTTAGGATAGCTAACAAAATGCAATATCTAGAAAGTAAGTAGAAATGTAAACATAGAAATGCATACAATCTATAAAATTTTGTTTTTTTTTGAAATATTTGAATGTTTTTGTATTTTGACATATTATATTATTGTTGTGTTTTCTGAGTATAATCTATGTATAAGAAAATGAATATAATTTATGTATAAGGAGTTGGAGAGAGAAGGAAGTATGTACAAGGGTAGGAACCATACTAATGAATGAGTCTCATGGGAGAATTGCCATCACCATGACTTGTATTAAATAGGGGAATTATGATCATGCATGCAATGTGAAAGGAAAAATATGAGTCCATGATATGGTGTGTTTTATAATTTGAACCTGAAGATACCTAAGTAGTGATGCTATGATGTTGTGGCATTGACTATGATTCCCTTTGAATTGTAAGGGTTTTAAGGACCCATCAGGTATATGTAGAATCTATAGGTGATGTAGGTGCCCTATGTTGAGAACCCATAGACCTTAATATAACATATCTTAGCATAAACTAAGTAGAGGAAGGTATTTTAAAATCTATGATGTATCTTTGATGCAATGGTCTCTCTAGTAATGGTCTTCGAGGGAGAGTATGCATGTGTGTAGACACTATAGAAGTAAACTTAGCTTGTTATGAAGGTTTCACTAAACATTATGATGTATTCATAGGATTTGTACTCTCTATTATAACTGATAATTATGAAATATCTAGTAGTGTAATTGGAATTGTAATTGGTATCAGTGCTAGAAGTGTGACTAGAATCCATGCTAGAACTACTTATGGGAAGGGAAGAAGATACTTATTTAGGACACCCTCAATCTTAACCACCTAGTTAGCATGTATACAATTGAAGTATGAATGTAATATAGACGGGATGTATTAGAGATACTAGAACCATGGCCTACCCAATAATATGTTGAATACACTCATACTAAGCACTACTAGAAATTAAGTGGTTATGTGTGCTTGTTCAACCTAAAATGGAAGAAAAATCTACCTAATAGAGATCTAAACATGGCCAATAAAACCACTAATGACTATATATATAGGGAATATATCCTACTTTTTATAGCCCAAGTGATGTAGGAGTGTCATGGTACACATGTTTATGCTTGACCTGTCATCAACCATAACACTATGAATAAGATGGTGGTCAATGTATGCTCATATGAAGAGTGCATGTAAATTTGTGTCATCATCTATAATCTCTTGATCTAAAAATGTGTTAAGTGGTCTAGGTGGCACTGTAGTGTGATACATGCCAATAATTTTATGCAATGAATATGTCTCCTATGTAATTGTGTGATAAGAAGTTGGTGGTGGATGAGCTTGATATGTATAGTGAACACCTGATGTGCCCTCTACCTCATTAGATATATGAATTGGGAAATGATATAAAAATATCTTAAGTGCCTTTACCTCTATTTTTTTTTCAATTCCTCTATGGTTATGCCCACATCAATAATATTAGCCTTAATTAGATCTTGTATCTTGTGATTCAAGCTAATGCATTTGTTTGTCATATATCCTAGTGCCCTATGATATTCATATAATGCATTTGAATCATATCTCTTTGGAAGAGGCCATGTCATATCCACCTATTTAATGGGAGGGAGAGATATGACATTGCATTCTAAAAGTTGTATAACTTATGATGATGACTCTGGTAGATTACTAAAAACACTGCACTTAGTAGCTGATAAAACTAATCTAGTAGAAGGCTCTAAAGCTGCATTGACTATGTTCTTTTGATCACTTTTTTTTCTATGGACCTAACTTTATATGGATGTTTTTTTGTACTCTTAATAGTTGAATTTGATCCATTTATGTACTTAATTTTTCCAATTGCTAAGAGCTTAGCCTCTCTTTCCTTAATTGTGTCACATACATCAGTAAATATGAGAAACTTCTTGAATAAGATAGCTTCATGAAGTGTTGGTAATATAATTTGTTTAAATTTATCTTGAAGTTCTCTATCTACCATGGGGCTAGTCAATTTTGATAATATTATCCTATATCATAAGACATAATTGGCTATGGAATCCTTTGAATTTTACTTTAGCTATACCACTTGTGCATATGATATCTTATCATTAATGTTTTTAGAGAAGTGTGATAGGAAAATATCTACTAAATGATTGAATATTCTAATATATTGGTTTGTAAAATCATATAACCACTGTAGGGCATACTATTTGAGATTGCATGGAAATAACTTTGTAAGAAGTCAATCGTTAGACATAGTCAAAACATGCTACATGAAAGGCTCTGAGGTGATGATATGGATCACCCTTGGCATCATATAATCTGATATTGGGTGCCAAAAAATTGGATGACAAAGTATTTTTAGTAATGTGATGTGCCAAAGGTGTATGTAAGAGAATGTTGGTATCCAAAGCATGTGATGACTTAAATGTTCCATGCTCAATGTAACACCTTAAATTATAGAGAAATAACCTATTACACAAGGGATTATACATCTGGATGAGAATAACTAGTCACACATGGTAAGGATGTCAGTGATGGTCAAATAAAAATCTTGGGTTGTGCTATCTAAGTTAGTTAAGTGGGCCCCATTGAAGGTATAACAACATCATTAACTAGAGGGGTTGAAGATTGACCATTGTTATTCTTATTATTGATTTCTAATATGGCCTATGAAATTAGTGCATCATCATGGGGATATTCTCAAATTATATATTTGAATCCCTATAATACCTCATCCTTATTCACAACTATATTATTATCATTAAGTGAAAGTAATGTGTCTTGATCTTCAATATGGACCTGATCTTGTTCTTGGTTACATTATTCATCTTTAGATGCATTGTCATTGAATTCCACATAATTAGGGTGTGAAGGATTCATATTTGGAGTAGTAATAGGTTCCTTGTCCTTGTTATAGGTTTGGATAGATGGAATTTGAATATGCTCTATAGGATTACCACCTAGTCTAACACTTCTTCCTAGGGGAAGAGAGATATCTATTTAAAAGGCATATAGAAAATAAATTGAAATAGAGCTACTACAATATAATATATGGATTTTGAATAATTAATAGTAGATAATGAAAATAGGAGAAAAAAGGATATAAACCCTAAGATAATCTAGGGTTTATTTGCAAAAATTTAAATTATATGTAAAATAAATTGAAACCCTAAAGTAAAATTTATTATAATTAGCTAGGTTATCTAATTAAAATTAGAAAATTAGAAGTAATCAACCCTAAATTTATTTCAAAATAAAAATAATTAATGCAAGCTAGGGTTTGATTCAATGTTTGAAATAAGATGGGTTCACTAAATGATTTAACCTTTTAGGGTTTTACAAGTGTAATTCCTATGTTTGGTTAAGTGGTTTAGATGTCTAAATTATTTAAATAAATATGTAGTAATTAAGTATTGATTTGTTGTGATTTTTACCTTGCTTGAATTTTTATAAATAATAATAAATAGGTATAAATAGAGACATGGATACAAAATAACTATCATAGATGATCTAGGTTCTAAATTTGGAGACATGGAGAGTAGTCTATGTCATCAATAAGATTCTGGTATTCATATGTTCACTAAATAGTAGCACCTAGTTTAGATAGTAGTGTCATCTATGAGTAGTATCCTTAATGTGGTGCTAATGTCCCCTTTTTTGGACTTCTTATTTTCTAAGATCACTTGCACTTGTGTCTGTAGGTCCTGTTTCTATGTGACTAAAACCTATAGCTTTGTATTGTACCTAAAAAACTTTATTTGATGTGAAAACCTTAATATCCTTATAAATATGGCATTAGAAATGATTTTTTGTGTGTTATTAGGATGGATTGGACATGCTTAACACCCCACTATGTAGAGAATTATCTACATACCAATACTCTAAAGAGGGATCAAGTCCAATGTAGTTCTCCCACATAGTGCTTGATGTATGTGTAAGTGAATGCTATAATGAGAGTGGCTTGGATGCCTTGAATGTGTTTGAGTTTTTAAATTATTTAAAACTAGACTTAGGGATACTATAGATGGTATTATATAGAAATTAGGGTAGAATAGGGATAAATACCTTAATTTTTCATAACATTGTCTTTGGTTTGAATAAATTTTGCATCTATTTTCCATCTAGTGAATAGAGGTAGATTAGACTTATATTTATAGGGTTCTATTACTTGTGCACATAATAAAATGAGTTTAGGCTAACCTTAGGAGGGGAACATGTTTGAAAAACTATCCATTAGGAGTAGCTAGGGCTAAAGATAGTAGTGCATAGTTGGGGACACTAGAGCCATGTGGTTTTAGTATCCCAAATGTGGTACTAATGTCCTATTGGTAGACTACTAAGCAAGTTGGATTGATCTAAGATGATAGTTCTAGGACTGTGTCATGACTAGTTGTAGGTGACTATGGTTTGTTGAATGACTAGAAATGTAAGTCTAATTATCAAGAATAGGTCTATGGATAACTTATGGATATGTTAACTCAAGTGACACTCTTAGCATCCAATTACCACTTTTAGGTGATTACATATTACATGCATAGAATAATTTTTATTAATGATGTATTGATTAAGAACTAAATATATGCATGACTATTTAAAATTTAAATATGATCTAATTAAACTATCATAGTCATAAATGTACATTTATGAAATAATAAGTGTCAAAAGTGGCATAAAAAAGTGAATTAACCATAGATATTGAATACAAGTATTCACCACAAATGATAAGACATAAAACTAATGTTTAATTTAAAGAAATAAGAGTCAAAATCCTTGATTTATCATATACTGTGAAATCCTCAATATATGGTAAAAATATCAAGTAGATCATGTATATAATAATATCTTATTTATCTAGTACCTTAGTCTTGTACACTTGGAAAATACCTATCATGGATGTACCTTTTAGCTCTACACCTACTCACTACTGAAAGGCTCATGTTTACTATCTCTTTATGCCCAATTACTTATCTTTTAGTCTAACCATTGTTATTTTGATGACTAGGCTTATACATTGTGAAAAAATATCTAAACCTAATTATTATCATTCTCTAATAGTTTTAGACTTGTACCCATTTTTTAGCTTCCTAGACACTTACATCTTAGATAGACACTTGAATTGACACAAGTGTCCAAATTTCATACAAAGTGTAATGTGCCAAAAAGTCATTTAATTTTAAAAATAAACTGTATCCTAAATGTTGTCCAAAGTTATTTAGTGTGATATATTTACAAAAAGGATTGTATATATACAAAATCAACTCTCATTCATTCCTCACCTAGAATCACCTGAAAATAACATACAACTCACAGGGACATATACTAGGAAGTACTCAATAAATCATTCAATTGATAAAGCCTACTCTATTCATCCATATTTATATATTAGTCATAGGAGTAGTATACATAAATCTTAAGTAATAGAAGAGAAGTTCATGAGCCATATTTTCCAAATTACAATATAGGTCATTGCATGTATTTAAATATCACATATTACATACTTTTGCACACATAAGACAAAATTTAGGGGATAAATACATAATCTTGAGGCCTTATTTAGAGTATTAGATATGTAGGCAACACCCATTGATAAAGGGGTCCTTGGGGCAACATGAAACTATGAGTCCACTAACCTATTGTTTCATAGTCAATCCAATGGTGAATAACTAGGGTATTATCATTTGAAAAAGAGGGAAAATATATGCACATGATATAATAAATCAAAATAAATTTAATAAAAAAACCTAGAAGGATCCAGTTGATCACATCTAGATCTAGCTAGTATTCCATACAGGATACCGGTGATAGGATTAGACACCTTTGTCAACGTAACTATCTAGATATAATGCAAGTGTCTAATGGAAAATAAATAATATTTGAGTAATATAAAAAATATTCCAATATCATATTATAATCCACTTCTAACTTGTTCCAAATCAGACCTACATGCACACAATAAACTAGCTAAGTATCATTTGATTCTAATTTATTGAAATATCTATCAAGAGTTTTACTTTAATAATTTTATCAATATCAATTATATAAATTCAAAATATTATTTATTTGACTTTCCTATTAATTTTAATTCTCATTAGATTAGTTCACCATCCTTGTGTAAAAGCTAATTTAATCCCCTTCACACTAGATATCCATGCTTATCTAAGTTTAAGGTTAAATACTTCATGAACCCGACTTATGAGTTTCATTATCACATACGTATTCTATATTTTATGTATTTATATTTTTTCCTAGTATTATTTTCTTTATTTACTCCATCACAGATGATATATATTATTTTGATAACAATGATTATGAAACTATTCAACTCTCTATCAATGAAGGAGTGAAAATTGACTACCATTGTATTTTTCTAAATACAAAAGCATGTCATCTCAAATATTTGAGTGGTGGTAGATACCATATATATAACTAGGTCCATGCCACCACCATCAAAAGAGATGAATTCAACAATATTAAGGAAGATAGAGCTAAGTTTAACAACATACAAAATGATATTCAAACTTTTCCTTCATCTCCTATATCCACATTTGATTCATATGGACAAAATCTTCCATTATATGATCATGAATTTATTTCCAAATGCATAACAACATCATGAATGATTTAAAAACTACTCAAAAAGGGAATTTTTATTCAAAAATATTGATTCAAACTCTCACACTTCTAACATTTCCAAATAATACCCCCTCATTAAGGGTGATGATTTATTTCATCCTTAATTTGGTATTGAATTTTTTTGAAAGGTAAATAAATAAAGCATGTAATATTTATTGAATAAAATCAAGGAACCACAAAGAAGAGTTCATTACAAACATAAAGTGGAAAAAGCTCCTAATGTTTGAAAAAATTCACTCTTAACAATATCAACCAAGGTTTCTAAACCAAGGGATTTTTATGTTCCAAAAGATTCCTTCATGCAAAAATTTCCCTACATACCAAAATAAGTACCTTTACCAAATCCACCTAAATTTCCAATTTCTATTTCATTACCAAAGGTGGATGAATTATCAAAGGATAGGCCAAATTTTCTAAAATTTAAAGATCCAATACCATTACCAATGTATCCTAAATCCTATGATTTTAAACTTGCACTTGTTATTCATCAGGATGCTAATAATGATATGCCTAAACTTAAAAGAGGGGGTGGATTAGAATCAATGATAACACCTTTGTCAAACATCACCATTACTAGTGATGATCTCATGTCTGTGATGAGCACTATTGGAGAACTTGAAAGGCAAGTATATACACTTCAAACAAAAATGGATCACTATAATGTTATGTCAATATTACCTCATTCCATAATCAATTGATTACACAATATATACTTTAATAACCTTATCTACAAGGCTTTAAACTAACACATTTACCTATTTTTGATTGTCATAAATATTCCTTAGACCACATGATTAAATATGTACACTATTTTAGTCAATGGGATAAATATGACAAAATATTTATAAAATCCTTTCATATGAGTATCACTGATGAAGCTCACAACTGGAAGGGTTACATAACCATTTTTTCACAATTGGAAGATGTATTGTTTTTGGATTTAAACATACACAAGATGCATATAATTAAATTATATAATTTGCATAATTTAAAATAACATTATAATGAATCCATTTAGATTATGATATTCAATTTAAGTACATCACATGCATTAACATTTTGACACTCAAATTTGGAATTGTAATTCATATTTAGTTGAGATATTCTTTCCCCATTAAGGAAAAAGCATTACATAAGCAATATGAGTCATCTACCCATTTAAAACTATATGTTCATAGATATGCTTCATTCATAATCAATTATAAAAAAAAACTTATCATCTATCCTTCCAAATACACATGTTTTATTCCACATATAAATGAGGAAGATAAATTACCAAGTGAATATTATGGATAACTGTGTGGCATTCCTCAAATTCATGTGGGATCTCTAAAATAATTAATTAATATGGGAATAATACAATATACAAATCCAAAAAAAACAACTCAAGTTAAAAAAATCAAAACAAATCCATGCCAACAAAATATAACAATCACATTATTCATAGGTGGTCCCTATTTTTAGCAGAATCATATTGATCCTAAAAAAATAAAAATAACTTTCAATGTAAGACATTTTCAATAACTTGGATTTGATATAAAATACTTAAAATATAAACAAGGCTAGAAAGACTCCTTGGGAAACATATAATACCAATTTCTTGTGGTCCAAAAATAATTCAAACAAGATTTTGGGTTATGCCCTAAAAATATCAATATTCATTCATAGTGGGAACCCTTTGGCTATGCCAAATGGAATCTAAAATCGATCAAAATAAGCAAGGCATAACCTTTTCCCATGAAGGAAATTTAATTCATATACCACATGATGGAAGCCATTCTTCTACTTCACATGTAACTCATGAGAAGGAACAAGGCATGTTTCACCTATCTAACCATGATATAAACATTACAAATGATACAACCTAATGTTGAAAGCATCAAATATTAATAAAAATACAAAAAAAAAAAAAATTCTAAAAATACAAAAACATTTAAATAATTTAAGAATACCAAAAAATTTCAACATATGTCCAATTATAAAATTTCTTATACATATGTTGTTTCTCCACGTCAGTAGATAACATATCATTCATTTCCTATATACACATAAGTTTCATGAATAATTTGAGTGTGAAAGAAGAATACCTAGATACATATATATACACATATATATGTTGGTATACACATATATATGTTGGGCCTTCCATCCACTCACATCCTAAGTATGTTGGGGGCAAGTGCTTCTTTGATCATGATACACCTAAGTTATATTATTTTATGATCATTTCCATTATCATGTTTGATCTAGCATACTTACACATGCTTATATCCATGATTATACCTTTCATAGTGTATTTGATATGCTTTATACTTAATGTTTCTTTCAAACACATATGTTTATGACCTATTATGCTATGTTCATGTTGGTTGCATATATTAGTTCTAATTTTCCATTTTCCTTCCTTGAGTGTGTTCCTTACATGTTATTATCTTGTATTGTATTTCTTATTTGAGAATTTAAATATGTTACATTTATTGTGTCCCCCATTCCTTTGTTTACCTATTTGGAAATTTGAATATGTCATTTTCTAAATTTGAATGATTCATGTCCCTTCTATTGTGTAACATTTGAACATGCCCCTTATATATGGTATCCTTAAACCATTTTCCTTTTGCATTAATTTTTAGTGCTCTTGTGTGTATGCTTTATTACTTGTTGATATTGTATTGTTACTCTTTAGACATTGCCATGATCTATATCATGAATTTTAATATATGTACCTCATTATTATATCTAACTACCTATATGATACATTATCCATATATAACTTATATAGTTATCTTATTCTTTTGAGTCAAGGTAACTACTAGATTCTATTTACCTTCACATATAATTGGGGGGAATATCATTGGGGTCATGTCATAGAGGCATGGATTCCACATTTTCACAGTTTCATATTTTAGTGGGGTCATGTCAAAATTACATGACCTCCACACTTATTCAATACTTAGTATCTCCAAATTATAATGGGGGAATGTTATGGAAACATATTATCCACATTTACACTAGTTCTTATATTCCCTAGATTTAATGGGGGCATGTCATAGAAAAATTCCCTCCATACTTTCACCAATTTCAAATTAACTATATATCATAGTTATATGATTCATATACATAATTTTAGAAACATTATATACATTAATACATTATTATACCAAAATTTTAGCTTGAGTTATATATGATATGCATATAACATGAAAAGGGCACCTAAAATTGAAAAATCAAATCAATTTATAGATTCAAAAACTATTATGGACTATTATCATACCCAGGTTGGACTGTTATGGACTATTATTGAGCTAATCTATTGTAGTAGTTGGTTCATATTTAGAAGGTTAATTTGATTAAATAATTCATTCTTGCAAAAATTATAATCTATATTAATTATATTGTCTAAATTTAACATAATTATAGGTTGGATTTGATTAAAACATCCACCCTCATAAAATATATAATGTGAGATGATTAAATCACTCATACTCACTAGATCATGAACATATTTAGGTTGTATGATTAAGATGAAACAAGCTCAATAGTCATGTTGTACCTCACATTTAAACTAAGGTTGGGGGCATGTGTCCTTAAATACACACACACACACACACACACACACACACACACACACACACACACACACACACACACACACACACACACACACACACACACACACACACACACACACACACACACACACACACACTTGTAGATTCAAAATTCTCCTAATCTTAGTTTTAATGCTTCACAATGAGGCATCATTTCAAATAAAATTACCAAAATTCTAGATGGTTATATCAATACCTAGGTGTAATCCTAACCTTGATATTTTTACATTCAAACATTTCAAATTATTTCAATTTTATATATCATACAATAATTATATATTATAAAATACTCTTGGTTATAGGTCATTCATCGATAAATAACTTAGTTTGGGCTCACACAAAGAGAAGGTGTGTTATTCACACTTAGGTATGAATTTCTTTCCTTTAAACTAAATATTTCATTACTAAATTAAAAGTGAGGGGTATTTAGATAATAAAATATAATTTATGTAGTAAATTAGACTTGTTTACTTGGTAAATACATATCATGAATATACCTTTCACTTCTAGACATTCCCACTACTGAATGGCTTGTATTCACTATATCTTTGTTCCTAATTACTTATTTCCTAGTCTAACCATTATTATTCTAGTTATTAGGCCTTCTATAGTATGAAAAAATATATAAACTTGATTAATATACTTCACTACCAGTTCTAGACATGTACCTATTTTTTATATTCCTAGACACTTACATCCCAAAAAATCACTTGTGTCTATATAAGTGTCCACTTTTCCTACAAAGTGTCTAGTGCCAAAAAGTCATCCAATTTGAAAAAATAAACCCATATTAAAGGTAAAAATAAGTGATTTAATGTGATAAATTTCCAAAAGGGTTAACCATATATATAATGTCAATCTTCATTCATTCCTCAATTGGAAATCACTTTGAAATCAAATACAAATCACAAGGTCATATAACAATAAGCACCCAATCAAGCATTCAATTGAGCAAACCTACCCTATTAATCTATATTTATATATCAATCATAGGTGAAATATTTTCATATCTATATATCATTTGAGATAAATTCATGATCCATATTTTCAAAATTACAATCTAGGTCGTTAGATGCCTTTGCTTATCACACATTGCATCCTTATGCACATAAAAATAACATGTATGGGATAACTACATAAGTCTTTGGTTCTATTTAAATTTTTGTTTATGTGAGTAGCACACATATATAGAGTGTTCCTTTGGGTATCTTGACACCTTGAGCACACTAACCCATTTTTCCCATAGTCACTCCAAGGGTGAAGAGCTAGGGCTTGACAATTTGAAAAAGAGTGGCATTCTATGCACATGATATGAATATATAATAATAATAAATTTGAAATAAAACTAGAATGAAATATTTTGTCACTACATATCACATTAGTATTCTATACATGACACCTATTTTGACGTAACTATCTAGATCTAATTCAAACATCTGAGGCCAATAAAGAATATTTATAGAATTTAATGATTGTTCCAAGTTCATCTTCTAGTCCACTTCCAACATTTTGTAAATCAGATTTTCATGTTCAAAATAAACCATATAAGTATCATTTGATTACAATTTATTGTAATATCTATTAATATTTATACTTTACTATTTTTAAAAATCTTAGTTGTACAATTTAGAATACATTTATCTAATTTTTATATTAATTGGCATGCTCATTAAATTATTTTACCATCCTTTTGTAAAAGATAATATAACTTTATTAAACCTAGATAACCCTTTTAATCTAAATTTAAGGTTAAATAAATGGCTATGTGTATTGAAACCATATTGCAAAAAAATAAAGCTAGTGAAAGTATAATACAATAAAAAATTGATAATATGTATACATCAAATCCCATGTTATGTATTTTAAGGAATTAATCCATGTATTAGGGATTATTATTATCCCACAAATATATTTTATCACAAATTATATCATCATCATTGATTCTTTGGTTACATTTATATTAGTCACTAGTCTTAAAGTTTGATGATTTTGAACAATTTTTAGGAGATTGATTTTCTTTATAAATAATGTTATTTCCTAGGGAAGTTTGGTGAGGAATATATATATATATATATATATATATATATATATATATATATATATATATATATATATATATATATATATAATTTCATATTTTTCACATTATATGAAAACAATTATTTGTCTTTGTAATATGTTGGCCTATGGTTTAAAAATATGCTATGCATAGAAAGTAATTTGATCAAGTTTTTGACCATTATTTTTTTTTAATAGAGTGTACTTATTTTTTAAAAGTTATGTGTGGTTGTAATGTTTTTATATGTTATTTTTGTTACCTTTAGTAGTAGATGAAGTCTTGGTTATTTGTTTAATTCCTTAGTAGTTGATGTTTAGATTTTGGGTTTGAGTAATATTCATTTCTCTAAGTCAATGGATATATGTATAAGAATGGTTGTAGTAATCATTATTGTTTTCAAAGGTTTAGTATTAATATTGATATGAGCCATATTAATTATATTTTTCATGAGAGTATATGATTGAAACACTCATCACAAATAATAGAAGAGGTAGAAACATAAGTAATATTCATAGGGGTGTTTACATGAGAAACATTTACATTCATGACCCATTTACATTTATGTATCATATCATAAACTCAAGTAAGTTTTTAAAGGAATTTTTATTTTAAATATTTAAAAACATGTTTACTAATGATTTTATTCTTCAAAAATTTGAGCTTTTAAAATTTAGTATCTAATAAATACATAGTGCTTGCATAGCTAATGTAAATCATGGTGATAGTCAATAAATGAGAACACAAATGTATATGAAATTGATTAATAGGAAGGTTTATATAAAATATAATAAAAATATGAATATGAGTGAAATTAGAAAACCCTAAGTATAAATGAGGGTTTGGAAACCCTAACTTTTATGTTCAAAAGAGTCAAGGTTCACCATTTATGTTTACTATAATTCTGATTTAATATAAAATAAGGAATACAATATTTAAATTAATGAATCTAATAATATGTCCAAGAAATGATATAATTTAGTTCTACTATATTTACTAAGTAATAATAAAAATACAAAGAAATAAACAACTAGGCCATGTAAAGTAAGTAGAAAGGGATAGACAATGACTAAACCTTATTATTTTTTCAAGATTTTGGAAGTATAAATCTATAAATATGATTGTGCAAGTTGACTATGCACTATTTTAAACTTTATTTGACCCTTATATCCTCTATATAATTTTTCACTTCTCACAGGATTGACCTAGGTAGATTCAAGCTACTTAGATCTATCCTACTTGGTTTATATGTATTATAACAAATATGACCTATGTAAGGTTGTTAAACTTGATTTTATAGTCACTAGTTTGCCTCATATTTTATGATCTTCTTGTATCTATGATTTTCTAATTTTATAGGCACAATAATGTGAAATTATGATTCCTTATCTTTGATAGAGCTTATAACTCAAAAAAATAAATGGGTTATAAGATTATTAATTTGATAAAGTGGCATTGCAATCTATGCATCCCACACACTAGAAACCTACATGTAGTTTTGAGTGAGTGTAAATGAAATAGATTTAGAAAGGGTTTTAAATGTCCTTTTTAATATAATTGATGAGTAATCACATGCAATCTAAATAATTGACTTGATAAAGGGGAAATTAGAGATGAAGATAAGAAAATCTAACAAAAGTGTTAAAGATATGCCTCAATGATTCTCAACTTAAAGTAAAATGAATAATATGTCTTTATGCATGACTCTATTCTAGGTCTAAACATTGAAATATTATTTGATAATTTCATATATTCATTTTTAAATGGTTTAGGATGACTTGTATTTATAGGGAAATCTAGGAAAATATAGGGCATGGTAGTTAACATCAAAAAGTGACAAGAGGTAAGATTAAAGGTGAAATATCAATATAAATGGGAAGAACAATGCATAAATCCAAAGGGGGAAAAATCATATAGGGAATGGATATACCCAAGATGGTATCATGTAGGGAACATAGCTAACCTATGAAAAATAGATTCTTAGACAAATGATATATATTTCATGGATACTAGAAAATATATTATAATAAGTGTTTATATGTTATTTTAAGGTGAAATTCCTAAATGGATATCAATTAAGGGTTATATGGGTCCTAAAAATATGAAGACATATAAAAATATGGTAAATTAGGGATAATACGCAAGGAAAAGTCTATTATACCAAATTTAAGTCTACATTTATCATTAAATAATAATCATAGATGAGGATATCCATAGGAAAAATTTCAAGATATTTGAGCAAAACTAAGAATTTATAGTGATTATACCAAATTTAAGTCTACATTTACCATTAAATAATAATCATAGAGGAGGATATCCATAGGAAAAATTTCAAGATATTTGAGTAAAACTAAGAATTTATAGTGATTTCCTTTGACCTAAAAATGAACCATCTTAATTTCAAAGTTACATTAACTTTGTCTTTTGGCCATTTCTACAAAAAAAAATGTCTTTTTTTTTATGATATCTTATCATGTATAAAAACATTAGACAAACACTAGAAACATCTAAATCAAATTTTATAAACTCTATAAAAACATAAGATTTAATACATGACTTCCAAATGTTCTTTTAGAGACAAGAATGGAAAGTGTCTAGAACTCTTAAGAACCTACATCAATTCTTAGGTCTCAAAGGTTAGTATTTTTGATTTTTAATTTATTTACAATGGAATATAAACATGACTCATAGATTTATTGAATAAGGACTAATTCATAGGAAAGAGATATCAAGGAGAGAATATGATAATTTGAAGGAGGTGATGTGTACCACTCATGTTCTAGATACCTCATAATTTTCCAAAAATTTCATTATTAAATGTGATTCTTTGGGATATTTTATATGAGATATACTCATTCAATAGGGATGAAATATTTAATTTGAGAGTTTAAAATTCAAGAGTGATAATTGGTTAAATTCCATTTATGAGAAGGAAAGGGTTATCCTTCATTCAGTAAAGTAATAACAACCATCATTTATGGGAAGACACTTTAAGGTGAATCAAGATCATGATAACATGATATAATTATTAGAAAAAAAGTTTTAATTATAAGAACAAAAAATAGTCATAAAAATGTTGAGATAATCTATAAGAAATAAAATGAGAATATAGTGGTTGATGCATTATTCACTATGGATGAGTCCAAAGAAGTACTATTATGTGTTATGTTTATTTCACAATAATACTTGGTAGATGAGGAATGATCAAAATGGGAGAATGACATAGATACAAAATATTATTTAAAATATATAATAATATTTGAATGTATTTGTTAATTATTTATGTAAATTAAATGCTCTATGGGACAAAAATAGGCTCAAGTTGTGTAAGAAATTAACTCTTAAGCATAAGGTTCTTGTAGATCTGCATGCTTATCCAATACATGAGAACTTACGCTACTTGAATAATTATTATATAATAAATCATGAATTATTTCAATTAGTTATTAAATGGAAAGTCAATTTTTTTTGGAAATATTCATGGCATCTCAAAAATAAGGGGTGGATAAATAAAACATTGGGTCTTTTATAACTACTATCTATTCCTAAACCAAGGTGTGAAAATGTGTCCATGAATTTCATCATAGTTTTTCCCAAGTAAAAAGGGAATTTTTTTTCCATGGTCATCATGGATAGACTCACAAAATATTTCAATTTTTTTACCTTGTCATATCTATTTGTAACAAGTAAAATGGCATCATATTTTATAGATACAATTTAAAAGCTACAAGGGACCTCAAAAATCATAGTTATTGTATGTGATACAATATTTAACAATAATTGTTTAAAATAATTTATTCTCTTGATTTTGTAATTATATAGCTCATATCTCATCATATCATTATAATTATGATATATATACTAAGGTAGTCAAAAAAATCTTGGAGGGATCTTTTTGATGGTTTGGTTTAGATAAAACAAGAGAGATGTGTTAATGGTTACCACTAGCATAATGGTAGTATACCAATTATTTCCATAAATCATCCATAAAAAAATGTCTCAATTTATCACATTGTATGGATACCATCTATCACCTAATATTTTAGGATTCAACCAATTTTTTATGAAGTTGAATAAGAATTCAACACTACCAAGAGTTAATCTCTATTCTCATAGATAAATTAGTAATAAAAAAAATAATTAAATTAATAAGCTCACCAACACCACACTAAAATAAAATTTTAAGTAGGTTATTTAATTTTGGTTTGATTACATCCATATAAGAAAATTTACTTGAAATACTAGAATAAATATAATAATATTTTTTTCTATGAAGCATATCCCCTATCAGGTATTGTAGAAGATCAGTAGTGTAACATAAAAAGTAGAGTTGCTTCATTTAGTAAAAATTAATTTGGTATTCCATGTTTTTTAATTGAATAATATCATTTGAAAAATAATTTCATCCTAGATATACTTATCAAAGATTTATGAGGAGGGGAAAATTATTTTTTACCTTGAGAAAATTATCTAGACATGCACTAAGATGTTTTGGATGAGGGTGATTACAAAGTATTTGATTGAGTGGTATATAAGGCCATAATGGATGAATCATTGATGATGAAACATTATTATGAAATAATACAATAATCACCAATTTTGAGGACACTGTTGGTTTCAAGGGGAGAGGCATGTTATGCCTTTAACTGATATTATGTATTCAGATTTGTATGGCTTATTTGTGGCTAGAATAACCTCTTAATTAGTAATTTTATTATTTATATATCTATAAAATGGTAGTATTTTTGGCTTACAGAATATCCATAGCCTAAGTAGGGTATATATAGGAGGTAATGGTTAGTATTGGGATATTATATTAAGAAAATTGATCTTATTGTAAAGTTGGTGAGGTTTCCCCTTCAAAGTGGCTTAATCATATATTTACAGTAATTTTCTATGCTTTCTATCATCATGTGTGGATATATTTTCTTGTGTCCTTATGATCAATATTTTTTTACTATTGATATTTACATTTTGATGAATTTTCATGACTCTTTTTATCTAAGTAATTTAATTACATTTGTAAAGTTTATAAAGATATAATATTAAAGATAATTAATATTAAACCAATAGCCATAAAATTTCATAAAGTTTAATAAATATATGATATAAATTTATAAAAACCAATATTTTCAATGTTGTGCCATTTTACCAAACCCTTTCACCTTTTATTAAGGCACACCTCTTTCAAGCCACTAATACACCCATCCCCCACACCCCCACCCACCTGCCCCGCACCGCACACCCCCCCAACCATCCCACCCACAACCAAAAAAAAGAAGGAAAAATGCATTAAACCTCCTCCAATAGATTTAGGTATTTTCATACTCCCTGATAATGCTTCTATAAGTTTTCACACTTTTTATTGCACCATTTTTTTCACTATCATAATGTTTCACAACATGCCTCTTTGAAAATTGGAAAATATTTAGTAGTAGATCATGATCATGATCTCTCCCTTAGGATATTCATTTGGTTATACTCTAGGCCATCATGTCCACATTTACCTTTCAAAAAGAGGCTACAACTCCCTTATTCATCAAAGAGATTAAGCCACCTAAAAAACTAGTACCTCAAAAATACTTTCACCTTAAGCCATCACACCTAGCCATTTTATGTTTTTTTATTTATTCTAAAAAATCCTCAATCCTATTGAAACTATAAATTATTACACATATAAATTCTATACTTATATATATTTTACATGATTATATTATACCTCTACCACTCCTTTACTACATATTTTTTTGGATTGATCTCAGGGTTAATGGGACCCCTACCTAGTAAAACATACTAGAAAAAAAAGGCCTAAATTGAGGATAGAAATCCAAAAGGCATGTGAAAAAACCCATAACAACCAACATATAAGATATATTATATTAATTAATATGATCAAGTACATAAAGACCATAGTTACATCATCTACTACTCTTACATAACCATTTTAGTAGCTAGACTGTCGATCACTAAAAAACATACAAACCATTTATCATTCCAAAAATACCATCAATTTACCATCCCAATTAGCACACAAGATTTCACTATATAGGATTTGTTTTACTAGATTAAATAGATGTAATTGAGACTAAATTGAAACTAGCATGCCACCCTATAACATTATCTTCTCTATACTTTGGCTCTCTCCTTTGATCACCCCAACACCAAACATTAGACTAGTTCAACTGGAAGTTTTAGTAACCCACAACACCATTTTTCCAAACCAAAGTGGAGCCAAAAACTTCCCTTTGCTAAAACCTCAAAGAAGGTATTTCATTACTTCCATGTGTGTAGGTAAGTTTCGAGTTTCTCTCCAATCCTCCAATTATAGAAGTTGGAGCTTTGAGCCTTGTCACTTTAGGGAGAACCAAATTTTTATTTGACACCCCATCCTACATATCTGAATAGAAATCATCCAATTTTTTAATGAAGTGGAGGACTTTAGAAAACTATTCTTCTAAGATTCTAAAGATAAGAACTAGGATGAAACCTATCCCATCCTTTTTGGAAAAGGTAAACTCTAAAAAAGATCTAGACTTGACCAAATTAATCTCAAAAAGGAGATTTAACCTATATTCAGGTCTAATAAAAAATTAAAATATTTCCTTCACCGCACCTTTATCAAAGACCAACATAAGAAGATTACTAGTGAAAAGGGCAACCAAATCTGAATTGACTCTCCAATGTAGGCTACAACTTATTTCTTACACCCCAAAAACATGATATAAAATAGATACAATATCCAAAGAAGGGGTCTATAAAATGTGTTGCATTATGAATGAAGAGACCAACCCCAAACAACCCATCTCTCTTTTAGGGTTGCTCCCAAACATAACTAGTCATACTTCCATTTCATCTAGGGATTTATCCATGTCCATACCTATCACCTTTTACCCACTATATTTGATCCAATATATTCTAAAAATGTGTTATCACCAAAACCTACGACCACCAATAAATCATGTGGAAGATATATCTATACTTCCCATGCTATAAAAATTAGGAGCCGATTCCCACACCATGAAATAAATGCCATCATCATTAAAGAGCATCCTCATGATCTACATATCATCTACCATAAACACCATTCATTATATCTCAATATGAGCCATCCCATTAATGTTGAGCCACCTTTATTTACAAGTTTTTATTTAAATCCCTTTCACTTGGTCAATCCCTGCATTAGCTAAAAACTCAGCCACCTCATTCACCTCATAGAAGCAATCTTCCCCTTGCTAGTCCTAAAAATGATGAAGAATCTCCCAAGATTTAACTGGGATATTATTTATGTTCTAATATTTGGATATATGATTCAAAAGGGCTTAAATCACCACTTGAGATTCCCCTTAAATGATTAATAAATCTATGCCACATTCCACTGCTATTCCAAACTAATAATTAGAGCTTGAGCTTCTTCTTCAATATTGGTCCCATCTAAAAATATGATCAAGGTAACTCTGATCAAATAACCACTACAATATTTCAACATGCACCCTGACCTAGAAGCCTTAGGATTGCCTCTACAAGATCCATAAAATTTGAGCTTAAACCAACCCATAGGGGGAGGCTCCCAACTAGCTTTAGATCTACTTTTTCTTCTATCAAACTTAGACACTATTGACCCATTAATTGGGTCCTTTATTACATATTAATATAGGTGTTAATCCTCCAAAAAATAATGGTAACTACTCATAAATTTAAATGAAACACTTTAGGAAGCCCATGCCACAATAGTGTTTCCTTCTTTATTACTCACAAATTTAAATCAAACACTTTAGGAAGCCCATGCCACAATAGTTTTTCCCTCCTTATTTCAAAGTTAAACCTCTTTCCTTCACATATTAAAAAGTTATGTCTAATTTACCAATAGATTAAAATGGGGTGAAACACATAATGGATTTATTCCTTCTTTGTAGTGATATCTCACTAAAAGACCTTTGAAAAAAATGTAATCTAACCCTTATGGGAACTCAAATGATTTTATTATTATGGATATGATACCATATCAAATTTTTAATCAATCTATAAATATTACAAACATACTGACTGATTATATAGTCACAAAATAATGTTATACTCCTATATCCATGGAAACATTTCTCATCAAATTTTTAAAGTGATTTAAAACATGATTAAGTTACCATCTATGTGATAATGATAACACAAACAACAACATGCCTGAAATAATATATAGTTTAATCATTATTAACATATTAGACTATTGAATTATTTTATTTATTTTTGTATTTAGGTGTTTGATTTTATTATTTTTATTGCCACTTCCTATGTCATAGCTATAAAAATAACTCTATGTAAGTTATGTAATTTATTGATTCAAGAAATAGACTCTAAAATCTTGTGTAGACATTACTCGTATAACTAATACACTTGAAACAACTAGTAATATCCACTATCTATTGGCACTTGATAGGTTGACTATGCTATTATTATCTACCATTTATTGTTTCATCAAAATTTCTAGATGAATTTTATATACTTTCACGTCCTTAGTCATATTCATAGATATTTATTTTTCTTCTATTTTCCTTAAAGTACTATATTCACTTTTGACATAAATAGACTTGTAAAAAAGTTTTAAAAATATGGATTGGATATCCCTAACTAATCCATAATGAGCGATTTGGATCTCATTATATTATAATACTCAAAAGAGTTCTCAATTGTGCATAAATGTCCCAGTTAGATGTGTATGTGATCAATATTGATCCACTAAGATGTGATGCAATGCTTTGGATTTTAATCTTTTACAACATGAAAATTTTACCTTATGCTTGTACTCATAATTATATTTAGGGATGATCTTCTATGTGATCTCAAATGTGAATTATTTTGGATAATTTCTCAAAGATGTGAAAATAAATTATCAATGTGTATGCCAAATATTGACCAAGTTAGGCCATATGATTGTTAGGTGAATATAATAGTATAATTGATTTGTATTTCCCTAAATGAATAACATAGGAAATGAACTTAGGCTAAACTAAGGGATACATTTGAATATAAATAATAACTATTAAGGTATCATAGATGTTTTTAGAAAAGGCAAACATCTACCTATGGTAACCATAACTATTTGACTGTTGTTAACGTTGTCTAGAGAGGGAAAATCAAGCATTTGGTATATGGTGATAGTATGCATAGAATTATGGAAAATAATAGGAATAAAAATAACATGGATAATATAAAATTGGGTTAGAAAAGTAAATAGATAGATAAATAGAAAGAAGAAATTGTGCAAAAGAGTGAAATGTGTACACACAAGTTATGTATCCTAGAGATATTTTGAAAATGTTCTCAAGTGTCTAATACCAAATATATTCATATACATACATTAATATAATAAAAATATTATAATCGTAAGATATCAATTAATATTTTATGTGGACTTTTAGGTTTAGTTTAATTAAATCTGAACTAGATGAGACTTTATGGGTGATGAAATATGAAACATTTCATAATAATGGACCAATTGAGGATATATTTTTTAAGATGTATAAGTAAGATTAATATTTATATGGTTGGCTATTTTAATAGGGGATATAGGATTCAATATGAGAGAATTAAGGTTATGATCATGATTTGGGAAGTGCAAAACTAGATAAGTTACATAAACTAAAGGACTTTTTGCAAGATTAAAGGGTGTAAAATGTGATGGAAAATGAGGAGGATTATTATAACCAACATTGGGAAATGTGTAGATTACTCTAGATAAGTATTAAAACCCACATTTTTATATAAAATAAGTAAATATTGGCACAAATTATGAACCACAATTAGAAATATTTAGATAATATAGGATAGATGTGGAATTAACACACACAATTGAGTTAATCAAGGAATTTAGAGACTTTGTTTATAATGAACTATAGTGAAAGTAATGGAGTTAAAAATTCCTTAGGAAATATGTATATCAAATTTTATTAAGGTATAAGATTTGTGAATAAAATAACATATATAATGAATCCTAATCTATGTGCATAAGTATAATATGAGAATGAAAATATGTTTGATGCATAAGTGATTTATAGAGTGAAGTCATACTAGGTAAGTTAAATGATCATTATTAAAAATAAATATGGAGTGTCAAAATAAATTTAGAATACCATATGTTAATGTTAAATGCATAAAATATCCATTTCCTAATCCTTTTCTAGATCAGGTATTCGAATACTAACAGGTTAGAATATTTATACTTTCACTGATGGGTTTTAAAAGTACTATTAATTAATTTTGTTTGAAGAAGATAAGGAAAATATAAAATTTAATATTGTATGAGGGTATATTAAGTATAAATTACTACCATCTATGTTGAAAAATGTGTATGTATTATTTTTACACATTATTTTGGAGGAATTAAAATATTTTATTCGAAAATTTCCCCAAATTTATCTTGATGATTGGATAATATATAGAATTGTGATGGACCATTATGCTTATTTTTTCCTAATGTTTGAAATGTGTATAAAACTTAAAATTCAACTAAATTCTAATGAGGGTATGTTTGTATTTACTTTTTTTACATTGTTAGGACATGTCATTTGTCAAGAGGGTATGTTAATTGATCAATCTAATATGTCTATAATTTTACAATTGGAAGAACCATGCAACTAGATATGAATGCACACATTTTTTTGACATTGTGGATATTTCTATATTTTCATTCATAATTATGCATAAAATTTTGGGTCTTTGTAAGAATTATGATGAAAGGATTATCCATTTTATAAGAATAATAGGTACCATGAGTCCTTTGATATATTAAAGGATATTCTTGAATGTGCATAAATAATTTAGTTTTTATATTAGAGTATGTTCTTTCATATGTATGTGTATTTTTTGGGTATAATCATTTGAGCTATATTTGTGTAGCTTAATAAAGAAGTTATACAGCCCTACATAATGTGGAATTATAAATCTTTTTGGTGCCAATAAAAATTATACCACCACGAAAAAATAGGCTTTGATAATGATAAAGGCACTAAATATGTTTGGATAGTACCTTTTTGTTACATTAATTTTGCTATTGAATTATAAGGATTTGAAATACCTTGTTAAAAGGTATTTTTTACATGGATACATTTGTAAGTGATTTTTTGTTTCAAGATATTTTAGTTTTCTATTGTTTTGAAGATAGGGAGATTGAATAAATGACCAAATAATTTATCATGTATTGATATCAGTGAGTCCACATATCCTATTGAGGATGAAATTCATGGTGAAAAATTTTACTATGTATAATGTGTTTTAAAGGAGATGGTAGAGATAAAAACATTTTTGATATCTGGGTTGGATCCAAAAGATGTGACTATGAATTAGAGGAAATATTTTGCAATCAAAGTTAAAGATTTTCAACTCATTGAAAATGAGTTCTATGAATCAAGAAAGGAAAAAATTATACAAAGACCTATGTTGGAACATGAATGTGAAATATTTGTGTGGAGTTTCATGAGGTAATAAATGGAGGACACTATTCATTAGAATAAATTTTGATCCAAGTGTAGATTTTATATGAGTCTACACACTTCTCACATGGAATTTAGATTATTTTCATGTGTGATATCTCATGGATCATGTGAAAGTATTTTATACTTTAAAATTATATTAAAACACCTTTCTCCTTGCCATGAAAAATTCTAACACTTCCAACATACATTTTAACTCTAAGTGTAACAAATCAATATGTTTCATGTGCATATCACTTTCCTTATCTCCAAATACCTATACAAGCTACCAAAAGACCTTAAATTATGTCACATGGGTCACTATGGTGTCTTACATGAACTTACAGACTAAAAATGAACATGTAAGGTTTATACTACCATGAAATATGCTAAGTGGAATTCCCCAAATCTTTGGTACATTAGAGAATATATCAATAATGTTGTAGAAAGGGAATTCTAACCATGCACCTAAAATGATTAAAACTTTCACTCAACTAGAATACGAATTTCCACCATTATATAACCCTAATTAGTTGTAAATAATTATTTTAATTATGTACATTTTTAAACCATTTGACCCATATGGGATTATAGATGAGAGAGATCGCATTAAAAAAATGATTTTATTATTGTGATTGATGTATCTAACATTCATGAAAAATTTTAGTTATGTATTAGTTTTTAGTTTATACAAATTAGTAAAGAAGCATTCCTATTTTGATCATAAGAACATGCACTCATACCCTTACTAATTATTGTATAATTTTTACTTTTCCATTTTATACATATTCAATATAAGTTTCTTTTTTTCATATCAAACTTATGAATTAAAATTTATGTTTAGTTTTATATTATTTAGATTACCTTTTATGTATAATATAATTTTTAGCTTATTTATAAGAGTGATTCTATCCAATGCACTAATGTCCTAGGCCTCATGGTGTAAATCATTGGTATCAAATTAATATCTCTCATATATTTATAAATATTCAAGTGAAATATGAGAAATAAGGAATACCATTTGGTTTTATTTTGGAGTATATGAAATAACTTTATAAAAAATTTAATATGTTTGATGTTTATAGAAAACCAAGGAACCTCTAGATGTGAAAAACACCATTTGGGACTCCACTAAAGCATAACATAATGATATTTTTTACTAGTGTCATGAAATTATGGTGCATCTTGGGAAATAATTCAATCCTTATTTTTCATATAATACACATCCATAATTTCAGTTGTAAACCCATTTAAAATTTCAATCCAATCTTGACATCTCATACTTTTTAAGGTTTTTTTTTTTAAACATTAGATGTTTGGAATAAAAAACTTGAGTCATAATTATTGGTTAATTACACACACACACACACACACACACACACACACACACACACACACACACACACACACACACACACACACACACACACACACACACACACACACACACACACACACATAATCCCTACACAAGTAATGGTATGCGAAAAAAATATTAGACACAAAAACCTTACTACATAACCTATCAATATGGAAAGAAGACTTAAGCATTCACCTGAGGTATATTGGGAAACTAATAAATTATGAAGACACACAAATAAATCATATTATATTACCAAAAAATTATCACACATTATACATATACACAAATAATAAGATAATAATACTTAGTACATGAAAAATATCTAATTATTTATTCATATATCTCACCACTATAAAGTATATATCCAAAAACAAACAAATATCCTTGCATAGTGATCTTTACATATGAATATGAAAGGTTCTAAACTTAAACCCTAGATCAATGTTTCTTCCTAAGTAATTATGACCCATAAAATTTGAAACTTCCAACTTGAAATTTAATCTACATCCTTAAAATAATATGCCAAGGTCTTTATTTATAGGTTTCCTTTGATCTCTTTATTTTTGTTTCCAACTCATGTTTTATCCAATTTTCAAGCCAAGTTTCTACACATCTTAGAATTTTCCTTCCTAGATCTTGTCTATTTTTTGTGAGTGGCATATTCCATTTCTCCTAATATATTTTTTATTTTTCCATCTTACATATTAAACTCCTTAACTCTAACTCATTCTTTATTTTATGGATTAAAAGTGTCAACATCTCATTTTTTATTAATTTTATTTTTGCCTCTTTCATTCATCTATTTTTATTGTGCATGTGTGATGTGCATTATGTCTCCTATGTAACTCCTCTTTACATATGCATGATCTTATTATATTATAACTATGCAACTAGTTAAGTATTTAGTGCATAGCACTCATACATAAAGTATTACATTTTTAAAAAATATGTTAAATATAATTTTAGGTTCAACATTATCCTATACTACACTTATTGTCTTTCCTTAGACAAGATATGATTATATTCTACTATGGCTAGTTCATCTTCCCACACATCTAATTCTTTAGTTTCTTTTTATTTGAAGACATTTTCAATTTTATCCGAATGATATGTTATATTTTGATTTTTGAAACCAACTATTGTGCCTCATCCTAAAAATATATTAATGCATTTTAATTATCTTTATTAGTCCTAGAAGTTAATACTTTGGTTTTCACTAAACTTATATACACTAATAACTCATATTAACAATAGGTTATTATTCTAACACCTTCTCATAAATATTTATAAATAACATATATTTTTCCTTGCTCTTTTATCCTATTTTAACCTTCAATTTTTGCACTTCTTTTAAATTGGTTACACCACCTACTTGATCTCCTACATCTTTCATGTTTAAAAAAAATTAACATGTGTCTTAACTTCTTATTTTAACCTTTCTTCACATACTAATATTTGTACATAAATATATCAAATATCTTGATCTATTTATTCATTATTAATATATTTTCACTAATTTTTGTAGTCATTACCTCTATTAGATCCTTAAACTTTGATTTTAACTTTTCAATTCCCCTAGTCCAAATATTTTCTTGCTTAGTAATTTTTGTTGGCATTGGTGTCATGCATAAAAAAATTATTCCACTAGTATTATATGTTTATCAAAGTGTGATTTTAAAAACATATCAACATCCCCATACAATTATGATAATTTTATTTTAACCAATGTAAATAATATTTAAAGTTTTTCTTCAAACTTCTTCAAATAATCTTCATTCCTTTTATCTCATATTATAAATCCTCTAGATTGTGATTTCCTATTAGATATTTCTTGATGATGTCCATAAATAAATTTTAAATTATAAACATAAAAAATTATGTTGTTATTATATGAGAACAAACCACCTTTAAGTCTCTTTCCTCATTTTCATTGAGCTCATCCTGTTGTTCCTTTAACTGTAAAAAAATATTTATGGGAATTTGAACTCTAGTGACATAATGTGGATATCAAAAACATAACATCCCATTTATTTATGGTCCTTTTTATTTCATTCTCATGACAAATAATTCCCATCTTAAATATTGATTATTTGATCTCAAATATGTGATTTCCTTTCTACTATTTTAAAATATTTTTTATTAATGTGATCTAATGAAATATATTTTAAAAATAGATTGTATAAGATGTAAAATAAAAAAAATATAAATGATAAATAAAAGTATGATTTATACATTTAAATTTAATATTTATGGAAAACACTAAAATGATTAATATGGTTAGCTAGTTTTGATTCTATATAGGTTTAAGGCAACATGAAGGTGATTGAAATGACTGAAAATGGACTTACACTCACTCATATCTAGAAATTGGGTGTTTAAATTTTATTTGATAATTTTGTCAATCTATGGACACGTGTTATATGTATTCATATATATTATATCACATTTTACATATGGAATATTCCCTACTATTTTTATGCATATCATTGTGATTACTTGTAAACTATTTTCTTATGCAATATTAGATGTTCATTATGTACACAAATCTAGGAAAACTATCTCCTTCACTTTGAAACCATAACTTAATTTTTTACATTAAGTTAACTTATAAAAATGGGGAAGAATTATAGGTTGAGATGATATCAACCACTTCTCAATGAATGAGTTTTACCTACATATAATATACTCCAAGGAGGAAATTAAAATAACACATAATTCTTCCCTTTAAGTGAATGTGTGTAATTATGATCCAATAGTATGAATTCATCCTATTATATATCTTTAAAATCTTTCAAATGTAAATTTAACTTGGATTAGGTGATTCATACTTAGTTATGACATGCTCCTTGTGATTGATTCCTCATTTTGGAAGTTTATGTCAATCATGCTCAATGTGTATTTAATTATTGATATGTGATTTATATAAAAACATAGTCCTAGACATATTATGTATTTATATATGAATCAATTGGTAACATATTACACAACAAACATGAAAAATGTAGAAGAGAATCCATAAAGATAATTTAATTTTGAAAAATGACTATTTCTTGGCATGAGGACTAGTTTTTCAGAGTTGGATTTCTTTAAAATTATATAAGAATCTAAGTTATAATGGATTAATATGTAATATTTAACTATGTTTTGATGATCCAAATATATCATGAGTATAAGAAAAATAATCTTAAACAAAACTACAAAAATTTTATAGGTAGCTGATATAAAATTAGGAAGATCAAGCCCATATAAATCATGAGGATAGAATAAAAGGGGTTTCAAGAGCCTTATGTGTGTGGAAAATTAATTTAAGGTGAAGGTAGGTCAATTTTAACATTTAAAAGTGTCTAATAAAATATTTTAGTGTATACAAATGTTCCCCATTTATTATAGTATTAAAAGTAAAATAATGCTAGAGTAAATGATAAAGAGATGTACCTTAGTGTGTAAAACATAATGTGATTGGAGAAGGATAAAAGTATGTATATTTTTAATTAAAAACATGTAATATTAAATTTCCATTGGTGAGATGAAACTTTAAATGAAT
The DNA here is from genome assembly GCA_037957365.1 of Torreya grandis. Classification (NCBI taxonomy): domain Eukaryota; kingdom Viridiplantae; phylum Streptophyta; class Pinopsida; order Cupressales; family Taxaceae; genus Torreya; species Torreya grandis. The sequence goes on from JARHVA010001432.1 coordinate 1,848,607, forward strand.
TAGATAGATTGAATTTTAAGTTTGAAGAGAGAAAAGAATGCACACATAATCAGGTGAATCATGTTCCCCTCCAAAATGTTATATATTATGATTACTTATTAAGCATTGGAGGATTGGACATGATAATGAACAAATGGATAATTTTATGAGATGATTATGTACTAATAAAAGATACATTTTTCAAATAGTGGGTTGGGAAAAATAAATTCCCCAACCCTCATAAAGAGGGAGTAGTGCTAAGATATTGAGCAATGGATAACCTAAATTATGATTCTTATTTAATTTATCTTGAAAATTAATAAGGGGGAACCTATATTAGTATTATTTAAAGTGAATCAACCATTTTAGATGGAAATATAGATTCAATAGGCTAACTTTTATACCATCAATGTCACATCAATATCATCTTTAGAAATAGATAAAATGTAATATTATATTCCTAAATAATTTTCATGTTGCACAATATGATCCAATTAGTGAAAAAATGTGATATGGAATGAAATATTTTTTAATTATTATATTCAGTCTGATGACCTATGAAATATTACAATTTTAACCTATAAAAAGTCTTATTATGCATTACATCTGTTGAAAATATTGTCTAAATTAGTAAATATTTATTCCACAATATGCATGAACTAATATTATTCTAAACCAATTTAGATATATGGATCTATCCAAAAATCTCAAATATATCTAAATTGAGGTTTAGATCTCTATGAAAATACCATTAATTCCCCTTTTTGAGGTGAGGAATGTATCATGTGAATTAATCATGTAAACATAAAATATTTAACAATAAGATGTTATATAGAAAGATATAATCATTTTTAAGCATGTGATAAATTTTAAACAATATATCATCATAGTATGATTGGATCATCAAAAAATATATGAAACATGGATCCTAAAATATATAAATTTCATATTAAGATATATATAATAATTAGGCATGTAATACTGATCATCATAAACATAATCAATCAATAGTAACCTACCCATAAATGTGTGTGATATGAATCGTGGAACCACACATGAAAAATAAGGTGCATGATATGGATCATGACACAAAAAATAAATTAAAAATCCTAGATGTATCCAATCATAATAATTAAATGTCATGTCATGATGCACATAATAAATCATATGTAATATGACTCAGTGCCACACAAGGAAAAAACCACACATAATGGACAATAAAATGTCACACAAGGAAAAATTCACACTCATTGGAAAATTAAATGTCACACAAAAAGACATGATACATATAAATAAAAATTCATATAATTAGAAAATAAATGATTTTTATATAGAAGAAACAAAGGGCCAAAGAAAGAAACTTATAATGAAAACTCAATAAAAATAAAAATAAAAAGGCAAGGACCCAAATAAAGAGTCATGACAAGGAAAGATCAAACCAATAAAAATAAAATATTAGCCTATATGAAAATAAATATAAATAATAAAGCATATAAAAAGTCAAATTAGTCTCCACAAATAAATTTAAGTTAAAGTCACAACATAAAAAATTAATATATCAATGAAAAACACCTTAAATAATCAAATAAATAAAAAATGAATATGTAATTTATCAATTTATTTGAACATGATATATGGAAAGGTAATAAAAGGATATAACTTGTCGTAATGTAATTTATGGAATAAGATGTCCCTAGATTTGGAATGGCCCTTGGGGGATGTCCTACATATGTACATCTATGTATCATGTATAACCTATAGTTTATGAGATAAATTTATGCATATCACTTATATATATCATGAAATTCATGTGTGTATGGAAAAGGATATATAATTTACCAAAAATGTGATAAATAACATAAATGAAATATGTAAACTAGAAATACATATTATGTTAAGTACTTGATTTTAGATTTTTGGAATTTATTTTGTGAAATTTTTAATACTTTTTATTATAAATTTATTACATGTAAACATAACCTAAGTGAATATTGTTCATAGGTCTCCATAAAGGTTTCCCTTAAAATATATCCAAATGATATACTATTTCACCCATATTTTTGGTAACCATAAATGGTCCTAAATAATTTGATTTATTTATCTACATTGGTATTCTTTGATTTTCATTTAATACCAAGTCACCAGGTTAAAATTCATATTTATGGATCTTATTATCATATAATCATTTAATGTGATTATAATACACTCTAAGGTTATCTATAGATTATATACATTTAAAATCCAACATATCTAACTCATGTAATAATTTTTTATTTATATTCATTATCCTTGATAATATTTTTCAAAGGGACATGTAAAGATTTTATCTCTAGATCTAAAGGTATTTTTTTTCCCCTATAAAACCCTATAAAAGTTAATAAGGTGTAGCTTTTGAAGGCATGTGAACACTAGTTCTATCGAATCATAAAGCATATATGATATGATAATGCTAACCCTCACCATGTTTGGTGAATATCTTACTTAATACTTTACCAATTGTCTTGTTTGTTACTTCAACTTGTCCATTTCCTTGTAGGTAATAAGGAGTAGAAAACGTGTGTAAAATTATGTATTTACAAAAAAATAAAATTAATGGTATTATTTTTTAAAAATAATCCATTATTTTCTATAAGTTGTTATGGAATACCAAATTAAGAAATATTTTTTGTTATAAAAAAGATACATATATGTTTCCATGTGGTTGATTGTAATGGTGGGCCTCAAATCATTTTGTGAAATATTTTTAGTTATAATAATGAAATTGTGCCCATGAAATATTTTGGATTCATCTTTCAAATAAATTTAAAATTATAAAGATAAAATACATTTGGAAAAACAATGTGTTGTAATTCATGCGACATTGGATGGTTCAAATTATTATGTATTTGACATTGTGGGAAAACCTTTATATGTTCCTAAAATTCTTCTTCCATTATAGATATATAGTAACCTTTCCTTGGTAAGTTTTAAGACATGGATTTTCTATTAAAATTTCTTCCACTTTTAGTTTCATGTACCTATAAAAACTCTATCTTATCATACTCTCTACTAAGGCATTAAATTAGTTTTACATCAAATGATCTCTTAAACAAATAAATTTTTATTACAACATAAAATATTACCTCTCTTTGTAACTTGAATTTATCATGTTTTTGAAAATTATCTAGAGCTATAAATTTGTGATTTTTTATAGATATCATTGTACCATTTTGAATTTCATGTATCACGTGTGACTACCAATATTATCAATGATTCTATATATTTTGTTGTGACTAATGGGTGTTTTAATTTTTGTATACAAAAATATTCCTATTTATTATTTATTTCATTAATAATTGGTGAAGATTCACTAGTCATAAAATTTGTATGAAAATTATCTTTTTGAGGTATGGTTTATATCACAAACTTATCAAAGTATGTGCTTAATTATTGTACAATTTCCTTATATGAATTTTTTTCTCCATTTTTTTTAAATGTTTTAAATTAATTAAATAAAATTTTATAAATCCCATATTATTGAATAAATTTAATAATTAAAGTGTGTGACGCATAATCCAAGTATCGATGCCTCATATTCTATTATATTATTTGTGCATGAAAATAATAATTGATATGAAAATGGGATAGGATTGTTGATAATGTGTTATAAGGTATGTATGAAGTTTTAATTTATGTCATTAAAGTTTCATTTATTTCATTTTGAGTTGTCTTTAGTGTTCTTTAAGTTGAGTTCATAAGCCATGTACTTGAGAGACCTAGTGAGAAGGCATAACCCTGATAACATGATGAGATGAGAAGTATGGGACTTGTGTGAAGGAGGTTTTAAGTGTGTTATCATAGAATTAGTTTTTATATAATTATAATGAGGTATTTAAAATATTTTGATAGGTTTCAAGGTGTGATCAAGGTCTAAGTATGATTTGTAGTTCAAAACTTAATGACTAAAGAGACCTAGTGTAGCCTAATAAGAGGTCAAATTAAGTTTTAGAGGTGCCTAGATCTCATAATAACATTTAAAAAGGTATGATAGGTTGTGTTAAGTATTTTTACCAAATTTTAGGTCATATCCTGAAGGAAAAATAATGAAAATTGGTGTTGAGGTCTTTTATGTGCACAAAATGGGGTGTTACAAACATGCAAAGGTTTTTCTTATGATCATTTGCACATGAAACCTTTGCATGAGATATTGATAAGTTAATATAAGTTATGGAAAGGTATTATATTTAATTTAATATATTTTTTTTTATATTTTATGGGAAATAATTTATGAACTATTGCTAAGAATGGAAGGTAGTCTAAACCCTCCTAAAACCCTCATTATGACTTGATAGGAAATATCTTGATGGAAATGGCTCAGAATGGATTTTTTGACCTATTTTGATGTTTGGAACATGTATATAAATATTAAAATTTTCTCCAAGTGGAACTATTTTTTCATAAGAGCGAGTAGAAGCTATAAGAAACTCTTTATTTCTCATAATTTTGATGTAGCAGGTAGGGTTGACTAGGTCAAAGAATGTAAATTAATAGAAGATGATGTGTGATACTTGAAGTTTTTGTTCATGTAAGTTTTTTTATTAGGTTTAAAACCTTAAAAATTCTAAAATATTCATGAAATATGAACTATCTCTAAATAGGTCTAATGAAGAAGATAGTGAGAAAACTAGGCAAAAGTGAGAATGTGATTAAGGATTGGTTGCAGTGGATTAGGGATCAATCTAAATGCATAGGGTCATTGTTAAATACCTATATCACACTTAACCCTTGATTAAATTTTTTTTATATGCTCATAAATAGGTAAATTTTTTTCTCAAAATTACCTATATCTCCTTTACCCCTTGATTATAACCCTTGAAATGTTTTTGGAGCTTTACATAGTTTTTTGTGTGTAAATGAAAATAATGTTTCTAAGTATTTTTGAATAGAGTTGAGGAATAAAATTCAAATTAATTTATTATATAATTATCATAGGTTAATTTTAATATATTTTTATTTATGATAAAATTCTATGAATGTGTGAAAAGTCAAAGGCTTTTGACTGGGTTCTTAAGGCCTATGTGCAGTTCTGAGTGAGCATATGAAGTTGATCAGTTTTAGGTATTTTGACCTAATTGGTGAATTATAATGAAAATTATGTTGACCATAAGGTAATTAATTTTCTATATATGTAGTTTTTTTCTATTTTTTGGGTCAAAGTTGAGTGTATGCATTAGTTTTTCAAGACAAACTTTTTGGCAGTGAGAAGGCCTAATTACGAGTAGACCTAATTGGGTGGTTCAAGGAGTGAAATGAGATAAATGGTGTTGAGTATCTAAAGTGAGATTATAAAATTTATATATGAGTCATTTTTTAATTTTTTAATCCTTTTTTTTGAGGCTCATGATGTTCCAATTTGGCCAAAGTGAACATGTGCTTAGAGAAGGCCTAATTGCATTAGGTCTCTATCAGGCCTAAATGTGGTTTTGGACCTTAAGGGTAATGACTGACCTATTTAATGGGTTTTTAACTTTTTAAATGTGTTTATTGATATACTAAAATGGTTATAAAATTATTTAAAGGTTATTATCTGACTAATATGGGTAAGAAAAAGAGTTAAATATAAAGAAAAGGTTTGATAGGCTTAATTGACTAATGAGAATATTAAGGAAATGAGTGAATGATATAGAGTTTGGAAATAAGGTAAATGTATTTAAGAGAATTAAATTGGTTTTATTAATATCTAATGAATATATAAATATGTTTTTATGGGTTATGTGGAAGGTCACATGCCCTAATTCTGTCAAGGAAAGGGCTAGTTGAGTGAGAAGGCCTAATAGGATGTATGAGAGATACAAGAGTGAGAAGAGAAAAAGAAGGTGGTAAATTTATTTGAATGAGAAAAAAGTATAAAAGGGTGATTATATATTCAAGGTATCTAATTTTTTTTTGATTTACCTAGGGTATTGGTGTCTCCTTGTAAGTTGTCACTTGCTAAAGGACTAGTTGAGTTGGTGCTTGACTAGTGAGGGGTTGGTGCTCCTTGTTAGGTTGGTGCCTAAATAAAATTTTGATCCATTTATTATATAAATATAGTCAAAGTGGTGTATTATTGGGTTTATCCCCCATTAGGGTTTCCCACATATATCTTGTGTTCATGTGTTGTGTTCCTACTTTATGCTCATATGAATGATTGACTATGCATTGCTATATCTCTAGATTTATTTGAATGATTAATGTATGTTATATGGAATTGAAATAAGAGTTTTAAAACTAATTAATCCCCTGTTATTGGTTTTTATTCCAATAATTTATATCATAACAAGGTCCCTTGTGCAAGCCTAATAGTCTAAGGGAAATATTTGGAGCATAAGTAAAGATTTTGATAATGAAAGTGTCTTTTATGAATACAATGAGTATATATCCACAATAATTGAAACATATTGTGAATGTTGTTTAAAATATAAGAATCATATGGAAGAATTCACCCATATTATAATGAAATTAAAGTCTTTGAAGGCACAAGTTAATCAAGATGTAATAAAGATAATGACATATCAAAAGTTTGAGCAGAGTATTGGAAAGATTAAAAACATTTTGGATAGTCAAACACCCTTTTATGATATGATAGGTCTTGTATTTAGAGAAGAACAAAAGGAGTTCAAGGAGAGTCAGTTTCCAAAATTCATTGATTAGACAAGGAGTAATGAAGCTGGTATAATCAATACCTATACAAAAGTGGTCAATTTTGAAGTCAATCATCAACAAGCTAAGAAGGATTTTGCTTTGTCTAAGGATATCAAAGGTGGTGGTGCATCATCTTAAGATCATCAAAAGATAAACAAGGTTAAATAGTCATATTATGTGTATTATTTCATTATTTATTGTTTCTCTTGTGGTAAATTTGGACATAGAGTTGTTGACTGTAGATGGAGAAGTAGAGTCCTATGTTATAACTACAACCAAAGAGGACACATTAAAAGAGAATGTAAGACAAGATATATAAGGAAAAATAGTCATGTTAAGAAGACATGTAGTCATTTTTGGAACCCAAATCTACACTAAGTAATTTGTGCCTTGCTCAGTGTCAAAATATTTTAGAGTTTATAAATCTATTGTGTTTTGATATCTCTATTTAGGGTGTTTTGATTTGCTAAGTTTTGTGATAGACCTATGAACCTATGTTCTAATAATGATTTAACATTAATTCTATTCTTTGAAATAATATGTTTCATGGTAGGAAGATTCACTATGAAAAGATAGAAATGTATCCAAGTCTCTTTGCATACATTAAATTACTACCTTGTGATCAAAGGAGAAAAGTTCTGAGGTCGTAGATGAAATTTCCATGTTACATCTTCAACATGTTTTGATGAATGAGGTCAAATTCATAAAATTTAAAAGATCTAATGGCTCTCAATTCATTTCACCCCTTGATCAGATGGAATGAGGAATATTGAAGATATTAAAGCCTTCATCTAATGAACTAATCTTGTGCCATCATAAAGATCATGATAAATGGCTCACACTTAAGCAGGATTGAAGATCCAATGGCATAAAATTGCTCAAGGTTAAGTGGGTCCCAATCATTAAACATAAGCTTAAGCCTATGTTTTAACATAAGGCTTCATTGTATTTTTTAAATACAATAAGACCTTAGGTTAAAAATTAGGTTTTGAATTTAATTACTTGAAGGAGCCAATCATATATAAGTATCTTAGATCCTAATCAATGGTTCACAAGCACTCATCCAAAATGATCTAATGGAGTAAGGATAACATTGAAATGTTAAAGGCCAAAGGAGTGCTAAGGATGACAAGTGTCATCATCTCAAGGACTCAAATAGAGATTAATGACACATGGGACCTCCCCAAAGGTTAATAAGGTCAAAAGACTAGAAGCCTCATAAAGCTACCACATGGCACTCTCACAATCATTAGGACCAAATGAACCAATGGTGTGCATTCAATTGGAAATTTCTATGTTGTATCTTCAACATGTTTTGATGAATGAGGTGAGGAATTTCCCAATGAGCCAAATAACATACATTTGGTTATCTCAAGGGACCTCTAAGAGTTTACCCCATGAAAATGCCCAGGTCAAATTCATCAAATCTACAAGGTAATGACTTTTTAATTTCATTTTACAAGTAATGAGTGTATTTTTAGGGATAAAAAGGATGTTGCATCCTTACCCATATCAAGAAAGATGGTACAAAGGTAAAAAGTTGGTTGAGAATTTGAGCTAGCATCTAAGTTGGACACATGGTAGGTCCTTAGGGTTTTATAATCTCTAGGACCTTTTTAAAGACTGCCTCACTTACCTTTTAGTGGGAAAGGTTCAAAAAGTCTTTAGGGCTTGAATGCCTAGATTTTTAAAGTAAAATAATGACACATGGAATTCTCAGATCCCATGGGTAGCTCAGAACATATTGCACTACTGTACCAAAGGAAATAACAAGTGAATAAGTTTAAAAGTTCCTGAAGGCTAGAAAAGTGTTGGAATGTAAAGTTTGCTTATATGGACCCATGTGTTGTAAGGAGGATTTAACAACATGAAAAAAACATTTGCACCTTCTCCTTCCTCTTTCCAAAGAAGATTAAATGACTAAAGGGGGTAGTTGATAGTTAGTCATTATGTTTCAAAGCATTAATGGTAACCCTAATTTGAAATGAAAAGGATTATAACTAAGGCATTTAACTTCATTCACATTTACCTTTACATTTATATCTTCTAATTGCATCTTCAATAAATTTGTGTGCCATAGCTACATGTAGTGTAAAATTTCTCTATTTAGTGAGTGATTACAATAAATTATTCAAATATTTTTTTCTTCAATTGCATACAGCCCTCTAGATGATCAATAAGTATTCTTCTAGAACCATGTTTCTTTGTCCTTTTAATGGGTTTTAAGGTATTTATATGGTGATTAGAGTGAATAATTTATTTAATTTTAAATTATTGAACTAGAAATCTACAAAATTATGGCATCTTCTTTAGCATATGTGAAAAGTAACATCATTTATATTCTTGATGGAATCAAGGATATTCCATCAAGAATATATATGTTTAGGGGTTGGAATTTAAAGCTTTATTGAATGCATTGTAACAAACAAACCCTTCACCATTAATCTCAAATCTTGGCATGAGTTATATCACCCCTGAAATAGTGTTTCCCTTGGCTACCCCATACCCAAAACTAGTAATTGCATGTGTTAGAGTGTATCAACTAGATATCAAGACTGTTGTTAATGAAAGTTAATTAGTTGTATTCTATTTCAATATTTTGTCTCTCAACACCATGTTAGGGATTTTTCCCCAACTTGAACTTATCACACTTTCCATGGAAGACTACTAGGAGTATGCAAATAAGAATGAAAAATGATATGGGATATTATCAACTCCTACTAACTAATAAAACAAAGGTAAAAGGTGTCAAGAATGAATAATAATTTGAAACTATTATAATTTAATGAATTTACCTAGTACATTATTTCCATGGTAACCATAATTTATGGGGTGCCCATTGCAAAGAATTTTGAACCTTAGATGTTCATAATTTTTTTCTGTGTGTTGGAGCAACAAAGGAAGTTGTATTGGGCCACCATATTAAGTGATAACCTACTTAGGAAAATGATGCAAATTCATGTTATAATACACTCACAATAAGAGTTCACAAGTAAATTCTACATGTCCTCCTACCAAATGTACAAGCTGGTACATAATAGGACATTCTATGGGATCACAAGGAATCCTAGTGGAATGAGGATATATGAGACTTATCTATAAATAAATATATATGGATTTAATATATATATATATATATATATATATATATATATATATATATATATAAAGTTTATCATTATTTCTTCAATACTATGATGAGTGTCTTCTATCCTTTGAAAAGCCTCAATAATATGTCCAAGGTGGCTATAGAAATAATTGATAAGTATGGTGCCTCATATATTAAATTTAGAGCATTCATTTATATTATAGTATGTGGCTACTTGGGATCTCTATATAAGTTGTTGAGATATGTGGATGATCAACTAGTAGTGATGGATTTGAGTCAAAAAATGGTGCACCCACATGAAATGATAGTGACAAAAAAGGTGAACAATCCCTTCAAATTTTTGGTTGAAATTATACATTATTCATGTCCTTATATTACCAAAGCCAAAGGATTAGAGATATGAGAAAATAATAATACTCATATGAAAATAGGCCCATTGTTGAGGTTATGAAGAAACAATGAGCATTCACTCCACAAATGAAAATTGGGTAGATAAATTTGAGGGAAAGACCCTAAACCCTAGTAAAGGTCCTAATGGTTAGTTTGTTTGTAGAAAAAAGTCCTTCAGGAGTTAAAGGTAAGGGTAATGATGAAGAATATCTATCCTCAAAATTTCCTCTTTCTTTTTAAGATGTTGTACAAGTTGGGGTTGAGGTGACCACTCAAGTTTAGGGCCCTTAGGAAAAAGAATCAAACTCATCAGACACAGAAACATTTGTTGAAAAAGTCATTACCCAACCACTAGGCCAACATAATCAAGGTGAAGTTAAGGGATATGATAAAGTTCATAAAGTTTAATAAATTAATAAATTTGATGAGAAAGTTGAGGTGGAGCCAGAGAAAAATATTCACATCACCTCTAATTCTAAAGTGGTGGTTAAACAAGAAGGCCCACAAGCAACTCTAGAAGTATCACTAGTTTTCCCTTCCCCTCCAAAGGTGTCAAGTTTAGCACTAGAGGAGAAGGTAGGTATATAATAAGGTAGGGGAGCAAACCTACAAATGGGTACCCCCACCCATACAGAGATAAATAAGGAATTAGACCAATCTAATAAAGGTGCTGAGGAGGGTTCTTTAGGTAGTGTTTCCTTAATTAAAGTACCTTAAAGTCTCCTTCCTCACATCAAAGTTCATGATCCAATATATAATAAAGGTCCAGAGACCATGATTGGTGGAGAGTTTCCTAAAGGTAACATGGAATCCACCATAGCCTTATCTCTACCTAAAGCTTAAGTGAATAAAGAAGGTGAAGTGGTTATAAAACCTTTTAGTTAGTTTGTAGTACAAGGGAGCTCTATTGAGAAATTTCTTGAGGAGTCTCACTAATTTAGGCCATATTTTTAAGTATTGGAGAAAGTAGAGCCAAAAATTGAAGGAGGACCTGAAGCAAACAAAGAAGGTGGAAAGGAGATAGAAAGTGATGAAGAAATTGAATAGTTTGTGTTGAGTCCATAGCCCATTCCTATGACACTTCTTGCAATAGGTAATTTGATGAAACCACCTTTTACTATCTCAAGGCCTACATCAATGTACACTACATCAATGGGAATTCAGATCAGACCCCTTCTTTGGGTCAAGGAGTAGGTCAAAAAAATAAGGACATCATGAACAAAATTGGGGAAATCAATGTAGTAAATATCACTCAGGCGTATAAGGCCAACCCCCCCCCCCCACCCCCACCGAAAAAAAAAAGGCCAAGACACACTCCAAAACTACATTCATTGTTATGGGAGAAAGAAGTGTGGAGATAGCCTTCCCCTCAAAAGATTATTTAAATAAATATGCTCCCCTTAAGAGTTACACTTTTTATAGCCACAAACTAGGGGAGTCATCAAGGACTGAGCTAAATCAAAAATCATAGGTTTTTGCAAACATGGTGGCTCATCAAATGGAAAATGACAAATCCACCATGGAGGAATGAAAGGCAAAAAATTAGGCTATGATCTAGTACTTGCAAAAGTTACTGAGTGAGCCTAAGAAAGTAGATCTAACTTATAGTATTGCTCCAAATTATCCTCTTTTCTCTTTAGAGTCATTTTATTTGAGTTGAATTGATGACTTGATATCTAGAGGAAGGGAAATAAAAAAATGAAAAGAGGATTTACACACCAAGGCCAGAGAAGTAGTCCACTTAGCATTAAAGTGCTTGAACAATATAATGGATATTAAGAGGGATTGTGATGCCCAACTATTTATTTATGAGGAAAACATTAATAAATGGGAAGAAGTTCAAAAGAAAATGGATGAGATTTGCAAAATGGACATAGATACTTTGATATTAAAAAGGGTCATTAATGCAAATGATCACAATAAGCCCATAAAATGTCAACTATCCATCAAACATCCATTGGAAATGCTCAAATATAACATATTCAACTTTAAAGGAGAAGAATAGTCCCTCAAGACTACAATAAGAGAGATAAATTCTACACTTAGGAAGATGGTAAGCCTTAATGGTGCAGGTAATTTAAAGGAAGAAATAATGTGCACTACTCTAAAAAGCCTCATTGATGAACCATAAGAGTCCATTGATGTTGACAAAATAAAGTAGTTGGTGTCACTTGAAAAGTCTTGTGATAAACTTAAGGAGTTTATCAAATGAAATCAAACCATGATTCAAAATATTATTTCTTGGCTTGAAGAATACCAAGTAAAATTCAAGTATCAAGCATGACTAGACCAATAGAATCTTGACCCTATGTTGTAAGGATATAAAAGGTATAAGAACATGTTGACAAGAGATTCCATCATCTAGATTGACTCCAGAGTATAACTAGATATTTTGGTTTTCCTGAGCTAGCACCACTTCTTTTTTATGTTCCTTCTCTTCTTCCTTCTCATTTCCCACTAGGAAACTATTATACTAGACTCATTAGTGGCACATCCATTTTAATTAGTTTTTGTATAATCATGTGGATAAGAAAGGGACATTTTTTTCTATTGTGTAAGTGGATAAAAGGTTCTATTTTTTCCCTTGTGAGATCTTCCTCCACGTAGACAACTAGAAATATTCTATTGAGGTGTAGGATCAATCTTGCAATCATCATAGGAGCATGAGCATATCTAAGGAATCATGTTTGTTACAAGGTTTAAAAAACTCTAGGCTAGTGAAAGAAGTTTCTAACTGGAGCATCTTTAGGAATATTCTAGGTTTAATTCAATTATATAAGTAAAAGGGGTATGTGCCTTTACAAGGGTCAGTTAAATTTTGAGTCAAGAGCTATAACCTCGAAGAGTTCTCTGTATGTAGTATTTATGGTACCAAATTGATTTCTACTATAAAATCATTGGAAAGATTTGAGAGCATTAGATATGTCTTCATTATCACATAATTATCTTGCATAGTGTTAGGCTATATGTCATTTAGAACATACTACATTCAGTTTTCATTCAGTTGATAAATGAGATATATTCATGGTTTTCATTCTCTTCCTACTGTTGAAGTGTAGATCTCTATTTTACATGCTTAGTAGATTGGTTATCTAATGAATTCATCTTTGTGTTAGTCATTTAGATTTTATATCTAGGTTATAAAATACTTTCTACTCTAAGATTTGGGAATAGGGTGCTGATAGCCTTTTAAGGGTAGTCTTGGGCTCATGAATTTAGTTGGAAGGAATTCTTGAAGGAATATTTTTAGTATTGATTTTATACTTCAAGGATCATTTGTATATGATTTCATTTCATTTTTATTTGATCTATAATGCATTTGTTGATGACTATGATATAACAATTTACTGAGTTTCTTTATGATCATTCGTTAACCCTCCACATTCTTTTCTATGAATTGAAAAATCTTGTCCTACCCTATCCTACCCCATAGATTCACCCTCCTTTGATTACTTTAAATTGGATCTACATGCAAGTGATGCTATCCTATTGCATATTTCACATGTGACTTGCACTCAAATGAACCCTACTTTTGCATATCTAAAGTGTGTTTGAGCCTATTATTTCAAATAAATAGAATTGCATTTTCCACCTACCTGTATCTAATTTGATCATTCTTTGAAAGCATGGAAGTTTTAACCACCTTCCACCATCTGAATTTAATTTTAGTATCTTATGTCTACTTCATGACATTTGTTTACCCTAGATGACAACCTCTTTAGGTGGGCTAAGCAAGGGTGGTTATGTCTTGTTTATAATTTCACATGTGATCCTAGTCTTGAGGGAAACTCTTCATTAAAAACCATTTCCCCCTTTCCATTCTATGCCCCAGGTACTCTCACCTTGGTCTAGGTAGAGCCCAAAGATGCCAAAAGCCAACCACTTCTATAGTAAGCTACCTTTCATCCATTGTGCAATCCTAGTGAGTTAATGCTAACACCCTCTTCCCCTAGTATAGAGACACTCCCTTATGGTATTATCATCCTCTATTTACCACTCTAAAACCCACATAGAGATAAGACTAAAAAGGTGTAAAATTAGGAACCACCAATTCTTTGGTGCCATTACTGAGGACTAAGAACCTATTGCCATGAATTTAGAGTCTATTGTGCTATCAATAATAGATTGGCACCATAACTCCACTGGGGATTTTCACCCTTATGTTTTAAGAAGTTTTAAAATGTTCTTGGAATTATATTTAGTATTTGAAAGTTTTCATTCTATCAGTTGCTATTAGTAGTTTTGTTTATTCTAGCTTAAAAGTTTTTACTTCTAGTGGAAAATTTGTTACATTAAAATTTTAAAGATCAGTGCCTATCATTTGTACTCTTCTCTATCTTGAAGAATTTTATTTAGATTTACAAATATATAAGGTAGTAGGTATTCCTTTTAGAAATATCTATCTAAAAAGCTTCTCCCCAAGTTAAAATATCTATCCAAAAGGAGACAAGTGTGGAAACCTATTATAGCCCAAAACTTAGGCAATTGAGTAAGACTCGAATAGTTTGTCTCCCATTTTATTTACCCCATTTTATAAAATATCCCTCTAGTTGAAGGATATCAAAGCACTTCAGATAAATCTAAGCTCCCTGCAAGTCAAGATCCTTCTCCATAAAGAAGTCTTTCTCCTCCTACAAGGCCATTAAGGAATTATTCTATTTCTCCTCTTATAAGTCCTCCTAAGAGTATTAATTTATATTTATCTCCTAGTTCATATTCATATTCAAATTCAAAGATGGGAGATCATGATTAGAGAAGAAGGAGGTTTAATGCAGATAGTGATAATAGTGAAGAAGAAGATCAAGGTATGGGTAATAGATGTAGACCATTTATTATCCCAAGGTTCAAATCTATCAAATTTACTAGTATGCCTAGTTTCCATAATGAATTTACCATTAAAGTTAGAATTATATTGCCTAAATTTCAAGGAAATAATGCCATATCTATGGAAAAACATTTCAAAGCTTTCTTAAATGTTATTGAAGATTATGACATTGATCTAAAAGATGTGTGCATAAGGATTTTTGTGAACACACTAGAAGAAGAGGCCTAGTAGTGGTTTAAATCCTTCTTTGATGGATCCATAAACACATGGAAAGCCATGATTGATGCATTTAAGATGTAGTTTGGTGATAACATTGATCCAAGATTCTTTCTTGCCAAATTTGAAAACTTCAAGAAAAATACTAATGAATGGGTTAGGATTTTAATTATATATTTAGTAAGGTATTGAGAAAGTTGCTAGAGGACATTAGACCTAGTGGTGCTACTTCTTTGATCAAATATTGTGATGCATTTGACAAGAAGGTAGCCTATTATCTTAGAGATAAAGCTCCCACAAATTTGAGGATGGCCCTTAATTTGGCTATCTAAATAGAGAATAATATCAAATTTGTGGGTAAGCCTTTGAACAAGAGGGTTGATGTCAAACTAGTGAATCAATAAAATACTCAATCCTCCTATAAGAATGTAGATCTGGAGGAAACTATGAAAAATCTAGATACTACTGTGAAATAAATTTCTTACAAGTTTGCTAGAGTAGAAAAGGTGTTGTCTTAGGGTTATTCTAACCATGATGATAAGAGGGATCATAAGAGAGAGGAAATAAATCATCCCAGGGACCAGGGTTAAGTCTGGCCTAATTTCCAAGGTAAGAACAATGACAAAGGGGATTACAAGGGATGCCAAGCATGAGAGAAACTAGAATCAGGGAAGTGGAAAGGAAGTACTAGATCCTTTAGCTGCAAAGGTCAATGTAGTTGATGTTGATATCAACTTGTATGACAAGTGATTCCTTCCTCATCCTCCATGTAATACAAATGATAGTAATGGTCAAGGTGTATAAGGATTTGAATCTACATATGATTAATATGATATTTATATTGTTGAATTCTAAGAGATAGAAAGTTACACCTTCCAAGAGGAAGTTATGAGTGCTTCAATTGTTCCTGATTATGAAGACACTCTAGCATATGAATGTTTTACTTTCCAAATTAATGAACTAGATGTCATGGTTGCCTCTCTATCTATATAGATGATGAGTGCTACTACTACTAAAGTCTTTTATAGATATTTGAAAAGGTAAGGGTATCAACCCTAGACTTCATCTATGAGATAAATATGATGCATGAATATGAATTGCCTGTTCATGATTTTGAGTTTCTAAGATTGATGATGAAAGAGAAATATAAAGATTCACCTCTATCGATTGAGAAACAAAAATTGATGATCCACGTAGCAATTGCCCAAGAGGAATAAAATTTGAGAAGTAAAGATCAAAATGTTCATTTGAAGGATAAAGACTCTACTGACCCTAAAGTAGAGACAAAAGAGAGAGAGACCAAAAGGTGTAAGGAGGTCCTAAATTCCATCAAGCCTAGTTATGCACTTTATAATGCTAAGCCAAAAGGTACCCAAGCTAAGAATATAACTCCCCTATTATCTAATATTCTCAAGAAGGAGGAACCCAAGACGCCTCCCTTGAAGAATGAAGTTAAAAATTCTATTTATCTTACTTCTCTCCCCTTGAATCTTGAGGGGTATATCCCAAATGAAAGTGCATGAGTTTACCTACTAAAACTCCTTTGTCTAAATATTGTGCCTATGACATGGCCCATGTTTTGAGTCAACTAAAAGTCATAGTACCCTTTATGGAATTACTCAAAATTATAAATCATAGGAGAAGAGCCTATGAATATTTTGGATTCACTGAGAAAATTATTTCTAATGAAATTATTGAAGCTAAGCTTTCTCCTAATTCCCCTATGGAAAGTTAGAACACCTCAAAATCCCCTGAACATCACTTAGAGGTGTATTTAGGAACACCATTGGTAGAGATTCAAATGGATGTCAACCCATTATATACCACCCTACTAATTAATGGTTTAATTGTCCATAACTACATGTTTGATTCTAGTGCAACTTGTAACGTTATGCCACTAATTGTTCTGAATAAACTCTATATAATAATAACTATAGCATATGGATGATTCCTCACCATAAATTCTAGAGAAGTACCTATTGTTGGTGTGGTTAAAGGACTGGTGGTACAATTTAGATAATAACTCAATAAATTCCTAAGTATGGACATTATTGTTGTAGACTGTTCATCAAAATGGGGTATGTTGCTATCTAGAAAATGGGCTACTAGTATTGGGGGTAGTGTTTAGATGGACCTATCCTATGCCACTATACCTTTGGATGGAAAAATGGTTTGCTTGAATTGATAACCATAAATGATTCATGTCCTAAAATATCCTAATTATTAGTTGAATGAAGTGTTATATGTAGATACATATATAAGGAATTTTGTGGGGAGTGTTCAGTATGAAGAATTACCTCTTGAATTTGTTATTATGGATGAAGACTCCATTTATACTATGCATTTTGATGGAGAATGTTTGAACATTTAAAATGGATTAGGGGTTGTCTTCTATGCCCCTAATGGCTAAGCTTACAAATATTCCTTCTAATTGTCCTTTGAGTGCATAAATAATATTACATAGTATGAATCACTCCTGATTGGCCTCTAGATTGCCCACAAATATGGACTCAAAATATTATTGGTCAAGGGTGATTTATAATTAGGGGTGAATTAGGTCCAAGCTATTTACACCATGGAAAATAGAAATCCCTCATGTGAATATTAAGTATAGGTGATAATAAGGCCTTCTATCTTGGATAACATTGGTCATTGAAAAGTCTTTGATGATGATGATCAGATAAAAAGGTTTCTATGTTGTATAGATGAGTTCAAAGGAACCATTATAGATCTGGACTCCATGGTATATGTATGTGATGGAAAAGAAACCTTGTATGGAAAATAAGTTATCCAATTAAAGAATAATACTGTCCCTAGAGGATTGGTTAGTCTTGAAGCATCCTTTGATGGAGATATTAGAATTAAATCTAGAGATATTTTTATATCAAAGGATGTAACTGAGATTAACATCGGGACTGAGGGCAATCCAAAGAAAATTTAGCTCGGTACTCACCTAAGCAAGAAAGAGAAGGAAGAATTTATCAAGCTTTTAATTAAGAACCAGGAATATTTATCATGGTCATATTTAGAGATAAAATCATATAATGAGTACTTTTTACAACATGTTATCCCCCTTGAACCTAGTACAAAACCATTCTACCAAAAATAATAGCCTATTTATCCCATCTTGGCCACCAAAATGCAAGAAGAGCTAAAGAATTAAAGGACAATGGGATTATTTAACCCATAAGATATTCATTATGGGTGGCCAATCTAGTCCCTGTAAGAAATAAAAATGGATACATCCAAATCTGTGTTGATTTTGGGAATTTAAACAAGGCCTCATTAAAGGATAATTATCCATTGCCTAATATGGACAACATAATTAAAAATATCACTGGTTCTAAACTATTATCAGCTTTGGATGGTTTTTATGGATACAACCAAGTAGTAGTGAAAGAGTCTGAAAGGTCTAAGGCTACTTTCACAACCCCATGGGGCACCTATGTGTATATCTGAATGCCTTTTGGCTTAATGAATGTAGATGCCACCTTATATAGAGCAATGGATGTAGCCTTCACCAGGTTAATTAACCAGTTCATTGTGGTATATTAGGATGATGTTATAATATACTAAAAAAAAGGGATGACACTTAGGGCACTTGGAATAGATGCTTATCAGATGAAAGGAGTTTTGAATCTCCCTCAATCCTAAGAAGTGCCACTTTGGAGTACATAAGGAATAACTACTTGGGCACATTATGTCTAAACAAGGTGTGATGATAGACCCTAAAAGGGTAGAGGCCATTGGCAAGGTACCCATCCCATAAACCAAGAAAGGTATTCAATCTTTCTTTGGCCAGATTAACTTTATTATAAGGTTTGTTTCTAATTTTGTAGAGATTACTCTACCTATTACTTCAATGTTAAAAAAATATCAAACCATAAGGTGGGAGGAAAAGGCTACCAAATCATTCTAGGACATCAAGGTAACTTTAAAAACTACCTTGGTGCTTGCCAATCCTAACTATAGAAAATATTTCTAGATATTTTCATTTGCATCTAAACATACTATTACTACAATGCTGCTATAAAATAATGATGAAGGTCATGAGAAGCCAATTGCCTTTTTTAGAAAGGCATTGTAGAGATATGCACTGAACTACACCATAATGGGAAAACAAGCCTTTTCTCTCTTAAAGGTTATCAACAAATTTAGATCTTACATTTTGAGTTCAAATATTGTGGCCTATGTTCCTCACACTATGGTGAAGGACATATTAACTCAGAATGAAACCACTAACAAAAGATTGATGGGTTAATAAACTTCAACAATATGACCTAGAAATACAAACTACTAAGTTGGTCAAAGGCATGGGTCTCACCAAGTTGATGACTGAGGCCAACTTCCAAGCTATAGAGGTGAATAATATAGAAGGGGTTGTTGATAGCCATGTATCTAAGTATAGTCAATCTCCATGGTATAAAGATATAGTCTATTATTTGAAGACTTTGAATTATTCTTCCCACTTAGATAAAAATCAAAGGAGGATGTTGAAGTTAATATCCCAAAAGTATCTTCTATTATAGGATGACATGGCTTGGAAGAACCTAGATGGTGTCCTCTTGAGGTGCTTAGTAGAACATGAGATTTTTGAATTAGTTATAGAGTTTCATAGTGGTGTGTGTGGTGGTCACTTTGCTCCCAAATTCATTGCACAAAATATTATAAGGGTCAGTTATTGGTGGCCCACTCTATTCAAATATGTTTCTTCTATCGTAAGGAGATGTGAAGAATGCTAGTGATTCTCTGGGAGAATGAAAGCATCTAGTTCACTTCCCTACAACTAGTTTTTATTGAAGGACCTTTAAGGCCATGGGGAATGGACTTCATGGGTGAAATAATAGATGCTTCAAGTGTTTGTCACAAGTGGATCTTAGTGGCCACTAGTTACTTTATAAAATGGGTTTAAGCAATCCCTACCAAAAAATTAACCCACCAGGTAGTCATTGATTTCCTTTTAAATAATGTGATTTGTCAATTTGGAGTGCCAATAAAAGTTATCTATGATAATGCCATGTGCTTTAGAGAAAAATAATTAGTTGTATTGTGTAAAGATTATGGGATTTATCTATCATATGCCTCCAATCACAATCCATAAGGAAATGGGTAGGCTGAGTCTAGTAATAAGAATTTATTAAAGATAATGAGGACTCTAGATGTTAATAAAAGGAAATGGGGTGAGTAATTAAAGTTTGTTATTTGGGCCAACAGGTTGAATCCTAAAAGGTCTATTGGAAGAATCCACTTTGATCTTGTTTATAGAGTTTAAGTTGTTTTACCCCTTATTCTAAAATTACCTACTTACCAATTTATGTAACAAATAATTGAAGATGAAGGAGAAGTAAACCACTATAAGGAAAGAATCAATAGATTAAGGATGAAGGAGAAGTAAACCACTATAAGGAAAGAATCAAATAGATTGTAGAGCTTGATGAATCTCATATAAAATCTCATGAAAAGCATTGAAAGTTTAAGGAGAGGCTCAAAAATATTTTTGATAAAAATGTCACTCTGAGAGATTTTAAAATTAGTGGTTTGGTCCTACTCTAGGATAGTAGACATGAAGATAAGGGAAAACATGGTAAATTTGATTCCTTGTGGATGGGTTCCTACAATATTAACTATCAATTAGGGAACCATATATTTTATCTCAAATATATTTATGGAGAAATCTTAGAACTACTAGTAAATGATAGACACCTCAAGCACTTTTTGGAATAAGTCCATGCTAACCTATGTAATTATGTACATGTTGTATAGTCCCATATTTTTTGTTTCCATTTTTAGGGTTGTGTTTGTATAGCTTGTGTTTTTTCCTTTTCCTTGTTGGCTTAAGATGTCTTATTATAACTTTCTTTACCCATGGTGTGTTTTCCTTGTCTTTGTTGTAAACTCTGTGACTCCACGGCAGAATGGATATGCATATGGTCTGGTGTTCTCTATGTACCCACTGGGGGTACACATCCCCAAATAGGAGCTAATGTTGGAGTGAAAATCTAAACCAAGTAATTTGTGCCCTATTCAATATAAATTTTTTTGGGACATTATAAATTTATTATGTTCTGATATCTCTATTTGGGGTATTTAATTTGTCAAGTTTCATGAGAGCACTATGAACCTATGTTTTACTAATGCTTTAAAATTTGTTCTATGATGTTAAATAATGGTTTCATGGTGATAAGATTCAATATGAAAAGATATAAATGTATTCAAGTCTCTTTGCATACATTGAATTATTTCCTTGTGCTCGAAGGAGAAAAGTTCTGGGGCCCTAGATGAAATTTCCATGTTGCATCTTCAACATGTTTTGATGAATGACGTCAACTTCATCAAATTAATAAGATCTAATAGATTTTTATTCATCACACCCCTTGATCATATAGCACAAGGAAATCCCAAAAATCCTAAAGCCTTCACCCAGTAAACCAATCATGTGCCATCACAAAGATCATGATCAATGGCTTATGTTTAAGTGGTGAGAAAGATCCAATGATGTGAAATTACCCAAAGTTAAGTGGGTATCAATAATTAAACATAAGATAAAGCCTAAGTTTTAACATAAGACCTCATTTTTTAAAATACAACAAGAACTTATGCTAAAACTTAGGTTTCAAATTTAATTACTCGAAGGAGCCAATCATATACAAGCATCCTGGATCTTAATCAATGGTTCATGGGCACTCACTCAAAATGATCTAATAGAATGAGGATGACATTGAAATTTCAAAGGTCAAAGGAGTCCCATGAGGATGACAAGTGTCATCATCTCAGGGAATTAGATAAAGATCAATAACCCATGGGCCCTCCCTAAAGGTCAGCAAGGTCAAAATCCTAGAAGCCCTATAAAGCCACTAGGTGGTGCTTTTACAATCATCAGGATAGAATGAACTAATGTATACATTCAATTTTAAATTTCCATGTCACATCTTCAACATGTTTTGATGAATGAGGTAAGCAATTACCCAATGATCTTAATTAAAGACATGTGGTTATCTTAGAGGACCTCTAGGACTTTACCCTATGAAAATGCCCAAGTCAAATTTGTCAAATTTATAAGGTAATGACTTGTTCATTTCATTTTACAAGTAATGATTGCATTTTTTGGGATCAAAAGGATCTTTCATTCCTCCCCATATGAAGAAGGATTGTGTAAAGGTAAAAATTTGACCAAGAATCTAAGCTAGCATTTAATTTGGACATGTGGTAAGTCCTCAGGGTTTTATAAGTTCTAGGTCCTTTTTAAAGATTAACTCACTTACCTTTTGGTGGGTAAGGTTTAAAAAGTCTCCAAGGCTTGAAAACCTAGATTTTTAAACTAAAATAATGACATGTGGCATTCTCAGATCCCATGGGTAGCTTGGAACATATTGCACTACTATACTAAAATAAATAAAAAGTAAATAAGTGCAAAAGTCCTCAAATGGATAAAAAGTTTTGGAATGTAAAGTTTGATTATATGGACCCATGTGTTTCAAGGAGGATTTATTATCATGAAGGAAACATTTGCACCTTCTCCTTCCTCTTTTGAAAGAAGCTTAAATAACTAAATAGGGTAGTTGGTAATTAGCCATTATGTTTCAAAGCATTAATGGCAACCCTATTTTGAAATGCAAAGAATTATAACTAAGGCATTTATATTCATTCATGTTTAACTTTTGCATTCAAAGCTTCTACTTTCATCTTTGTGCTATCTATGTGTCCTAGCTATGTACATCATGAAAGTTCTCTATCTATCGAGTGATTATGGTAAATTCTTTAAAGATTTTCAGCTTCAATTACATATATCCATCCAAATTATCAATAAGTATTATTATAAATCCTTATATTATGTCCTTTGAGGGGGTTTGAAGGTATTTCAAGGGTGATTAAAGTGAATAATTTATTCGAGTTTAAAGTATTGCACTATAAATCTAGAAAATTATGGTGTCTGCTTTAGCATTTGTGAAAAGCAACATCATTTCTATTCTTAATGGAATCAAGGATAAAAATGTTCAAGGGTTGGAATTTGAATTTATATTTAATTCCTTGCAATAACAAAACCCTCCACCAGTAATCTCAAATCTTGACATGAGTTATATCATCCGTACAACAACATTTCCCTTGGATACCCCATACCCAAAACTAGTAATTGCATGTGTAAGAGTGTATTAACTAGATACCAAGATTGTTGTTGATGGAAGTCAATTAGTTTTATTATCTTTCACTCTTTTAACACTTAACACCATGCTTGGGATTCCTCCCCAACTTGAAAATATCACACTTTACCTAGAGGACTACCAAGAGTATGCAAACAAGAATGAAAAAAATGATATGGGACATTGTCACTTCCTGCTGGTTGGTCAAGCAAAGGCAAATGGTGTCAATAATGACCAAGAATCTAAAACTAATAGAATTTAATGAATTTCCCTAGTATGTGATTGTCATGGCAGCTATAATTTATGGGGTTCCCACTGTAGAGAATTTTGAACCTTGGATGGTCATAAATTTCATCTGTGTGTTGGAGCAACAAAGGAAGTTAGATTGGGCCATCATCTTAAGTAACAACCTGCATAGGAAAATTATGAAACTTTAGGTTAAAATCCACTCAAAAGAGGAGTTCATAGGTAAATTATACATGTATTCCTACCTAATGTATATCCTGGTACATAATAGGACATTCCATGGGCTCATAAGGAATCCTAGTGGAATGAGGATATATGTGACTTATCCATAAATAACTCTAGATGGCTTTAGAAAAACCTTTTGTAAAGTTTATAATTATTTCTTCAATAATATGATGAGTGTCTTATATCATCTAACAACCCCCAATAAGATGTCTAAGGTGGTAAGAGAAATAATTGATAATTATGGTGCCTCATATATTCTATTCAGAATGTTCACTTATATCAGAGTAAGTGACTACGGATGATCAACTAGTAGTGATTGAGTTGAGATAGAAAATGGATCCCCCACATGAAATGATAGTGGCAAAGGTGAATAATCCCTTCAAATTTTTGGTTAAAATTGGACATTATTCATGTCCTTCTGTTACCAAGGCTAAGGGATTGGAGTAAGAGATAGACCAATATGTGATTGGCAAGATGCCACCCAAGCTAAACTATGATATTAGATCATGGGTGAACACAAAAATAGGTGTGATACTACATCAATCACATTATGAAGACATCTAGTCTGATTGTATTACCAAAGAAGACATTAAAAAGCTAGACTTTATAAGGCTAATAGTGCAAGAAATCATTACTTATAATATTTCTCCCATCCTAAAATACATGGATGATGATAATAAGACACTATCTATAGTTTAAAATAAGTCCAATATTGAAACCTAGGACATCTCATAGGTAGATTTCACTATTGGGGAAAATGATTCCATACCATGGAGGGCCATAACAATCATGAGAAGATCCTTCAAATGGTTGAAGGAACATGGGTTTGATCTTAGTGCCTATGACACCCCTAGCCTCTAAGAACTTAGATAAGCTTGGGATTTGAAGGGTTTCCTCCTAGTTTATAGTGGTGTTCCCTTGTCTCTAACACCTGTGGTAAAGGGTAAAGGAAAAATCAAGGTTGGTGATATTGACTTCACTAAACCAATTGATGTGGAGTCCATATCTAGATCACAGTCCAAAGAGGGACTGTCTTTCTTGAAGTTAACAAGTTTGGATGAGAATTGAGATAAGATCACCACTAGGGAGGTTGCATTACCCAATGTTACCCCAATATCCATTACATTAGAGGGATCCCCAATGGTACTAATCATCTTATCATCTATCTAAGTAGGTAGTCCAACTATTATTCTACTTGCTTCACCCATGTCTCCACCAGCACAATAGCCAAAAATTAACCTTCCTCCAATGACGTACTCAAGGAAGAGAGGAGGTGAAGAAAAGGTAGAACAACCCAAGTAGAAAAGAGTCAAGAGGGATTTATAGCCTCTAGTTGGGAGTCCTAAGAAAAGGAAGGAGGTTGTATTCAAGGACCTAACTTCCAAGGAAATTCCTTTGAAAAGAAGAGAAGATCAATCCTTATATGCTCAAAGGTTAATAGATATGAGAAAATAAGAAGACTCAGATGAAAATAGGCCCATTGCTAAGGTTATGAAGAAACAACGAGCATTCACTCCTCCATAAGAGAAAATTTGGTAGAGAACTATGAGGGAAAGACCCCAAACCTTAGTAAAGGTCCCAATGGTTAGTTTGTTTTCAGAAGAGGGCCCTTTAAGAGTGAAAGGTAAGGGTAATGAGGAAGAAATGATGGCCTTAAGTGATCCTCTTTATTTTGAAGATGTGCAAGTTAGGGTTGAGGTGGTCACTCAAGTTTAGGCCCCTTAGGAAAAAGAAATGAACTCATCAGACATACAAACATTTTTTTAAAATATCATCATCCAAACACTGAGCCAGGATAATCAAGGTGAAACTAAGGGATAGGATAAGGTTGATAAAGTTGAAGAAATGAATAAATTTGAGGAAAAAGCTAAGGTAGAGCTAGAGTAGAATATTCAAGTCACCACTGATTCTAAAGTGGTGGTTGAATAAGAAGGCCCACAAGCAACTCTAGAAGTATCACCAGTTGTCCCTTACCCTCCAAAGGTGTCAAGTTCAAAACTAGAGGAGAAGTCACATATAAAAAAAGGTGTGGGAGAAAACCTACAAATGGGTACCCCACCCATACAAAGATAAATAAGGAATTGGACCAATCTAATAAAGGTGTTGAGGAGGGTACTTTAGGTATTGTTGTCTTAATTAAAGTACCTCAAAGTCTCCTTTGCATCAGAGTTCATGATCCAATCCATAATAAAGGTCTTGAGGCCATGATTGGTGAATATTTTCCTAAAGGTAATAAATAAGCCACCATAGCCTCATCTCTACCTAAGCTTTAGGTGAATAAAGAAGGTGAAGTGGTTGTAAAACATTCTAGTTAGTCTATGGTATAAAGGAGCTCTATTGATAAATTGCTTGATGAATCTCACCAATTCAGGCCAGATTTTGAAGTATTAGATCAAGTAGAGCCAAAAATTGAAGGAGGACCTAGAGAAAACAAAGAAGGTGTCAATGAGTAAGAAAGAGATGAATAAATTGAATAGTTTGTGTTGATTCCATAGCCAATTCCTATGGCACTTATTACACTAGGTACTTTGATGGCACCACCTCTTACTATCTCAAGGCCTACATCAATGTCTACTACATTAATGGGAATTCAAACTAGACCCCTTCTCTAGGTCAAGGAGTAGGTCAAATAAAAGGACATCATGATAAAAATTGGGGAAATTGATGTATTAAAGATCACTCAAGCATATAAGGCTAAACCCCCCAAGAAGGCCAAGACACACTCCAAAACCAAATTCACTATTATGGGAGAAAGAAGTATGGAGATATCCATTCCCCCATAAGATGATTTAAATAAAGACACCCCCCTTAAGAGTTACACTGGTTACAACTACAAACTAGGGGAGCCATAAAGGAATGAGCTAAAGCACAACTCACACATTTTGGAAAACATGTCTATTTAAATAGACAAGGACAAATCCACCATGGAAGAATTAAAAGCAAAAAATTAGGCTATGATCTAATACTTGAAAAATTTATTGAGTGATCCTAAGGAAGTAGCTCCAACTTCTAGTATTACTCCATGTTATTTTTTTTCTCACTAGAGTCATTTGATTCCAGTCGAATTGATGACTTCAATTCTAGAGGAAGGCTAATGGAAAAATGTTGAGGATTTACACACCAAGGCCAAAGAAGTAGTCTACTCAGCATTGAAGTGCTTGAACAATATAGTGGATAATAAGAGGGATTATGATGCCCAAATGTTTATTTATGAGGTAAACATTAAGAAATGGGAATAAGTACAACAAAAAATATATGATATTTGTAAAATGGGAATAGATACTTTGATAATAGAAAGGATCATTGCTCTAAATGATCATAAAAAGCCCAGATAATTTTAACTAGCCATCAAACATTGATTGGAGATGCTAAAAAATGGAATCGTTGACTTGAAAGGAGAAGAGTAGTCCGTTAAGACTGTAATAAGAGAGATTTATGATGCACTTAAGAAGATGGTAAGCCTTGATTATGCAAGTGATTTGAAGGAAGAAACTATACTCACTGCTCTGAAAAGCCTCATTGATGCACCACAAGAGTCCTTTGATGCTGACAAAATAAAGTAGCTAGTGTCACTTAAGAAGTCTTTTGAACAGCTTAAGGAGCCCATCAGATGAAATCAAACCATGCTTCAAAATATTTCTACTTGGCTTGAAGAATACCAAGTAAAATTTAAGTATCAAGCATGCCCAAACCAAGTGAATATTGACCCTATGCTAGAAGGATATAAATGCTATAGGAACAAGTTAACAAGATATTTCATCATCTAAATCGACTCTAGAGTATAGTTGGATATTCTAGTTTTCCTAGATGGCACCACTTATTTTTTATATTCCCTCCCTTCTTATTTCTTCTCATTTCCTTCTGGGAAACAATTATATTGGGCCCATTAGTGGCATATCCATTTTAGTTAGTTTTTGTATAATCATGTGGATAAGAAAGGGACATTTTTATTTGTTGTGTAAGTGGACAAAGGTTCTATTTTGTCCCTTGTGAGATCTTCTTCCACATAGATAATTAGAAATATTCTATCGAGATGGAGGATCAATCTTGCAATCATCATAGGAGCATGAGCATATCTAAGGAATCATGTTTGTTACAAGGTTTAACAAACTCCAAGCCCATGAAAGAATTTTATAGATAGAGAATCTTTAGGAATATGCTAGGCTTAGCTCAATTATATAATTAAATAGGTTCTATCCCTTTACAAGGGTTAGTTAAATTTTGAGTTAAGAGCTATAACCTTGAAGAGTTATCTCTGTGTAGTCTTTTTGGTGCCAAATTGATTTTTGATATAAAATCATTAGCAAGATTTGAGAGCATTAGATATGTCTCCCTTGTCACAGAAGTATCTTGCACAATGTTAGGTTATATGTAATTTAGAACATAATGCATTTAGTTTCCATTTAGTTGATTAATGAAATCTATTCGTGGTTTTCATTCTCTTCATATTGTTGAAGTGCAGAGCTCTATTTTACATGCTTAGTAGCCTTTTTAAGGGTAGTCTCAGGCTCACGGATTTAGTTGAAAGTATTTTTTGAAGGATTATTCATAGTATTGATTTTATACTTTGAGGATAATTTGTGCATGATTTCATTTCATTTATTTCTAATATATAAGCATTTATTGGTGAAGATAATATAGCAGTTTAATGAATTTATTTGTGCTCATTCATTAACCATCCACATACTTTTATATCAATTGAAAAATCTTATCTTACCCTATCCTACCCCATAGATTCACCCTCATTTGATGAATTTGAAGTGGGTCTACATGCAAGTGATGTTATCCCCTTGCATATTTTACATTATGCTTACACTCAGATGTACCCTACCTTTGCATATTTAAAGTGTGTTTGACCCTATTATTCCAAAGAATTACCATTGCCTTTTTTATATTATTGCATCTACTTTGATCATTCTTTGAAATCATGGAATCTACAACCACCTTACACCATCTACCTTTACTTTTAGTGGCTTGTGTCTACTTCATGACATTTATTTAGCCTATGTGAAAACCTCTCTAGGTGGGATAAGCAAGGGTGGTTATGTTCAATTCAAAATTTCACATGTGCTCTTAGTCTTGAGGGAAACCATTCATTGAAAACCCTTTCCCCCTTTCCAAGCTATGCCCTAAGTTTTCTCACCTTTGGCCAGGTAGAGACAAAAGATGCTAGAAGCCAACCAAATTTGTAGTAAGCTACCTTCTAACCACCATCTAATCCCAGTTAGTTGATGATAACACCCCATTCCTTAGACATAATGACACTCCCTTAGAGTATTCTCATCCTTTACTTACCACTCTAAAACCCATGCAGAGCTAGGACCAATGAGGTGTAAAGCTGGGAACCACCAGTCATGACACTAAATAATGGATGAATAAAGAAAACGTAATGGGAAAATTGAAAGAAAAGTAGGAATATAGAGGAGAAGAATCTATTATAGCCTAAACTTCCTTTCATACTCAGATTGAATATTTGAAGTGGTATATAGATAGTGGTTGTTTAAGTCATATGATAAGAGATAATAGAAAATTTATCACTCTGAAGAAAAATGCCATAGGTTAAATAAGATTTGGAGATAACACATCTACTAATATAGTTGGAAAAGGTGATTTGAGCTTGGACAAAGGGAAGACCAAGATAGAAAATGTTTTATATGTAGATGGATTGAAACACAAATTGTTTAGTTTAAGTCAAGTGTGCACCCAAGGACATACCCTAACATTTCATGATGAAATATGTGAGATAAGGAGAGAAAAAATAGTAAGGTTTATTTCCAAAGCTAAGAGAACTAAGAAAAATATTTATGTACTAAATGAGATCAGAAAAGATAAGTTCTTCATGAGCAAGGTAGATGAAATTTGGCTATGGCATAGGAGGTTAGGTCATATGAAATTTGACAATCTAGTCAAGATAAGCTCCAAGGGATCTATGAAGAATATTCCCAAATTTTTTAAACTTAGAAATGTTATTTGCAAGGCATGTCAACATGGTAAGAAAACTTGGAGGAGATTTAAGTCTAAATAATACTCTACTACTAGACCTTTAGAACTAATTCATACTAATCTATGTAGTCCTACAAGGATTAAAATTATTCAAGGTGACAACTACTTCATGTTGCTTATATATGACTTCACAAGAATGACTTGGGTAACATTCTTGAAGGAGAAGTTAACTTTCAAGACTTTGGTTGAAAATGAGATGAATGTGAAGATCAAGTGTCTTAGTTCTTACAAAGGAGGATATATTTTTTTAAAAGAGTTTGATGAGTTTCATGAGGTTAATGGAATAAGAAGATAGTTTTTAGCTGATAGAACACCTTAATAGAATGGGGTGGTTGAAACAAATAACATAATAGTTCAATAAATGGCAAGGACCATGTTAAATGAGTAAAAGTTGTTTGATGGTTACTAGAGAGAAGCTATGCATATTGCAATTTACACATTGAACAAAGGATAGATTAGGATTGTATACACATAATATTTTTAAACTTTTATGGATTACTAACACTTTATATCTTATAAGAACCTATTTATTCTCAATCTCTTTGAGTTCATGCCTTAAGGGGTGTATCAAAAAAGGGGTGGGTAGACCATCGATGTTTCATAAGATTATTGTTCTTTTTTCCACTTGCCATCCACACACTAGCCTCCTAAGAACATGAGCCCTAAGCTTATTATTCTAATTCCTAACCATTCCTATCATTTGACATTATTTATCCCTCTTTTCCTTGTTTTATCTCCCTTATTATTATTTAGAAAACTAGGTTGGCCACCATGGCTAACCTAATGCATTTTTAGGCTTCCTATTCAGCAAACTAGGTTGACTTGGTCGACCTAGTATAGTTTAGGGAATTTTGCATTCTTTGTGTTTATTAACCTCCCAACTGACCTAACACAAACCTAATTAGTTAGCTTGAAAATGTACTAGGTCGAATGGGTCAACCTATCATAACTGGCATTCCCAAATGTTTTTAGGGTAAGATACTACTATATATATAAGGTCATTCTTTACCATTTCATAAGAGTGAATAATTAAGTGAAGAAGTGTGAATGAACATCTGATTATATAACATCATACTTGGGGAATAAATCTTTAGGGTTCAATGCTTTTTTTGGATCTCTGATCTCATCTTATGGATAAGTCTTTTGGTTGCTTGGATAGGTTGTGTAGCCTAGAGCTGAGTTATCTTAGTTATCCTTACATACCATGACAATCTCTTGTAAAACATCTTGGCCAAGTGGGAGATTGAGGATCAATGGATTCATCTTCAAAGGTAAATATTCCTAACTTTATTCCTCCTTTGTAAGATTAGATAGATAGTGCATTTGTATTCTTCTCTTCCATGTATTAGAGTTTATATACATTGACATGAGTATATGTATTCTATACATGTTTAGTTTAGTTATTTATTTGTTTTATTTTTAAACCCCACATTATTTCATAATATTTGGTGTGCGCTATATTATATTTACTTTTCTTGTTATTATATTAGTGAAATATTAAATCATAGGACTCTTTTAGGGTTGTTTTATGATTGTGTTAGACTATAGGCTTTAGAACCCTATCTCACATAATATGTTGTGACAAGTGATCCCCTAATTGGGTCTAGTTGATCCTCACATTATTCATGCTATTGATTAACATTTGTATGATCCCTATCAAAAGTGTAGGTGTGCTCTATCTCATTTGATCCAGGATTGATTTATGGATATGATGCATTTTTGATTACATACATTTTGGTGAGCCAACGTGAATCAAATCCTTGAAAGATTTCTTTAACTTATTTCATTTATATTCATCATTATTTTTATCATATATATTCATATATTGACCCTATCAACCAAGTTATTTCTATCTATTCATAGTTTTTCATGAATAGGCAATTGGGTTGACCAACTCAACCCAATATAAGTTTTTAGAACTTTCAAATTTCTATTCAGACAATTGGATAGACCAGCTCAACCTAGGACAAGTTTTTTAGGTTTCCAAATTTCTTGTTAAACTTACTAGGTTAACCAAGTTGACTTAGTGCATTTTAACACTTTTTTAGTAGGTTCTTATATAGCTTGATTAACCAGCTTGACCTAGTTTGTAGGTTTTTGCTAATTTTCTCCAAGGTTCTTGATCAACAATCTTCTCCTTTTCATCTCTAAACCATTTAGGTTAGTTTATATTTATTTATATCTTTATTTTTATGTAATTTCACTTTAAAACTTGTTGTCTTTAAAATTACCTCCACACAGTCAACTAGGTCGACCCTATAGACCTAGTTCTATGTTATGTGTTTTCTAAAATAACTAGGTCAACTTGACTAACCCGGTTCATTTTTAGATTTTGCTTCAAAAATAGAGGTTTGACCCTATCAACCCTATTTTATATGATTTTACATATATTTCCTCAACTATACCTTGTTTCAAATTTGGAATTAACCATATATGTTAATCACATCTTTTTTCAATTGTTTGCATGCTTAGAATAGTTCACAAAGTCTAATTAGGGGATTTTTCAATTAATCACTTAGTTATACTATTTATATTATTTTTCACACATGGATAGACCACATAAACATCAAAAATAATTTAAAAATTTGACTACCTAGGCCAACCTACTTAGATCTCATCACCAAGGGGGAAGCTGACTTGATGTTGTAGTCAAGTATAAAGTGTGGTTAATGGTATATTTTGGATATGCACCCATTGCCCTTATTAATATAGTGTGTGAAGTGAGGGGGTATGCCCCAATACCAATCATGTATCATTTCCACTATAATTCATTTCATCCTAAACTTACCTAAAACTATCCATAAATTTCTATCTAGTACCTTGCTTATAGCCAATCTTTATTTCACACTTAAAAATCATTCTTAATAATCTAATAAACATTATAGGTTGAACAATTAAATATATTTAATTTTAAGTTGTTTACTTTCTCTTTAATTAATTATGTGTGTAAAATCTTGCATTAGCCATTGGTGGTGAAAGGTTTTGATTTGTGTGCATCAATTAGATTGGCCAACATCAATTCAATTGACTATTTGTTTCCTTTAATACTTATTGATTTTCATTATTTAAAAATTGTATTGTTTAAATTAAAAAATTGATATCAAATTTTTCATCTTCCCTAAATCATCACAAATCTAACACATTTTATGGTTTGCAAAATGGATTAGTAGAACCAAAGATATAAGCAAAATAAGAAATCAGCCCCTGTTCACTATACTAGGTCGACTTGGTTAAACTTGTATCTTTTTTATCCTCTATACACTATGCTAGGTCAACCTAGTCAACCTTATACTATCTGTATCTCATTTACCTTTTCTTCCAATCTTTTTACACTATACTAGATTGACCTAGTCGACCATGTACTATTTTATATCACTTCTTTTTGTTCTCCTTATGTGGTTATCTAGTCTTGTTTCATCATGATGACATCTTATTAGCCTTCTCTTAGTACAAAACATTGCATAATAAAGGACTTAGATAGTAGCCCCACTTATTTCATTACCTCCATTGAAATTATCTAATTTCTTCCTTCCCCTTCTCCTAAGCCTAAGCCACTCACTACATAATGTAATATAATTGAGATCCCTCATTGTAATACTCCTCCAAATACTAATTTTAGGAGTCCTTTACCAAATCATACCAATCAAATTTATAATCTCTATGGCTCCTAAATATTCAAGAACCTTGATGATAATACTATTTACACTCCTCACAAAAATGGTGGCCTTACCAAGCTTCCTTCTTCTACCACACTCAAGACAACTAATACTAATGTTGGGAATCCTCTACATACAAAGAATGTTCCTCCCACCAACACTAACAATCCTCTTCCTATCAACACTAATACCCCACCTTCAAATCCACCTATTGATACAACTCAACTTCTTGCCTAAGTCATACAATAAATGAACATCATGCAAACAATCAATTGATCTCAAATGATGAGCATATAACAACATTTATGCAAAATTATTAGTCAACCACCTCAAGTCATCATGTCTCACCCAAATCAAAATTTTATCCCTCTTCCTCTTAGAGATTCCAATTGGAATATCATCCCTCAACCTCTAATGAATAACAAAATGCTTCAACATCTTCAAAATGAGCCTTTATCCCCATTCATTACATCTATATATATTAGAAACATTTATCCAACTATCACATATAATGGGATTAAGGACTCTACTCTCTTTCTTAAGTATTTTGGCAATCTCTATAAGGAATGGGTCCAAATTAATAATTTTTCTACCACCAAGCTCTTAGCAAAAACCTTTGTTGGTGATGCACTTGAATGGTATAATCAACTTCCTAGACATTCCATCTCACAACTAGAGGATTTAGTTAATTCTCTAGTTAAGTAATTCCAACATGATGATCTTCCTAAAAATTACCTTAGCTATTTCATTAATGCCAAACAACTTCCTAATGAATCTTCTCATACTTTCATCAAATAATGGAAGTTTTTAGCTCAAAAAGTGGACCATAACATGAATGATGACATTCTTTTAAAACTATGTTTCACTTCTCTTAAACCTCCCCTTCAATACAAATATTTTCACCTAAAACTTTAGAAGAAGCCTTAGACCAAGCAAAAAGATAAGACTTCCTTATGACTGAATTTGAACCACCTAAATAAAAGCATCTTTCCAATCTTGTTCTCCTAACATTGATTCATCCAAACCTACCCAGCCTCAAAATGGAGCATCTAATTCAACTAATTTTACCCCAACCTACCCACCCTTGAGTATAGAACAACTTAAGGAGAAATTTCCACCTTATAAACCCATGAACTTTGATCCTTCCAAACCTCCTCTAAAATGGTACAATCCTAATAAGTTTAATTGGTGGCATGCTATTATAGGTCATTCTCATGATTCTTATCATGATATTCACTGATTTCTTATTTATTCCTTGTTTGGTCCACATTTCAATATTGATATCCTAACCAAATAACGTTATCAAGACTATCTTCAAGCTTCTCAAAATCAATCTCAAGAACCATAATCACATCAAAATCATCTACCTAATTAAAAAACATCATCTACTAATTTTTTTCAAACCATAATCGATCCTTCTTCTTACAACAATAAGGGAAGGATAGCTAACATGAACACATTTTAACATGTTATGGCATACATTGAAACTCAACCTCTTCAGTCACATGAACTAAATGAGTATCTAATTCAAATGCCTAATCCAAAGCATATCATCCATGGTCCTCCTTTACCTCCTCATACCTCTCCTACACATCATATGTCACATTCAAGCTCCTTAAAATCTAACAACTCCAAATGCACCTACTAACCCAATGAAAATCATTCTAGTGGTTCAATGTTAGCTTCCTCCAACTCACATGTTGGGGCATCTTATGATGCCCATCCATATATCCCTTTAGATTTTGGGGTGTCTTGTGATGCCCATCCCTACATCTAATCACCCATTAGGGCATCTTATGATTCCCACTTTATTCTAAAATGTATAATAACAAACACATCCAGCTTCAAGAAACATTTTGAGACTTATAGACTTGTGTTTCACATGCTCATCTTTGATATAAACATTAGCATAGATTTTTCTTATTCTTTTTGTCTCATGTTTATTTGTTTTTATACATTTTTATTCTTTTTCACCTTCCTAAGCATCATCATTTTCCTTTATGTTTAGATTTCTTATACATCACATTTGACATTTGCTTTCATTTTTTTCCTCATATATCTCTTTTATTATTTGTCTTTTTATACCATTTTTCACCTTAGTAGCTTTATGATCATTTTTCCCCCAATTTTTATCATTTAACTCTTGATGTACCATAGTATTCTTTCTCTTTTAAAACCCTTGTGGTTTTCTCTTTTATGAGTTGCTTCATAAGAACACATATAGGACCCAACACCCCTCACAAAATCACCATTCTTTTACTTATTTTTCTCATTCTTTTGCTACTTGCCAATGCTATTTTGGCATCATTTGGGTTTTAATTTTATGAGTTGCTTTATAAGAAGGCTCCCTCATATTGCTTCTCTCTTGCTTGTCAACACCCTCATGGGTTTCTCTTTTATGAGTTGCTTTTTAAGACTGTGGATAGGACTTGACATTCCTCATAAAATAACAATATTTTCATGTTATTAATCCTTGTTCTTAGACTTTAGCTTTTTCTTTTTTAGGTAGATGGAATATACACAATAATCTATGTTAGCATGTTTTCCTCCACTTCCCTCATTCTTATGATAATGAATCACTCTTTACTATTATTGCATCCCTTTTTTCCCCTTTGTCACTTTTTTTTCAATTTAAAGTAATTTAAATTGTTCTATGTGTCATTCTTGTTGGTTTCCCCTTCCTTTCATCTCTGTATTGGATAATATAAGGTGAAATTCAAGATAACCAGTTTATTTCACCTTGATTTATGAGACTCTTATACCCCATGTTCTTTGAAGTTTCTCTCTCGTAGTAACCTTGTCCCAATTTTTCAAATGAAAGTCATCTTTAGCACCCATGTTTAGTTTTCCAATTCTGTATGGAGTAAGAATAGAAAAATCCATCAAGAAATTTAAAAGACAAATCATTTAAAATAAAAGGAAATTATAATTAAAAGGCAACATATAAATCTCAAAATTCAAATTTACACCAAAATATGTGATTACAAGCACATATCCTATCTCCAATCAAAGCTCAAACTCCACACTCAGCTTCACATAGAGCTAAAGTCCTTTGGGGTGTAGTAGGCTAGTAGATTGGAATAGGAGATTTCAAAAAAATATATGGTACTACCTACTATCTCATGTAAATACCCAATCTTCATAGTAGATTGATGGATCTATAAGGGGTCCTAAAGAATGGGGAATACATCTTGGGGAGGTAGGTCCATTTTACTTTTCATGTATATAGATTTCATGGGATGATCTATATACTCCATTTGTTGACCCAATACTTGTGTGGCTAAGAGAAGTTCTTCACAGTCCTTAAGGTTGAAAGTCATCTTGTTTTTACAAACCAAATTTGAGTGTCTTGACTTTGATAAAGAGTCCCTCTACCTTGGTTTTTCATACATTCTCCCTTTACTCATTTCATTTCCCCCCTTGATAGACAAATTGTGTTTCCAAATATATTTTCCTCGTCTTTAACTCCTTTTTTTGTCATCTCTTAAAAACATGATAGCACTACTTTGTTTCAATTTTATCTATCCATAGAGCAAAAAAAATCATTTTTGAGTAATTATGGATCACTCTTTTCTTTAATTTATCATTTTCCCAAAAAAAATTTGAGTGTCTTGACTTCGATAAAGAGTCCCTCTACCTTGGTTTTTCCTACATTATCCCCTCCGCCCATTTCATTTCCCCCCTTGATAGACAAATTATTATTATTCCAAATATATTTTCCTCTTCTTTAACTCCTTTTTTTTCATCTCTTAAAAACATGCTATCACTACTTTATTTCAATTTTATCTATCCTTAGAGCAAAATAAATCAGGTTTGAGTAACTATGGATCACTCTTTTATTTAATTTATCATTATTATACTATCTTTATATTATAGATAGTTGAGCCCACACCCCCATTTTCCATTATTACATGTTTCTCTTTATGTATGCCTTCTTCATATTTGTCTCACATCTTTAATTACATTTCATTCAACATTCTTTCATATTTTTATTTATGTTTGATTCTTTCATGCATATCTTACATAAGGTTACTTTTTACCTTCTTCCATATCTTTTTTATATTTGTCTTGCATTGATATTTCATTTTTCATTCATGTTTTACATACTTCCCAATGTGATTTAGTATGTTCTACATTTCCTTTTTGCCATTTATCATTCTTTTTTTGTCATTTATGTTTTACCTACTTCCCAATGTGATTTGGTATGTTATACATTCCTTTTTGTCATTCATATTTTAATTATCATTTGTCCTTTTATTTCCAATATAAATTTTCATTTATTTCATATTATTTGTCATTTATTTCTTATCATTTGTCATTATTTTTGTCATTTATTTCCTATCATTTGTCATTTACTTGCCAATCATTTATCATTCATTTGCCAATCATTTGTTCCTTTTATTTGACCTAAATATTTTAAACCCTATTTTTCCAATCCCAATTTGTCAAATTTTCCTAAAATATCTATCCTTTCCACTATTATATGTGTATTTTTCAAAAAAATAAAAATTCTATTTTGTCTATTTTTTACATTAACTTCTATAGGCTCACCTAGGGTACTCTACATTGGACACCTTCATCTTTCTTACAATCTAATTATTTATCTATGGAATTAAGGTAAGTTAAAGGTATGTTTTATTCAATTCTATCTTTTAGTTTATCTTATTTTCTACTTACTATATTTACTTAGCATCAACATTGTGTGTTATCATGTTCTATCCCAAAACACCATCCCATGTTTCACTTATGTGACACGTGATAAGATTTGAGTGGGGCATATGTATAGACATAATATTTTAAAATTTTTATTTATTACTAAAACTTTGTATATTATAATAACCTATTGATTATTAATATTTTGAGTGCATGCCTTAAGGGGTGCACTAGGAAAAGGGTGGGTAGACCATCAACTCTTCATAATATTATTGTTGTTTTTTCCACTTGCCATACACACACTAGCCTTCTAAAAACATGATACATAAGCTTATTATCCTCATTCCTATAATTTTACATGCTTTATCCCTCTTTTCCTTTCTTTATATCCCTTCTTCCTAATCAACAAACTAGGTTGACCACCATGGCTGACCTAGTGCATTTGAGGCTTCTTATTTAGGAAACTAGCTCAATTTGGTTGACCTTGTATAGTTTAGTTACTTGTGTATTCTTTGTGTTTTTTGACCTCCTGACTGACCTAACATAGACCTAATGAGTTACCCTAAAAACATGCTAGGTAGACCAGGTCAACCTAGCACAACCAACATTCCAAAATGTTTTTAAGGTAAGATACTACTATATATACAAGGTCAATCCTTACCATTTCATAAGAGTGAAGAAGTGCCAATGAACATTTGCTTATTGACCATTCTACTTGGGAAATAAAGCTTTAGGGTTCAATACTTTATTTGGAGCTCTAATATCATCTTGTGGATAGGTCTTTTGGATTATTAGATAGGTTGTGTAGCTTAGAGATGATTTATCTTAGTTATCCTTATATACCATGATAATCTCTTATGAAGCACCTTAGCCAAAGGGATATTGAGGCTTGGTGGGTTCATATTCAAATGTAAGTATTCTTAACTTTATTCCTCATTTTTAAGAGTAGATAGATAGTACATTTGTATTCTTCTCTTCCATGTATTATATTTCATATACATTGATGTGAGTATATGTCTTCTATACATGTTTAGTTTAGTTATTTATTTATTTTATTTATAAACCCTAATTTGTGCCACAAGATTTGGTGTGTGCTAGATTAGATTTACTTTTCTTGTTATTATATTAGTGAAATATTAAATCATAGTACTCTTTTAAGGTTATTGTGTGATTGTGTTAGCCTATACGATTTGGAACCCTACCTCATATGGTGCGTTGTGATAAGTGATCCCCTAATTGGGTCTAATGGATCCTCACATTAGCCATGCTCTCACTTAACAATTTTATGCTCCCAAATTATATGTGTAGGTGTGCTCTATCCCATCCAATCTAGGATTGATTTATGGACATGATGCATTTTTGATTGCATACAAGGATCAATAGTGACAAGATTCCATATGAATTATGGAATGGTAGACTTAAAAATGTTGACCATTTTAAGGTGTTTGGGATTAAATGTTATATCAAAAGAGATTATTACTTAGGAAAGTTTGACTCAAGGTCTAATGAAGGTATTTTCTTGGGATATTCATCAGTAAGTGTTGCCTATAGATGGTACAACAAGATATTGAAAAAGATAGTGGAGAGCACAAATGTGAAGGTTGATGAGACTAAGAAATATTATTCTCAATAAAATAATGATGAAGAAGAAATAGAGATAGATGAGGATGAAGAATATATTGATGAAAGAAAGGAATTAAAAGGTCCTTTTAGGTAGATTCAAAAAGATCATCCTAAATCTCAGATCATTAGGAACAAAAATGTAGGTATATAAAAAAGGAGAAGAATGGTGAGTGATTCTAAAAAAGAGAATGCTACCTTACTATAAAAATTTGAACCTAAATTCTATATAGAAGCAAGTGAAGATACATTTTGGATAGATTACATGAATGAAGAGTTAAATCAATTTTAAAATAATGAGGCTTGGGAGTTAGTACCTAGGCCTAAAGACAAAAATATAATTGGTACAAAATGGGTGTTTAAAAATAAGTTGAATGAGAATGGAAAAGTCACCAAAAACAAAGTTAGACTAGTATGCAAATTATTTGATCAAGTAGGAGTGGAATTTGAGGAAACCTTTACTCTTGTATCAGGGTTAGAGGCTATTAGGATGTTTATTACATTTATAGGTTTTAAAGGCTTAAAGATATGCCATATGGATGTCAAGTCAACTTTACTAAAAAGGAACTTGGAGGAAGAAGTATAAATTGAGAAAATTGAGGGTTTCATATTGAAAAATAATAAGGATTATGTCTACATATTGAATAAGGCCCTCTATGGTCTAAAACAATCCCTTAAAGCTTGGTATACTAGACTAGACAACTATATTTTTGACCAAGGTTTCAAGAGAGGAGTTGCATATAGTAACCTATATATCAAGACTAAAAATGACCATCAATTAATAGTGGTGGTTTATATGGATGATATCATCTTTGGTGGAAATAATGAGAGCATGAAAAAGGAATTTATAAAGGTAATTAAGTTAGAATTTGAAATGTCTATGCTTGGAGAACTATCTTTCTTTCTTGGACTTCAAATTGGTCAATCAAAAAAAGGTATGTTCATTTCATAGGTCAAGTATACAAAATATATGTTAAAAAAGTTTGAAATGGAAGATTTCAAGGTTGTAAGTACACCTATAGTTATAGGATGTAATCTAAGCAAGGAGGATAAATCCTCAAGGGTCAATCAGACAAAATATACATCCATGATTGGAAGTTTGTTGTATACTACTACCTCTAGACCTAACATCATGTAAGTAGTAGGTCTTATGGTAAAATTTCAATAAAATCCTAAGGAAATTCATCAAAAAGTAGTCAGGAGGATACTTAGGTATCTAAAGGGAACTATGGAGTATGGATTATGGTATCTAAGGAGCAAAAAGTTTGATCTAGTAACCTATATAGATATAGATTGGGATGGGAGTCTAGATGATAAAAAGAGCACTAGTGGAGGAACCTTCTTCTTAGGTAAGTACCTAGTTTCATGAATAATTAAGAAACAACCATCAATGGCTTTATCTACTTGTGAGGTTGAGTAAATTACAATAACTTCATGTTGTACTTAGGTATTATGGATGAGACAAACCTTAAAAGTATACAAGGTGGAGTTTGATAGTCTTAGTTCTATTTTTTGTGATAATAATATTGACATAAGTGTTTCAAAGAATATTATCATGCATTCAAGGACCAAGCACATTCCTATCAAGTATCATTTCTTAAGAGAATAGGTTACTAAATAAAGTATTAAGCTTGAATTTGTGTCTACCAAGGATAAAATTACATATATCTTGATAAATCCTCTTCCAAAGAATACTTTTGAATAGTTAAGACAAGAATTAGGTGTTATTTCTATTCTTGGTAGTCAATAATCAGGTTAAAGTGATTAGGGAAAGTTAATAAGGAGGTGCTTTAGCTCTAAGAGTAGGAAATAAGTACACAAGCTGTGAGGTCAAAGGGAGATTCATATAAGTTTGTCAAGAATATGATGTCTAAGGTATTTAATGAGATAGGGGGAGATTTTTGATATGATATTTCATTCCTATATATTGAATTTTTTTGTAGGTAGTACTTTGTCATTAATGTCAAAGGGGGAGATTGATCTGTATGGGAGAGATGTATCCAAGTAAAAGAAGCTTCTTTGAATGGTTTCCATCA
This sequence comes from Torreya grandis, assembly GCA_037957365.1. NCBI lineage: Eukaryota > Viridiplantae > Streptophyta > Pinopsida > Cupressales > Taxaceae > Torreya > Torreya grandis. The sequence goes on from JARHVA010001432.1 coordinate 1,890,366, forward strand.
ATGACAAAGGGGGATATTTTTTATAATGTGTTATAAGTTATACATGAATTTTTCATTGATGTCATTCTGAGTTGTCTTTATTCTTCTTGAAGTTGAGTTTATAAGCCATGTACTTGAGAGACCTAGTGAGAAGGCATAGGCCTGAGAGCATGAATAAATGAGTAGTATGAGACTTGTGTGATTAAGGTTGGTAGTGTGTGAGAATTAAATTATTTTTTATATCATGATAATAAGGTATTTAAAATATTTAAAGAGGTTTCAAGGTGTGATCAAGGTCTAAGTATGACTAACATTTCAATACCTAATGAGCAAAGAGACCTAGTATGGCCTAATGAGAGGTCAAGTTAAGTTTATAAGGTGCCAAAAGATAATAATAGAATTTAAAAATTTATCATATGTTGTGTTAATTGTGTTTACAAATTTTGAGGTCATATCCTGAAGGAAGAAGCATGAAAATTGGTGTTGAGGTCTTCTGTGTGCATAGAATGGGGTATTGCATACCCAAGAAGGTTTTTCTTATGTTCATTGACACATGAAAAATTTTCATGAGAAATTGAGTATTTAATATAATTTAGGGAAGGGTATTATATTTAATTTATTATCATTGGTTTTTGAGTTGAGGGGTAATCCTTTATAAATGATCTCTAAAAGTGGAAGGTAGTCTAAACCCTCATAAAACCCTCAATTATGATTTAATAGGAAATATATTGATGTAAATGGATAAAAATATATTTTTTGAAATAATTTTATGTTTATAACATGTACAAGGATATTTAAAATTTCTCCTAGTGGCATTGATTTGTCATAAGAGTGAGTGGAAGCTACAAGAAACCCCTTATTTCTTAGAATTTTGATGTAACAGGTAGGGTTGACCAGGTCAAAGATTGAAAATGGATGGAGGATGATGTATGAGAATTTAATTTTGTGACCATGTAATATTTTTATCAGGTTCTATATTTTAAAAATTCTAAACTGGTCATGGAAGATGACCTATTGCTAAATAGGCCTAATGAGGAAGACAATGATAAAACTAGGCAGAAGTGACAATGAGATTATATATTGGTTGAAATGGATTAGGGATGGATAAAAACTCATGGGATAATTTTTATATACCTATATCACCTTTTAAAATTGATTATATTTTTTTGAGATGCTCATATACAGGCCAAAAATTGTTCTCAAAGTGACCTATTTAACACAGTGAAGTTTGTGTAGGGTGAAAATATGAGATTGGTATGTAAGACCAATATTTATATTTAAAATTATAATATATATTTTAAAATATTTTATAATTATGATTAATTATAATTTAAACCCATTTTAAGTTCATAAAAGTTTTCACATAGGTGTTCTAAATCTTGATCTTCATGACTATGTTTTTAGAGCTATAAGCAGTTTTTTGTGTGTAAGTGAAAATGATGTTCCTATGTATTTTTGAATATATTTGAGGAAAAAATACATATTAAGTTATTATATATGTCTCATATTTTAATTTTAATTAATTTTTATGCATGATAAACTTCTATGAAGGTGTGAAAAGTCAAAGGCTTTTGACTAGGTTCTTAAGGCCTGTGTGCAGTTCTAAGTGAGCATATGAAGCTAATCAATTTAAGGTATGTTTACTTGATTGGTGAATTATAATGAACATTATGTTGAAAATTAGGTCATGTAGGTTCTATAAATTTATTTTTTTATGTGTCAAAGTTGAGTGTATGCATAAGTTTTTTAAGACAAACTTTCGGGCATTGAGAAGGCCTAATTGTGAGTAGACCTAATTGGGTGGTTCAAGGAGTAAAATGAGATAGATGGTGTTGAGTAAATAAGGTGAGATTATAAAATTTATATTTTAGTCATTTTTAAATTTTTTCATCCATTTTTTTAAGATCATGATGTTCCAATGTGGCCAAAGTGAAACATGTGCTTAGAGAAGGCCTAATTGCATTAGGTCTCTATTAGGCCTAATGGTGGATTTAGCCCTTAAGGGTAATGAAAAAACTATGTAGTGTTTTTTAAAATTTTAAAAAATTTATTGATATATTCCAATATTTATATAAATATGTAAATTTTATTTTCCTACCAATATGGGTAAGAGCAAGAGTTAAGTATAAAGAAAAGGCCTAATAGGCCTAATTGACTACTGAAAATATTAAGGAAATGAGCAAATGATATAGAGTTTTGGAAAATAGATAAAGGTATTGAATACTATAAAATATGTGGGTTTAATATTTCATGAATACATAAATATGTTTTTATAGGTGATGATCAAGGTCACGTGACCTAATTCTGCCAAGGAAAGGGCTAGTTGAGCGATAAGGCCTAATAGGTTGTTTGAGAGAGATAGAAGCATAAGAAGAGAAAAATAAGGTGGTCATCTTCAGTTGGGTGATAAAATTTTTTAAAAGGGTGATACTATATTCAATTTATATAATTTGGTTTTGAGTTACCTATGGGGTTGGTGCTTCCTTGCAAGTTGGTGTTTGCTAAAGGACTAGTTGAGTTGGTGCTTGACTAGTGAGGGGTTAGTGATCCTTGTGGAGTTGGTGCCTCACTAAAAGTTTTATCCATTGATTATTTGAGTTTATTAAAAGTGGTGTATTATTGTTTTTTATCCCCCATGAGGGTTTTATACATAGATCTTATGTTCATGTGTTATGTTCTTACTTCATGCTCATATGAATGATTGATTATGCATTACTATATATCTAGATTTGTTTGAATGATTAATGGATGTTTTATGGAATTGAAATAATATTTTTCACACTAGTTCACCCCAACATATCATTTTTTTGTGATTATAACAAGGATGGACTTATAAACTAATGAAAACTATTCCACCTCCAACACATGTAATAAATTTCTATCCATAAAAGTATAGTTCTAGTATCATCATCAATATGATATGTAACAAGATCATAAAAAAATTCATCATTGATTGTTAATATGTCAATTATAGGTGTGTTATTAATTAATCTACAATTAATTATCCTTTTTTTGAGTTTTGAGAAATGAATCAAAATCCATAAGTATCACTTCCTATTTAGCTATGCATCCCAACAAATTTGGTTTTGTCATGTTAAATTTTAATGGATCCACCTTCATGATAACATGTGAATTATGCAGAATATAATGGTCAAGATTTTGTGTTGTGAAAATAATTTCTAGACATAGCTTCTCCATGGCATTATAATTTATTTTTTAGTCCATGAGTATATGACTAATGTAAAATATTCAACATTATTTGTGATCATCATTGTACTATGCCAAAAAATCCCATAAGGACTTATTTGTAGTAGAAATGTATGATAAAAAATCCCTACCTAGTATTAGAGACATGAGATAGGTTGAATAAGTAAATAATACTTTATTGCATCCAAATTATTTTGATAATTGGCATCCCTTTAAAAATTTATATCTTTCTTTAGTAATTGCATGAAAGGTTGTGTCTTGTTACTTGAATCTTTCCTTATAAACATTGTAACCATTTTAATCCTTTTTAGACACTATTTATGAATCATATAACACCTCAATATTGTATAGTTATAAAATGTATACCATGGATGTACCTTCATCTTATAGACCTTTCCCATTGGTGAAAGGCTCGTATATACTATCTCTTTATGCCTAATTACTTATCTCTTCGTCCAACAAATGTTATTATGATGACTTAGACCTTATATCTTTCCCAAAAAATTTTAAACCTATTTATCTTCCATCTCTACATGTTTTGGACCTATACCTACTTTTATGCTTCCTAGAAACTTGCATCCTAGTCATATGCCTATGTTGACACAAGTGTCCTGACCCGACACAAGTGCCCAATGCCATAAAGTCATCTAGTTTATGAAGAAAACATATTATTATCATCAACCTAAGTGATTTAATGTGATATATTCTCCAAATGGATTGGTATAAATACAAGATCAATCTTCATTTATTCCTCACCTAACATAGACCAAATAACACAAAAGTCAATTTACTAAAGGCATTGAATCAAGCACTCAAGTGAGCAAAGTTTCCCTATTTTATCCTAATTCCATATATTAATAGGGAAAACACATCTACAAGTATGAAGTACTAAAGGAATATCCCATGAGACATATTTTCCAATTTAAAATCTAGGTCACTATTGTACTTGATTAGCACACATTTCATCCTTATACACATACAAGACAACACGTAGGAGAGAACTACATAAGTCTAAGGACCTATTCAAAATTTTGATATGTAGAAACTCTCATTGATAAAGGGGTATTTGGAGAAAATCAATACTATGTTCCCACTAACCCTTTTTTCTCACAAAAATATGAATATGAATAACTAGTTTTTTCTCATTTGACAAGGATTAACAGTGCATAACCCAGATATGAATGCACTAGAGTGAAGGTGGCACAAAACCCAAAATCATTCAAGTGGTTACATATATTTTTATCCAATATGACATAATATATGCTTATGTATAATCTAGATAGTAGCATCAACATAACCATCTCAAGTCAATACAAGTCTCTGAGGTTGCATAGGTATAATTTATAGAATTAGGTGACTAGTCCAGAATCTAGATCGAGTCTGCTTTCTACTTGCTCCAAATATAGATCTATATTATCATCAAAACTAAGTATATTGTTTTTATTATCTTTGAAATATCTATCATATTTTTACTTTCCATTTTATCATATCTCAACATAATAAATTTAGTATATGTTTTATCTGAGTTTCATAATTAATTGGCCTATTATAGAGATAGTTTATCACCCTTGTTCCCTAGGCTATCTCTACCCATTTAACCCTAAATTAACCAATATATATTTTATTATTAAACATTTTTTGAACCCAAATTATGGTGAATTAAAAAAAATTATGATATATGGATTCCAAATTCTTGGGGGTTTAGCTTGTTGTGATGGATTTTTAGATATGAAATTTTACCCTAGAGTTTTACTCTTCTTTGGTTACAAGGGCTTCATGTGCATATGTTTAAAAGTTGATTTTTAATTGATTGGTTAATTTATGCCTCTAAAAATATCCATTTAAAAATTACTTAGAGGCATGTGCTAATCAAATTGGTTTAGTAAAAAACCTATTTTTGTTTAGCAAAATTTAGTACAGATTGTTCAGTTTTCACAATTTACTATTTTTAGTAAATATTAGCATACAAGGTGAATTGTATATTTAATTTGAAATTAATTTTTGGGTTTCATCACAAATTATGTTTTATTCAAAAACCTCTCTGATATATCTAAAATAATTTCTTGTTTTATTATAATTGCTAATTCTTTATTAGGAATATTCTAGGGTTTTATCTATGAGGCATTCCACATTATTTAAAATATTTTTTATTCATATGAGAATACTCAAAAGTTTTTCATAATCATGTTGATATATAAAAAAACTCTTATTGTTTTCCAAAATATTGTGTGTATTTTATGAGTTTAACATTTTTCTATTTTTTATTAATTTAGACCTATAGGCAGTACAATATACTTTTGTTTTCCTATTGTTTTGGGTTTATCTCATTTCATATTTTTATAGAAAAACCTATCTCATATTTTCAAAAAAAATTCCAATAGATATAAATTAATATATACTTATTGTATTATGTTGGAATGTTAGCATTTGTATATCTCTTCTTTCTTATTCTCAAATAAGTTTTTAAAACATTGAAAATGAATAAAAAGTAACTTATTATTCCTCCTAACCCTAAAGATGGTGATGGATACCATCCCTCTAACTAGGTCCATGCTATCACTCCTTCAAGGGGTAAGGTAGATGGTATATGTATGCATGTTCAATCTAAAGCACCTAGGGTTTGAGATTGTGAATCCCTAAAAGATAAAATCACCCTTAGGAGAAAGTTAATATAAGAGTTAAAAAATCAAAATCAATACTTAAATTCAATGATCACATCATTAAAAAATCAGATTCCATGTGCCTAAAATCCAAAACATGCTAGTGTTAATAATGTATTTTAATCTTCATCTAGAAATGTTGTTACCAACAAGGATTCTTATCCAAATGAAAAGATAAATCATAATACATTTAGAAAAAGTGATTCAAAAAGTGGCCAAAAGGATACTAAAAGTCCAAGTGAAATCCTAAGAGAAATGCTTAGAAATAAAGTGATTCAATTGCCTCCTCTACATCCTATAAGGAGATCTAAATACTACTATGCATATTATAAAATATATGGGCATCATATAGATTGTTTTATTGAATTAACGAGCAAAATATAAAGCCTCAAAGAGAGTGGGGATCCTATCATTGATACATCACTCAAGAAAACCACTCACAATGAGTACCTCTCCTAAAACACAATTTCCAAAAAAAATATGGGTATCAAAAGATAATTAAAAACAAAAATAGTTACAAGTACCATTACCAAAGGTTTCAAAAATTCAAAATGATATAAAATTATTGAAGGAACTGATGCTACCAAAATGACCAGAAAATAAACCATGTGAGCTTTGTTTGTCGATCAATATTGAAAAAAATAAGGCATAATTCCAAATTATCATGACAATGGTGATAATATTCCTAATACAAAACCAAATATAGATAACAACAAGTTAGACCATGTAGCTCAATATGTCCATAAGGTACTAACATCTAAGGTACACATAGATAAAAATAATGGCATAGCAAAAAGGTCACAACCATATTATGATATGGCTCCTTATTCATATACAAGTACTCCAAATGGTATATCACATGTTAGAGAATAACCTAAGAGGTTACATTTATCCTACAATAATGATTACATTGATGATTATGATCCTAATAATACAAAATATTGGTGTGATCTTGATGAAAATGATTACATGGCATATGACATACATGATATGGGGCCTTTGCAACATCTACTTGATGAGATCCTTGGGTTCTAATAGTAATTTTATATATACATGATCATGATACATCCAATTTATATCATTATATGGTCATTTTACATTATCATGTTTGAGCTTATGTACTTAGACATTTCTTTATCCATGCTTATATCTTTCTCAATGTACTTGACATGATATGTACTTAATGTTTTTTTCTAACACTGTAGACACCAAAAATCCACACATGATGGTTCTAAATGTTGAAATTCCCTTGGACCACCTTAGGACCCCCTTTAGCCCCACATTGACCTTTTTGACCCCTAATCAAACCTAACCCACCTAACCTAGCTAGTTGACCTTCTAGCTAAAACCCACCTTTTAACTAACCCTACTTTTGACCCCTGATCATTGATGGTTAGGGTGAACACCGATGGTTAGGTTTCACCATCTAAACCACTTAACTCACCCTTAAATCCACCTTGATTTTTTATAATTGTATCATCTAAATCCATGTGTGAGCCATTGTATGCCCAAGTTATAATTAGAAATCCCAATTAACATCTTGTTGATCCTCTCTTTCCTTGCCTATAAGAAGAGGATTAGGAGGTGAAAATGGATCAATAACTATCAAGAGATTTTGCATCCATAGCTTATTTTTTAGGTGTTCTAGTAATATAGTGATCTAGCCATCATAATAGAGATCCAACTTACCATTACCCCTCTATCGATATCTAAGTACCATTACTTTGTTCAAATCATGCCAGACTCCACTAATGAGCCAACCACCTCAACCACTCATCTGATCAATATTCTATAAGATAAGTATTTATTTTCCATTATTCAATTACTTTATTTATATTTTATAATTAGCCTAGCATAAACCCATCTCCTAGAATTTCCTTTTATAATCTCATCAATTAACCATTTATTACCCATAGCCTACACATAATAACTACTGATAGTCAACTTGACCATCGACAATCTATCCAACCATCGACAATTACCTCAACCTTTGATGGTCACCTTAACCTCTGACAATCACATCAACTGCTGATGGTCACTATGGTATAAAATAATAGGAAGTTATTTTTACCCTCTTACCCTTAACCAAACCTAACTTTATATGTCCTTGCCTATTCATAGACCCCTGCCCTATTTTATAAAGCACACTTGATCTATTTAGCATTAGTATTGACTTGTTTATTGCTATATTAGTCATTTCTAGCCTATTTCTTTATCAAGCATTTCTTGTGTTCAATTTTAGTAGCTTTTGATTATTGATACAAGTAATTTATATTATATTTTCTAAACTTAATTTTTTAAAATGTGTGGATTGATAGCCCCTGAGGAAGCTCTTTCTTTCAAGATCTAGCTAGTGTTAGGCAATCCACCCAACTATCTATCTAACCAACCATTTTATTTAATGTTGTCTTATTTGTAGGTCATCCTCCCAATTTAAAGAGGAGTTATTCACAATCATTTGATTCAACATGCACATAATAAAACAATTTTTTCAACCATACTCATATTTAGTTTCTTCCTCTTCCTTTCTCAAAATAGAAGCTGAAATTCACTAAAACATTTTGGCACGCCTAGTGGGATCCTTGATTCTTTACTTGAGTTTTTTTTATTTACATCTATATTATATTTTCTCTATTTTGTGCTCATAAATGACATCAAAATTTATTTTGGGCTTAAAATTTGACTACATACATTGATTTCTTACAAGTTTAGCTCATGTAGTTTAAATTAAAGCAAAGTAATCCTACCATAGCATCACTTTTGTTACACACACTAAAACAAACCACCTACATCAATAAAACATAAAATAAACTTGATGCAAATCCTAAATACAATTTCATCAACTAACAGTTACCTTACCCTTTCTTATCAATCCTACTTGGAGGTCATTACTAAGGGAAGAACCAACTTAACTCTTTTATTGAGTACAAAATCTAGAAATTAGTATATATTAGTTAAGCACCTAACACAATTATCACTATAGTGTGTAAAGTGAGGGGGTAGGCCCCAATACCAAGCCATATATTGATTTATAATATAAATTCTTTTTGAGAGCCTGAACAACTTGAAACCAACCATAAACTTCTTTTCTAGTACCTTCTCTACAAGCTAATTTCAGTCATATAATTTTTTGAAAGCTTAAAGAATAAGCCAAAAGAGAGACTAAAAATAACTTTAGGACTTAATGTAATTTATAGTGTGTGATTGATTTTATTTTCTCATTTCATATCTTCTCCTTGTTTTAATGATGAGATTGTTTGTGTATTCTCTCTCCCTTACCTTGGAGGCTTCTAACTTACTAACAACAAAAGAATCTATCAAAATAAAACCCATCACCAAATAAATCAACCCCTTATACCTCCTCATCCATGGAGTATGTTTCTAAACCAAAAAAATCTCCTCATATTTCAAGAAGTCTTTCTTTCCCTTATGAGGTCCCCCAAGGAGATAAAAACTTTGACACCTTCTTAGATAATAATCCTATGGCCCTTCAACATTATCTTAACACTATGCCTCATTATTCCCCTACTTTGGTTCCACCTATGGACCCACCTTATGGTATCCTTCCTACCTTCTGGGGCACACTTCTATTACAATAGTCACCACAAAACCATTGACTACCCAAGATTCCTCATCCACCAATAATCCCTTTGATACTACTATGGAAAACCAACTTGCCCAACCTACAAACACCTTTATACCTTCCACCCCCACCAATAACTCCTCTAGCTTAGAAGAAATTGAAACACTAGTCACCTATACTCCCCTCACTATGAGAGTACCTACCACTAACATTACCTAACCTTCCATCATCTACCCCTAATCTACTAACTACTACCTCACTTAAAAATCTTGTGGTGTCTATACCTTTTACCTTACCACCCATCAGTACAAATGTTACTACCCTTCCTTTGTTCACCAACCTAACCACTGCTCCTACCCTATATGTTCCCATTAAACCAAACCTAGGTTACATCCCTAATCCATAATGGAATGTACCTCTACCTACTACCCAACCACTTTCATCCACCTACCCCTATATAATTTCCACCAAACTACTAGTTTCCATGTACTAATATGTGATAGCTCCTCAACCCCCTACTAGTAATTAGTATGTCACCCAACTACCACAATAATATGCACATTACAACCCTTCAAGTATGCAACCCTAAATAGATCTAATGAAGATGCACATGGATAAAATGACTACCTTAGAGTCATCCATTTTTGGAGCTCACAACATTTTATCATATGACCAGATCTGAAATGAGCCTATCCACCCATCTATCCCTATCAGACCATATCCTCTTTAGTGAGAACCTCCCAAGTTATCTAATTTTTAGATTAAGGAGGATCCCCAATATCACCTTAGGAATTTTAGGCATGCATGCTATTTTATTGCCTATGATGATTCCCTCCTTCTTCATACATTCCCCATGTCCCTGTCTGGTCTAGCATTAGACTGGTATAGTGTTATAATTAAAAACTCTTTATTCTCCTTCACCTAGTTGGCCAAAAATTTCTTGGATCATTTTTAAATAAATATCTCCAAGAATTTTTTCATCACTGATATTTATTCTATCCAAAAATTTGATGATGAATCTATTGTTGATTTTGTAACTCATTAGAGGATCTTAATCAATCAGCTCTCCTTCTCCTTGCCCCAACCCAAATTGATAGAAATTTTTACTCGAGCATGTGCCAAGAACATCTCTTCTACACTACATGTCTAGAGATTTATAAAAATTTATGAGATTTCACCATGTCACATAAGCTAGAAAATAGATCCATCGATGAAGGAAAACTAAAGTTGAAAAACAAGAACTTTACCTACAAAACCAATGAGACATCTTCCTCTAAACAAAGAACCCAAACCAATACCAATGTTAAGAACAAGGGAACTAAAAATGTGGTTGTCATTAAAACCTCTCATCCACCATCTGTCAACCAACCAAATTCCTCTAGCTCCTCAAAGCAAAACGTGATGGACCAAAATTGAAATAATCAAAAGTAATTTACTTTATTTGGGGAATCTTATGCTTTGATCTTGGATAAGTTGTTAAAGGCTAATATCATATAATTTCCTCCTATCAAGCTTCTTCAACAATTTTATTCTTCTCATCTTTCACCTATTTTGTGCAATGAGAATGATCTATTTTATTTCCATCAAGTAGTAAGACATGATGTTAGTATGTGTAATACCTTCAAAAGAATCATCCAATCCCTCATTGACAAAGGAGAGCTTGTGTTGGACAACCCAAATTCACCTCCAAACCAATCCCTTGACATTTTTAGGCAACCTTTTCCCAATCATGCACCTACTAAAAATGAGAGCAACAAGGTTGAGTGTTCTCATGATGCCCATACTATAAATATGGTTCTTAACGTGCTCACTACTGAAGAACCTACTACCTAATCTAACTTTTTATTCCCTCCACTTATTATGGTAGTGGATTTACCTTTTATTCCTTTGGAGACCCAAACCAAAGAATAACCCCTTTCTCATCCTCAAATTATTGAAGTAGTGGGGCCATCAAACCCTCCTTTAACTGACATAATTTAACAAGCACCCATTTTACCTTCTCCCTAAACTACTGATAAAATTACTACCCCTTTGAATATCATTCCCAAAGAGGAAGCCACCATGTCTACACATCCAATAGAGGAGTCACCCATCCAAACCTTGCATACATTGATTGAGGAAAAGGATGAGGTCACCATTTTCCTTTCTCAACTTATGGGCTTGTATTCTAAGTCTACTATCTAGGGAATAAAACTAGTTTATAATCCATTCTCTAGGTTAGTGCAAAAATTGGAATTTGTCTCTAATCTTAACATGGATTGATCCACATTTTGGTATAAATTAGGGATACCTTACATTACCAAGAAGGAACCTCCATTAAACATTTGGTAGACCAACCCACCACTCCTATTATCCAAACCCCTATCTTACCAACCAAACTAATAAAAACCTCTACCAACCCAAAAATTTCTTAACCATCCAATGCACCCAAACCCTAAAGAAAAAAATCACCTTCTCTAACCAAAACAACCAAACCAACCCAAAACCTTGGCACCTTCTCTACATAGAGCCTAAATCACCCATCTGTGAAAGTAGAGCTTACCTCACCAAACCCAACAACCAAACACAAAACCAAATCAACCAAGGAAGTAAAGACACCAAAAGGCCAAAGGGATAAAATATTACCTCCCTCAACCTTTCCCTCTATCTTGGGGTTTCATCCCTCCACTTTGATTAGGAATCTAATTGTCTCAACCAAAACCTAACCACCATTATTGGTTACACCAACACACTTGCTTTTCAGGCACACCTATCTTCATCAAGCCATCAATAATCAAAATACTTACCCTAAAACTTCTTACCTCAAACTTATCAACCTCCACCTTAACAAAAAAAAAAACATCAACTAAGAATGATACCTTACCCAAACCTCCTACCACCAAGCCCATTTCTAATTATACTTCCATCTCACCAACCAAGACCAAAACCTCTAAACCCTCTCTACAAGTAGTTGAATCCTACTCAACTATTTTCCAAAGGTTATTGCAAGCTTATTGATTTACCTTGCCTCCCATTATATCATTCAACCCTATTGGCATAAAATAATTTTGGTATAATGATTTCCAAGTGTGATCCTAACATAAGACACTAGGGCATGACACAAATAACTACAAAGCTCTCCAAACCATTATCCATCAAATCTATGATGAGGATGATATATTAATAGTTGAACCTCCCACAAGCCCATTACCAATCCAATGACCAAAAACTACTACCCAACACCTACCTACTCCCCCAATCTCACCTTAGAGTGATGAGGAACCAAACCAATCTCCTACCCCAACTCTTCCCTCTATCCATACTATCTATGTGGTCACATGATCACACACTCAATAGAAGGATAAAGGGAAGGCCAAAGTGTCCATCCCATGTACATACCCATCTTACACCTCCCAACCAAGTCAAATTCAAACACCTTCACCTTCAACCAAACCCAAGGTATCTATCTTGGGTACCTCCTAATATAGTCCCTTTGAATCAATTAGGAGAGTGGTGATCAAACAACTTCACAAAACCCTAGCAAATATGAGCTTATTTCTACATCACCTCATCATCGCTAAACAATGATAAAGGAATTACAATCGGTAGAGGTCTAACCTAAAGACCCTTAACCTCTAGTAGCCTTTGTTGTCACTCTCCAAATTTCCAAACTTGTCACTTTCAAGGATTTAGAAATACCTTCTATATATCTTAATGACCCAAATCCCCCACTCTTTATCACTACCTATATCAACTAGACCGACATAAATGGGTCATGATTAATAGGGGAACTGGTATTAATATTATCTCCTCCCACACCTATAACTAACTCAACTTGCTAGATAATGTCATGTCCAAAACCTCAGCCATCCTTAGATCCTTCAATGATACCATGGCCACTACCCTAGAAACTATTATCCTTCATATCCATTTTAGGACCCCACATGCTCTCCAAACTCTTTATGTAGTGGAAGGCAAATTCTAATACAATGTTTTGCTAAGATGACCTTGGATCAAATCTATGTGTTATGTCCCCTCTACCCTTCATCATTGCATTAAATTTGAGCAAAAAGGTTAGGTTGTCACTATACAAGATGACTTGATCCTTTTTTCATCATGATACATGACTTAGTGACCCAATGACATCCTCCTACATCTATCTAGAACACCCTACATAGCTAGAGATAAGACCTCAAACATGAAAGAGGGAGTCATATCTTCTTCTACCAAAATGGCATAAAGTAGATCATCTATCCCCTCGATCACATCCTCACCTTAGACCACTTTGAATCCACATTCTAACATATTTCATTGGGGGAATATTGCCTTCTCATTGTTGACACTTTCCCTACTCCCAAAGAGTATGGGAAATTTGACCACCAACATAGATATGAACCCAATATCAGATCCATTTTTCCATTTGGATATTCACACTATCAAACCCATTTCATCTATGGAGGACTTGACAAACCACTTGGTGATTCTACCACCTCCTCTTCACCTTGACCATTCACCTCTAGCTTCGCCTATCCAGACAAGCCAAGTTTTGACAAGACATACCTCCACAAGTGTGCTTAGAAGGGATTTGGTCTTATATGATATGAGCATGGCCCACATGAGTTGATTTTCATTTAAACTAAAAATTATCATGAGAAACATAGCCTTGGTTTCATTTTACCCAATAAGAAGCAAACCAAACCATCTACTATCATGAGCATTGAGGAAGACATCCCTTCCTCACCAACCCCTTCTCTACCTAGGTATGAGGATGATGACATCATCTCACCTAACATTTTTTTCATCAATATGATCAACCTCAAACCCTTGACTTATTAAAAGGAGGGGGAATTCATAACCATCCCTGTGACCCATCTTGAGATGATAGGTGAGGACTCTCCTGCCATTAATATTGTTTAGTACTAAGATGATAATTCCATTCTCAGCTACCTTGGTGCCCCAAAGTTTTACATCCAAAAAACCCTTCCTCCTGAGACTTAAACCATGTTAAATGAATCCACCATGGATATCAACTTAGGCACTCAAGACAACCACTACATTGTCAAAATTGGCTAATCATCAAATGTTGAGAAACTTCAGGACTTCCCCTTTTTCCTCTATGATCAAAGCATAACATTTACCTGGTCTTATAACAACATGCTAGGAATTAACTCCACTATTTACACCTATAATGTAGTTAATGATCATGATTCCAAGCTTGTTAAGTAGAAAGTTTGATGTATATACCCTTGCATAACCCTTCTTATCAAAGAATAGCTTTAGTGCCTCCTATGTGTCAATCTCATTCAACCCATTGACTATCCCCAATGGGTTTTAAATGTCATACTTATCACCAAATCCATAGGGGGACTATGAATTTATGTGGACTTTCATAACCTCAACATTACATGCACCAAAGATGACTTTCCCCTACCAAACATTGACCAACTAGTTGATCTTACAACCAACCATGATATATCTCTCATGGATGGATTCTTAGGTTACAATCAGATCCTTATTGCCTCTAAAGATCAATACAAAAATACCTTTATCACCCCATGGGGAGCCTTCTGCTATAAAGTCATGCATTTCAAACTAAAGAACATTAGTGCAACCTAACAACATGCCATGACTTATATATTCCATGACCTTATCCAAAATATTTTCAAAGACTATGTAGATGACCTTCTTAGGAAATCCAAATGTCAAAAAGACCATTTGGCCATTCTCAAGATTACGTTTGAGTGCCTCATCCATTACTACATCTTCCTTAACCCCAAGAAGTGCATTTTTTAAGTCTTATTAGGAATTCTTCTTGGTTTTATCATTTCCCTTCAGTGGATCAAAGTTGATCTTACCAAAATCAAAGCCATCCTCGACATGCTTCCTCCAATCAACCTAAAGTAACTCCATAATTTTCAAGGTAAACTCCAATCCATCCATCAATTTATCTCCTAACTTTTGGACTAATCTCAACCCTTTCACCACCTTTTGAAGAAGGATGTATCTTTTAAGTGGAATATCGACTGTCAAAAGGCCTTTGATTCACTCAAAATGTACATTTTATCTCCACCTATCCTCACCCATCCCAAGGATGACCAACCTTTTTACCTTTATATCTCTACAACTGACCACTCCCTAGGGTTAATGCTTGCTCATCAAGATAAACAACATAGAGATCAAGCCATCTATTACACTAGTTGCATGCTTATAGAGTATGATACTTAATATACCGATATTGAGAAACTTTGCTTAGCCTTAGTCTTCATGGCCACCAAATGTTTCCATTACCTCCTTAACCACAAAATATATGCCATAACCAATACTGACCCACTTAAGTATATGCACTCCAACCCATACCAAAACTAATGTATGGCTAAGTGGTTCATGTTTTTAGTAGAGTTTGACCTTGAGTTCCTTTAGTAAAAGTTAGTTAAATGGAAATTCATTTCTAACCAGTTGGCTAAAGCACAACTAGTAGACAACCAACCTCCCCCTCTTTAGTTCATTGATGAGTCCATCACGACCCTCTCACAAGTAGACTTCACCTATTAATTCACCATGTTATTTTATGGATCTAAGTGTCAAAGTGGTGGGGGAGCTAACATCATCCTTATTCCATTTGATGGTGAACCTCTTACTTTATCTTTCAAACTTAACTTTAAATGTGCCAACAATATTGTTGAGCATGAAGCCCTAGTGACAGGCCTCCAAACTGATTTAGCCTTGGGAGTCAAAACAATCAATATCTTTGGTGACTCCCAACTTGTAGTCAATCAAATCAATAGCTCTTACCAATGTAAGAATGATGTTTTGTAATAGTAAAAATAACTAGTTGACAAACTCTTGACATCATTTTAATACTACCACATCTAATTAACCTCATGATCTACCAATAAGTTTGTCGACATCATGGCTTCCCTTTCCTCTCAAATCCAATCTACACCCTCTAACCCTAAGCTATCTATCATTATCCATATACTTATATAGCCTTATTATGTCAAAATATATTATCCCATCATCTTCAATGTGCAAGAGACCCAACCTGTTCTTTGGTATTGATAGACATTTAACTACCTCAACCTTGCCATCATTCCTTCTAGTGTTTCTAAGAATGATAAAAGAGAATTTATCTAAAACACCTCACATTATACCATTATGGGAGGAATTCTCTACAAATATATCTTTGATGGTCTCCTCTTTCGTTACCTATATAGTCATGAAGCCTCTCATGCTATCAAGGAAATACATGATGGGATATGTTGGGGATAATTTAATGTCCTTCTCATATCTAAAAGAATCCTTCACCTTAGTTATTACTAGCCTACCCTTAACCAAGACTATTGTGATTATGTGAAAAAGTGTGTTAATTTTCAACAACATGCCAATTAGTATCACACACTTAGCTATAACCTTCACATTTCTATTGATTTTTAACCTTTCTCACATGGGGCTTAGACCTCATTGGTGAGATTAACCCCAATTATTTGTAGTGACACCATTCTATCATCATCAAAACTTAGTATTTTACTAAATGGGTAGAGGTTATCCCTTTAGTCTCAACCAAAGTGGAAAATATTGTCAACTTTATCAATCATCACATCATCTGCCACTTTAGTGTTCATCACAAGATTATCACTAATAATGCTAAACATTTTTAAAATAAATAATTCCAAGGCCTTTATGATACATTTGGTATTAAATTAAGTTATTCCTTACCCTATCACCCTTAAGGGAATGGAAAAGTAGAAGCCTCTAACAAAAATCTTAACAACATGCTCATTAAAATGGTTAATGCATCTAGTCAAGATTGGCATTTACACATCCCCTTTGCCTTATGGGCATATCGTACTAGCATCCTAATTGATATGGGTGTTACCCCATTCTCTCTTTTTTTTAATATCTAAGGCCATCTTGCCACTCGAGGTCCAAATCCCATCTCTTTACATATCTATTAAAGATCTAATTATTGAAGATGATTATCACCAATACCATTTAGCCTAGTTTGAGATACTTGATGAGCGTCACTTAGCCAACCTTACCCATATTCATGTATATCATGAGTGCATCAAATAAACCTATAATAAATAACTTAGAGTGTAATAATTCAACATTAGAGACCTTGTCCTAAAGGAAAATCAACATGTCACCAACATGGAGAAAAAGAAGTGAGGAAAGTTTACTTTCAATTGGCTTGGAACTTATATCATAACCTATAAGTATGGATCTTGAGCTTATCTATTATCCTCTCTTGAAGGTAACCCATAACCTAATCCCCTCAATGCTTCACATATACATCTTTTATTTTGTTAAAAAAGATCAAACTCACCTTTTGTTTAACTTATGCTCATCCCTTACTTATAAACCAAATTCATATCCCTATTTTAGGGGAAAATGATTTAAACTAAATCATGTGATTATCTGTCATAATCATAGCCTAATATTGAACAATGGGTACCATGACTCTACCCATGGCATGATTCTCATAATACTTTATACCCCTTATACAAGATGGATTCCCATGATCGTTGTCACCTAAACCCCTTTACACATAATCAACCTTCTTGTTATTTTAGTTTTGACTTTATAAAGATGAACCCTTTAAGCTTATATAATCATGTCTATATCAATCAAAATAAAACAAAGCAAAATCAAAACCAATACAATCATGGGTCATTCCTAGCATTCACAGACTACTCCCTTGAATGACATCTATTGAAAACATATTTGAAATTACTCAAAGTAAGATGGACTAGTATATTTAAGGACATCTAACAAAAACAATAAACAAAGCACACAACCTTAGACCACTCCCTCAATGGATGGTTGAGTAAAGCATTTAACAAAACAAGTAATTTCTTAGAAGCTTTCCACATTGATCAACTTCCCCAATACTCCTAAGAAAATAATAAAAAAACCCATTTTCAAGAAATAGAAAAATCAAATGATTTTTTTTTGAAAGTCATAATTGATTCTCATAAGCAAAAATAATATTTAAAGTCACAATCAGCTCTCATGAGTAGACTTCTCGCATCGATCAGTATACACTTTTTTATGACATAGACTTATTTATACTGACTCTTTGAAAATCTATAGAAGAAACATGGTAATCTCACAAGAAGGTTCCATTTTCATCCATCTACCCTTTATACACTATAATCAAGGGATTTTTGATCTCACTTGACATTATGTGATCAAGACATCTCTTTTACCAATGAATGAATGCTAATGCAAAGCATTCAAAGGGCTTATGTTCCTTAAGCCAATCCAACTTAAATTTTATTTTAGTCCTTGTTAATGAAGAAACATCATATCCTCTTCCTACCCTATTATGGTTAGTTGATATATTCACTAAGATGTTTTGCCTCTTAATTATATTCTTTGTTCTTAAAAATAGTGTTTTTAATTAACTTACTTTATGTGCTCTACCTCCAATAAAATAACAAAAACCATAATCATATACACCATGCATAAACATATATCATAATAAAAAGCATACATTATTAGTATATCCATCAACATGTCAAAGTCAAGAATCCATGAACAATAAAGCAATCAACCATTTTCACCACATGTTTAAATATATATAATGAAGCATATACTCATTAAAATTTAGCATGTCATAAATGTACATATCATAGATCATAACCATGAATCAAAAAAGATACATCTCATTGCATGCCTAGTTAGGTAATTCTACATTCATATCCATAACATAATCATAATCAATATAACATCATCAATAATCAATATAAATAATACACCATCCCATAAACATCAAAGCAAGACATATACCATGAGTAATAAAAAAGGATCATACATATTTAAATCATGATTCTAAAAACATAATTTATACAACAAATATACATTTCTCTCTCACAAAATGTACATCTCACCACATTGACTTGTAGGTTAGTATCAAAATGATATACAACAATATATAATATACCTAAACATGTCATGTCTATGCCCTTGGGGCACCACTATCTTTTGGTATGTTTTTATCTCCTAGTGCTTGTCCCCATAAAGTACTACGTCTACCTATGAATTCAACCCACTGACCTAGTGTCACCATGTTGGCACTGCCTACCAAACTAGCTCTATACTCACCCTATTAGGGCTTATCAAGACACCACCTTAGGACTATAGCCTCATAATATCATAACTCCTCCACTATGGCCAGGTATCATGCCATGGGGATGGTGCTCAGCGATCTTATATATGTTTTGGCTCCTCCTTTCTGTCTCAAGGAGTCTTTCTCTTGGTGACTAAGGATAGTGAATCTCTATCCTAGTCCCTATCACCTGTTAGTATCACCACTTGACCTTGTAAATCTAACACCTAACCCTATAAAGTTGTAACTTGTGTCTATATAGTGGCTAGCTCTACTCCTGCCTATGGACCTGGGGCACCTCCCTAAATCTATACCCACTAACCTTTACTAGCTAGGTCCACATACATATGCCTCTTGCCACAATCATCTCCACCAAAATATACTACCATATATAGATCCTAGTACCTTGCATGGTACCCATGAAGAAAGCTTACATCATCAATCATTGGCCTCACTAGTAGCTCCTCATGATCAAAAAATATTTGCACTAGCTATGGGTCTGATAGAAGGATCTCTATGTCCTCAAGTCTACATCTCAAAAATGGGATTGGGATCCCCTGAAACAAGCTAAATTATCTTAAAAACCTATCAAAAGGGATGATCTCTACCTCCCCATCCCACCTACCAAAGATCCACTTACAACTCTATAAGGATAGAGTCTACCTCCTATAGCCATCCCACTCTAGGAACCCAACATATGGTTTCCACATAACATCACTGATCACTAATACACTTAGTGCACCCCTAAACCAATGTACATTGTGAGCCCCTTCACCCACTCCTAAAGTGGTAAAGTCTGCTCTCCACCTCATATAATCAACTAAAAAATCTATTTGAGCATATCTCATCTATGGTAGCCCCACTAGCCTTAGCACTTATATGTGCTCATAAGCCCAATAATGTAAAACAATATTGATACTGATGCCATACCTCTTATGAGCTCTAAAACCCCATAACTCTTTATATATCTACACCAAAAACACAAGTACCCTTCCAAACACTATCTACCCTAGCAACATCTCAACCAACACCCCTAATAGTAGATAGGGAAACCTTTCATTACTCAAGTCTAGAAGGGAAAAACATGACACTACCATCATCATCATAGTCATAAGTCTCCTCTCACCCACCACCCTCTAATATAACATACTATAACTAAAGCCCCCAACATGCCATCTAACATGATCTTAGTCATCTCCATATATTAGAGCCATCATCTTGTCATGCTCCTCCCACTTAATATTATATATCAGATCACTCCTCCCACTTAATATGATATATCAGATCACCATATAGGGGAAACTAAGTGATCCTATGCATGTCCTCTAGAAAGATTGTCATCTCACCAGTTGATAGAAAGAAGGTGTTCATAGCTAGATCCCATCTTTTTATTAGGGCCATAATCATAGATGCATCATAAAACACATGATGGTAGTGTTACATCACTCCCAGGCCAAACTCCTCCATATGGGCCCAATCCATTATGGTCATCCCCTGGTGAACCTCTACAAAGATACATGACACCTGATCATGTATCTAGATCTACTCTCAGACCTATAATGTTTGATGAAAAAACATAAACTTAGTTCCCTATGCTATGATTTCCTAAAAATGTAGCTCATTCAAATTTTACCTACCCTTAACCCATTTTACCATTTCATTACTAACATTCACCTCAAAAACTAAACTCTTTCACCCTCATTACGTGTTGTCATAAAACAACATTACCCTAACCCACTTATTGATCAAACACATCACCAAATCAAACATTATCTACCACATAAACTAGCCTTCAAATTTAAAAACCACTCAACATAAATTTTTTCTTAGTTTTCTTATCCATCGATAGTCATGGTGACTATCGATGGTCAAGTGTCCATCTCTTTATAGATGTCAACCATCGATGGTCAGTCTCAATTGTTGATGGTCACTATGGTTGTTTTATGAGTGGAACACCCAAACCTTACTCTACCCTAAAATTTTACCCATAACCCCAAAACCTAACAAATTCACATTAATTTAATCTCTATCCTAACCCTACCTACCTTAGCCTAGCCCAACTACCAAATTAATAAAAAAAATTAACCCAATAAACCAAAAACCCTACCTAGGGCACAACTAGGTTAAACAACTACTCACACTATCAAATAAAAATTTCAATACTATAGCCAAACACACCTAAAATATTAATTTAAGCACAACCCCTACCTTATTCCTCAACCATCAACAAGGATTAATCTTGGAACCCCCTGCCTAGCCATGTCTATGTTTATGTTGCATCTTAGCTTGATCATTCTCTAGCACTCAGTCCCATTGACCTGCTCTGTTCAATAAAACTCACCCACTTGCCTACTAACAATCACTATCTAAAAACTTTACCCAATAAACCAAAACCTAAAGCTCTAAATTCAACAAACACACATGTTAAAATAAGTAAAAATGATTCACTTTTTACTTTTGACCATGGCCTTTTAGGGTTTACACCCTGACCATCGACAATTAGGTTGCTCCCTTTTTTCTCTTAGCTTGAGTAGCCCTTTTAGATCAAACCTAAATCAAAACACGCACCCATGGAGACTACCTTATTTTCCCACCCTAACCACCTCATCACCTCACCATTGGTCTATTTTATCCCAACTAACATGTGTTTTATGATGAATTTTTACTAGTCCTTTGATTGTAATAACAACATTTATCATGTTGACCACTTTTTTAACTACCACCTCATGCATACTAGACCCACTTATATCTTCTTAGGATTACTTACTACCTTAGATACTTATGACTTCACTTGACCAATTTGTATTTCCACCAAGATCACTTCCTACCTTAGATACCCACTAAAACACTAACATTGCCCAAGAGGCTTGTATTTATGAGTGTGCCTAGCCACCATGCCTAAATGCAATCACATGATCCACTTGTACCCTATCTTCCTAACACCAACATTTATTTTTACCAACTATGGTAGCCTAGTCTATGCATGATCTTGGCTATCACACTTTTTATCATACTTCATGCATGTGTTTACACTTTAGTTCCCAACCTATCACCTACCTTCATGACATCCACCACCATCATCACCCTTACCATGTATCAAACTAGTATCCAATTCCATTTTAACTCATCAATTCCCAATTTAAACCTAATTAGGTAAACCTAACCTTTGACCCATAATTTGTTTTTATTTTGTATCTTGTTGATAAAAATTGCATAACAAAAAGGGGAAAAATGTAGACACCAAAAATTTGCACATGATGGTTCTGAATGTCACAATTCCCCTAGACCACCTCAAGACCCCCTTAGGCCCAAAATTGACCTTAGTTACCCCTAACCAAACATAACCCACCTAACCTAAGTTAGTTGACATTTTGGATAAAAACCCACCTTTCAAACAAACCCCACCTTTGACCCCTAACCACTGACAGTCAGGGTGACTACTAATAGTCACCTTGACCATCGATGGTCAGGTTCTACCATCTAAACCAACTTAACTCACCCTTAACACTACCTTATTTTTTTATAATTATCTCTTTTAAATCTACATGCAAGCCATTTCATGCATGGATTATAAGTATAAATCCCAATTAATGTCTTGTTACTCCTCTCCTTCCTTGCCTATAATAAGAGAGGAATAGGAGGTGAAAATGGATCGATAACCCTCAAGATATTTTGCATCTAGATATTATTTTACATGTGTTCTTCTCATAATCTAGTGATCTAGACATCATGATAGAGATATAACTTTTCATCTCCCCTTAGTTGATAGCCAAGTACCATTACCTTGTCAAAATCATGCCAGACTCCACCAATGAGTCAACCACCTCAACCATTCATCTGATCAATCTTCTGTAAGTTGAGTATTTATTTTCCATTGTTTAATTACTTTATTTGTATTTTGTAATTATCTTAGCATAAACCTGTCTCTCATAATTTACTTCTAAAATCTTGTCAATTATCCATTTATTACCCATAGCCTTCACACAATAACCATCGATGGTCAGCTTGACCACCAATAGTCTATCCAACCATCGATGGTTTCTTCAACCACTGACAGTCACCTTAACTGTTGATGGTGACATCAACCACTGATGATTACTATGGTAGAAAATAACAAGTTATTTTCACCCTCTTACCCTCAACCAAACCCAAATTTTTGTGTTCCTACCTATTTATAGACCCTTGTCCTATTTTTTAAAGCAAACTTGATCTTTTTAGCATTAGTATTGACTTGTTTATTGTTATATTAGTAATTTATAGCCTATTTATTTATCATGAATTTCTTATGTTCAATTTTATTATCTTATGATTATTGATGCAATTAATTTAACTTCTATTTTTTATACTTAATTTTTTAAAACATGTGGATTGATATCCCCTGAGGAAGCTCTTACTTCTGGGATCTGGATAGCACTAGGAAATCCACCCAGCTATTTATCTAACCAACCATTTGATTTAGTGTTGTCTTATTTTCAGGTCATTTTACCAATCCAAAGAGGATTTCTTCATAATCATCTGATTCAACATGTGCACAATTAAATAGGTTTTTTAAGCATACCCATATTTAGTTTCTTTTTCTTCCTTTCTCAAAATATAAGCTAAAATTCACTAAAACAAACACATATGATCCATAGAATAGTATTATATTTTTATTTTTATTTATTATGCTTTAATTCATGTACTTACTTTAGTGTCTTTCCTTGCTATTATCTTTATTGTTTGATATATAAGAGCATTGGCCAATATTTATGGTTCAATTAAATACATAGATTTATAAGCAAGAAAAAAGCATTATTATGAGCAAAACTAGAAATGAGAATATTTCACAACACAAATAAAAATCATCCAACACACTCCATATATATCCCACTAATACGATATGTAAAAATAAGAGTGAATGTATAACTCCCCCTAGAATAGTGGTCAAAGTCCTAGAATAGGAAAGTAGCTCCATAACCAAAATAGATGGTCAAAGGAGTAACTCATAATAGATAAATAGGGATACCAAATGTAACTTCCAATGACATGTACACCTAAGAAATTATATCCCAAAAGTGTAGGGAAACTCTAAGTGAGGTGGAATAACCCATGTGGCATGTGTAAGAAATAATACACAAGAATAAAAAGTGAAAAATAAACACCTTACACTAACGCCCCCAATAAGCATAACTTAGGTGGGTAAAATAAAATGGGTCTCAACAAATAGGACTAATGAGGTACCCATGTAAAAATAAAATCTCATAAAGTGGAGAAAAGGATAAAACCTATAAGAAAAAAACTTCCCCCAGAAGAGGGAAAAGAAGAGAAATAATGTATGCTCTAAGGATGTTATGCACAGTTGAAAATGTGTCCACAAGTGAGAGAAACAAAGCACATAGAAATAATAGATAAGAAGTTTCCATAAAATATGCTAAATATACCTAAAGTAGAGTGCAAAAAATGATGAATATCATCGATAAGATCCTCTACTTGAAGACTAAATAAGATTCATCTGTATCGAATGATGTTTCTTTATTTTTCCAAAGGAAGAATATGAGGTGTGTACTAAAAGTCTACCAATTTCACAAAGGAAGATGAAGGTAGTAGTATGAAGATATCTAAAAGAGGTCCAAAAATAAGGCATAGAATAGGTATAGAAAGATCATGAACATGAACTAGATGTAATGCCACTAAATTGAACCTATTAGAAGAAAGACATGGAACATTCAGTAGAAGAATGTTCATGTGAAGAGGAGAGATCAACTCAACAACTATTTAAACTATAGAAAATATTGAATATGAAGCATACAAATATATAATATGAATATCCAAAGTAACATATGACTCATCAAATATCTCAATGGGTGTATTCACACTAAAAATAGTAGACTCCTCTAAAGTACAAGACTATGAAGTTTCTATAAGAGAAACATCTTGGATAGGGACAAAACTAGAATCTATAATATGATAGATGAGGTTAGACATGATCTCATCATGTAGTGGTGGATAAATAAAAGAAAGAAAAATCCACCATGATTATGTCATCATAATAAATAAGAGTAGGAAGATGGAGTAAAATAGTCTCTGAAGAGATGAGAGGAAGATGAGGAGTGATATAAATCTCATCAAGATCTCTGAAAAGATATTGAAAATGCTCCAAATAGTATAAGGACACTATCTATACTCCACATGGAAATGAGGTTCCATGTAAATAGAAAAAATAAGGTACCAAGAACCTTACCATAAGTGTTAGCCCACTTATTATACTAACCCAAGTCAGAATGGGCATGAATCTATCCATATAGGAACAAAGTAAGATTCTTGCTTGTGAACAAGTGTTCCATGTAAGCATGATAAGAAACATAGTTGGTATTTCCAAGAATAATCATTAGTATATAATCAACTCTCTTCATCTCTTGGCATCTCTCAATTGGAGTCAATATGATTGAGATAAGACACTAAAAAAATATAATGAGAAAAACACTACAAAGTGATAATGCATGTTGAACAAATGGACATCAAGATCTACTAAAAATGTGTCAAAGAATGTGAGAAATATATGAAAATGACACTAAAGTGGTGCACATGTCATAAAAATCAAGTGTGTACATAGAGATAAAGTAGGGTCCATATAAACTCCTTGAGATAAACAATAATAACCCCCTTATGTTTTCAAGTAACATAACATGCTCAAATGTATGGATGTTAGACTCAACCAAAAATTCATCAAAATAGAAAGAGAAAATAGTACACAAATACCAATGCACATATCATTAAATGGACATCATATAAAATTGAAAATTCATCTAAATGTGAGAAATCAATGTAGTTGACACCGAAATGGCAAAAGTGAAAATAAAATTGGTGAAATAAGATGATGTTGGAAACCTCCAATAATGCATCCATGTTCAAATCTCAACAAGACATATAAAAAAATTATGAGGGGATCTAACCACCTATTAGATCATACCTCACCCTCTAGTGGAATAAAGTACACTATAAGTACTAAATAAGGGGTCATGATGTGGGGTTTTTAGGGTGATAATCCCCTATAGGGTCAAGGGGTAGCACCCCTTTTAGGGTTTAGGGGCAAAGCACTAAGATCACACTTTGTTGAGATACAAGGTAGGGTTTAGGGGTAGATACCCCAACACTAGACACAATTTGAAACTTGTATGACTCTTAGAATTTCCCAAAATTCACTAATTTTAGCCAAAAATAGCCCCTTAAAATGGATGTCTTATAAAGCCCTAAGATTTATTTACTTTATTATTTAGTGCATTTTACCAAATAAATCATTCTAAAGGAAGAATTATGAAAAATCATACACTTTTGAATAAAACAACACTCAATTTTGAGTTATCCATCAAAATTTACAAGGAATTTCATTTTCCATCTTTAAATAGTCTATTTTAATTAAAAATACACAAAATTCAAATTCTCTGAACTTGAACTATAATATACCTAGCCTTGCATATAGTTGTTGAAATCCAAATTGAAATAATGAACTCTTCAATAAAATTACAAATTCTAAACCAACCTTTTTATGTACTTATTTGTGCATCTCGATGAAAAAATTCTTTTTGAAGGCAAAATAAATAGCTACTTAAATAATAAAATAGCTTGTTTAAAAAAGTTAGGGCACATATTAGGTTTTTTTATTCTAAATTTTGGAAAAGAAGCACCACCCATATGCAAAAATAGGTCTATAATGGGATATGGGCATGCCATTAGAGATATATGATGGTT
The DNA here is from genome assembly GCA_037957365.1 of Torreya grandis. Lineage (NCBI taxonomy): Eukaryota > Viridiplantae > Streptophyta > Pinopsida > Cupressales > Taxaceae > Torreya > Torreya grandis. The sequence goes on from JARHVA010001432.1 coordinate 1,917,613, forward strand.
TTGAGTAGCATATACCAAGTTTAGCACAACTATTTGATCACATTGGGTAGCAGAGGAGTCTCAATGTAGTTTGGTTTGAAGCACTGCCATGAAGAGGAAAACTAGTTACTTACCAATGGAGGATTCCCTTTTCATTTAATGTTGGAGCATATAAACTAGGTGAGAGGGAGAAATGCATGATAAGATTAGAATTATAGAAACCAAGAGGCAAGCCTCCCAACAAACTAGAGGCATGAGAAGTGAGTTAGAATGAAGGAAATTATGTTTCCTTCAAAAAATGAACCTTGTGTGTTCACTCTGTATACTCTAGCTTGAGATGCATATAACTTATTTACTTAGCATTCGGATCTATTCCAACCACCAAATAACATGGCAAGCATTCAATGATGAGCTTTTTAGGTTTGGGCATAAAAAGTGATAATGACACCAAAAGGAATATGTAGTTTTTGAGAAAAAATCCTGTTAGTAGGAAATGGTAAGAGAATTAAATTAGTGTTCTTAGTTATATAAAGATGTAAAATAATATAAATAAAACCCTATGCTTGTTATGTAGTCTCAGGTCAAGGAGAGAAGGGTGCTACAAAGAGGCAACTTGAAATCTAGATGGTGGAGTAAGGCATTGGATAGGTTATGTTATAAATAAAAACTCAATATTTTAGGAAAAACTAATAGAAAATACAAAACTAAACAATCAATAAACTATATTGTAACTTTAATACCATATCAGAGCATTGGATAGTATCTCTAATTCAATTAAATGCATAGATTTTTAAGTAAGAACAAAAGCATTACTGTGAGCAAAAGTAGACATGAGAATATTTTACAACACAAATATAAATCATCCAACACACTCTATGAATATATCAATAATGAAATATGTACAAATATGAGTGAATGTTTAATTCCCCCTAGAATAGTGGTCAAAGTCCTATAATAGGAAAGTAACTCTATACCCAAGATAGTCGGTCAAAAGAGTAATTCACACTAGTTAAATAGGGATACCAAATGTAACTCACAATGACATGTACACCTAATCAATAATATCCAAAAATTATAGGGGAACTCCAAGTTATGTTTAATAACCCATGTGATATGTGTAAAAAAAATTGCATAAGAAGAAAAAATGGGAAATGAACACCCTGTACTAAAATGAGCATTTGAATATTCTCCATTTTTTACGGCCCCCATGCTTTTGCTTTATATTTGAATATGTCATTAGTTTTTATATGGATTATTTAATATGTCATTATTTATTTTATGAAAATTTAACCAAGTCATGTACCTTCAACTGTGTGGCATTTGAACATGTCCCTTACTTGAGATCTCCTTGGGCCATTGTCTTTTGAATTGATTTTGAGTGTTCATGTGTGTGTGTTTGGTTTCTTGTTGATCTTATAATATTACTCTCTATATGTTTCCATGATATATATCATACATCTTAGGAGTTGGTGTGATCACATTCCTTTTACTTTAATGAATATCTACCTGGACATGTTCCTTCTATATGCTACATGGTACATTCATAATTCACATGGTTGTATTACACTTTTGAGGTAAGATGACTACCCGTTTATACTTCCCCTCACCTCACAATGGGGGAATATTAGTGGGATAATTCCATAGAGACATGAATTATATATTTATTCATAGATTCAAATTGTACTGGGGGCATATTTTAAAAAAATGTTTTCCACATTTGTCATAAATTTAAATTATAGTGGGGGCATGTTTTGGAAACATGTTATGCACACTTATTTAGTATTAAATATACTTATATTATAGTTGGGGTATTTTTTAGAAACATTTCCTCCACATTATCACTTATTTTAGTTTTAATATGTCTCCATATATAGGGGGAATGTTATGATAAGCATGTCCTCCACACTTACACAATTTGAAAATTTGCCAAATTACATGGTTATATGATTCAAATACACATTTGTGATAAAAATGTATACATTGGTACCATTTTTATACATATTTAGACACAAGACATAAATAAGGTGCATATTATAATTAATGTGCACCTAATATTACAAAATCAAATCAGCTTTCAGATTTCAAACTCTTTTATGGAATGTCATCACCTACCAAGTTGGGCAACTACAAATTATTTTGATCCAATCTACTATAGTAGTTGGTTAATGTTTGGTATAGTTTAGGTGATTAAATCACTTAAAATTTCCAATTTTATAGGTTTTAATCGATTACATCATCTAGCCTCACCATATTTATAGTGATAGTTGACTTGGTTCACTCACACTCACTAAGTTATAATATGACTAGGTTGCACAATTGAGCTAATCTCAACTACCATGTGGAAACTCACATTTTCTCTAAGGTTGGGGGAATGTTTCCTCTAGTCTCTCTAGACATATAAATTTTACATATTTTTTATTTGTCTTAATCATAACTCTAATGATTCATAATGATATATCTTTTCAAATCAAATTTCCAAAAGGCAATGCAATTTCATTGATATATAAATGTACTCTTAAACCTTTCTCTTTCAATTTCAATCATTTTAATGATTTAAATTTTAAATTATATGCATTTATTATATATGTAACATTTTATTAGTTATAGGACAATCACTATAAAATTACTCAAGTCATACTCAAGTAAAGGTAAGGTGTGTTATACACACCTAGATACATATTTATTCTCCTTTAAACTATCAGTTTCATTACAAGATTCAAGGGAGTGAAAATGTAGACATTATTTATAAATTATATATCACCTTAGTCTTTTACACTTTCTAAATACATATAATGGATCTACCTTTAGCTTATATGCCTTTCTTGTTGCTAAAAGGTTCACACACACTATCTCTCTATGACTAATTTATTATCTCTTAGTATTAACAATTTTATTATGATAAATCAAACCTTATATCTTTCCCAAAATTATATAAACTTGATTATCTTCCATTTCTACAAGTTATATATCTATAACTACTTTTCTACTTCTTAGATACTTTCATCCTAATCAAATGCCTATGTTGATGCAAGTGTCCTAACCTGATGCAAATGTCCAGTGCCCTAAAGTCATCTAGTTTACAAATGAAACATATTCCTATGTTCAACTTAAGTGATTTAAATCAATATATTATACAAAGGGATTGGTATAAATACAAGATCAATCCTCATTCATTCCTCACCTATCACAAACCAAAGAAGTCACAAGGAAATTTACCAAAGGTATTGAGTCAAACACTCAAGTGATAAAAGCTTCTCTATTTTCTCTTATTTCCATATCAGTCATAGGGAAAACATATATATAGGTCTAAATTACTAAAGGAATATCCCATGAGCCACTTTTTCCAAGTTATAAGCTAGGCCACTATTGTACTTGATTATCATAAATTACATCCTTATGCACACACAAAATAACATGTAGGGGAGAACTACATAAGTCTAAGCCCCTCTTCAAAGTATTGGATATGTAAGCAATGTTCATTGAAAGATAAATATTTAGGGTGGTTTGAGACCATGTGCCCACTAACCCATTTTTACCATATCCACTATGAAGTTGAAGAAATAGGGGTTTCTCATTTAAGGAGTAATAGTCCATGACCTAGATCTAAATACACCATATAAAAGGTGACATAGAACCCATAATCATCTAGGTGGTTGCATCTAGTTTTAATAGGTATTATTTACTAGAGACTTACATATAATATAGACTAACATTGACACAATTATTCTAGGTTAATGGAAGTGTCTAAGGCTATAGATATATAATTCTTAGAATTAGGGGACTGATCTAGAATCCATATCTGGTCTACTTTCTACCTATTCTAGATCCAAATATGTATCATCATTATAACTAGATAATTATCTTATTTTGATTATCATTTCAATATATAACATAGTTACACTTTCCATTTTTAACATATCTCAACATAATAAATTTAGTATATGTTTTATCTGAGTTTTTTAATTGATTGGCCTACTATAGAGATAGTTTGTCACTCTTGTGCTCTATGATATCTCTACTCCTTTAACCCTACATTCCCCAATCTATATTTTAGGTTTAAACATCCTTTTAGAGGTGGAATAACTAAAATATATTTTAACATATTTGGTTCTACTTATATTTCCCTATTAGATATGATAAAACTTAATAACATTACTTAATATACCCCAATTACACTTTTATTTGGATTTATTAACACATTATATTTTTGAAAGCATTAAAATATGTTATCATAAGTCTCTTTCATGATATTATCAATGATTATATTTAACAAGTATATCATCTACATTTTCTTTGATAATTTTATGTCATCACCCTATGGTAGGTGGTCCCTATACTCCTCAGTCAAAACATCATGAATATGTTAAAAAATGTGCACCATGGTTTGGTAACCAATATTTTTTCCTAACTTTCAAGATTAATCATTATGATTATATTCATAAAATCCATCCATAATATCAATATTTAGTAGTGGGAAGTCATTCTTGGGGAAATCTTTATTTAAATCATGGTAGTTTGTACAACATCTAATCTATACATAGGGATTTACAACTAAAGCCGTATTAGAAACCCATTTTGGATAATTAATGAATAAAATAAATCTTACATCCAATAGTCTTTGAATTTCATCTTTAATAATAAAAAATACTTTTGGATGTATTTTTATGATTTTTTGTTTAATTAGATGTGCATCTTGGTTAAATACCTTATTATGCATTAAAACTTTAGGGATAATTCTTGGAATATCTAAGTATTCCCAAGGGAATAAATATATATAATCATGTAATAATTTTATGTAGGATTTGACTTTGTTGTCCTTTAACATGATTTTAAAAATTACTGGTCTCAGATATTTAATTTTTATGTAATCAAATTAAACTATTTATTCATTTATCAAAGCTTATCTATCCTTTGCATATGGTGCTATAGGAATTATATTTGCTACATCTGTTAGAAATCAATATTAGTCTACTATGTATCTCTAAAATATGCATATGAATTTTATACATGAGGAAAACAAATCTTATAATAGATTGGGGAGATATCCTCATATGCCCCCAACTATTCAAAATTAGATTAATATTTAGATAATTCATATATTTCCAAATTTGTAGTGAACCCTTTTTGTTAATAAGGTCAATTTATACTAAATGTAATGTTGATACATGATGAGTTTATTGCATGTGCTTAGATCTCACTTTAATGAAATGAGTATAAATAGTGGATTTTAAGGTTTTAATTTCCTTATTGGTTGTTGAATCATCTGTGTATCTAAAGTTGTATTGTAATTTGAGTAGATGTAGTAATGGTATTGATGATACCCTATGTATGTTTCAAAAAACCTTTTCATATGTATCCCATCCTTTTTAAATATTTTAGAACAAAATCATATTTATTTAAATATGTTGGTGGTGATGTAAGTGTAGCTACAATAGATACTGATGTTGGTATATCATTGTGATAGATATGATGTCCATACTCCTAATATAAGTTTTATATATCTATTTTATGTTTTATGGGTTGTGTCATTGTAGAATTCTTAAAATCTTCTTGATCCATATATACACACACACACATTAAATATATACAACTTCTTACTTACATATATAATAATGTGAGTGAGATAGTAGCCATTATTATGATAATATATAAGGGGAGGGAAAAAATGAGTCATACATTCTATTTGGTGTCTAATATTAATTATAATAAAATCAAACTAGATATTTAATCAATATGAATCATGAAGAAAGGACAAATATTTTTTTTTATTAATTTCAGCCTTAGTATTATTATACATAAATTTGAACCCTTTATCTATATTTTTGTTGAAATGTTTACATACTAACCCCAAAAAATGTAATGAGTACCAAAATAGGCTGCATGAGAAAATAAAAACTATGTATATCCATTATATCCATGAATGATTTATGTGAAATGAACGGAAATTAGAAATTAGGTCAAAAAATATGATTTAAGTTCTAGAATCTAAAACCCTAGAAAGAAGAAACCCTTAATGAAAAGCTTGGTTTTGATATGATCAATATAGGATCATGTTTACCAATATGTTTTAACTTTTATTAATGTGATCTAATAATATATAAAAAAATTAAATTTTAATTGTAAAAGATATGGAAATAATACAAAAATCTAAATAGTACAACAAAGTATGATCAGTTGAAATTTAATATTTATGGAAAGAATTAAGAGGATTAAGATCATTATATTATTTTAGGTTTATGCATGTATAAGATATAATTTAGGTGACTAAGAGGACTATAAATGGTATTGTAGTTGATAAACTTTTAGAAATTAGGTTTTTAAACTCACTTGGATGAGTTCTTAACCTATGGATGCATGCATTAGATGCAGTTGTCTATATTTTATCATATTCATCCTTGTGGCCTATGCCCTAATATTTTTCCATATATAATTATGCCTAATTTTAAAACCTCTTCTTATGTGATATCAAATACTAATTATGTGCAAAAATATACAAAATCTATCTCCTTCTTTTCAAAACCCTAGCTCAAATTTTAACCCTAGGTTAACCCATAAAAATGGGGGAAAGTGATGGGTTGATATGACCTCAACCAATACCTAATGAATGTATGAGTGCTACATACATATCTAGTATTCTAAGGAGGGAAATAAAACCATAGGTAGTTCTTCTATCTAGGTTAATTCTTTCAATCATGATCCACTAGCATGAATGTATCATGTGATATAGAATTTGACACTTTAAAATGGAAATTTGACTTAGATTGGGTGATTCATAATTGGATAGGGCATAATACTTATAAATGATTTATGATTTGGTAAATTTAGGGTAGTCCCTCTTAATGTGTAGATGTGTCTTTGATAAGTGTGATATGCTTGCTATATAGTAAATAGGCTTGACATATTATATATCTATATATGAATATTTGGGTTAACTCTCACACCACAAATATGTGGAACAAATGGTACAACCCATAAATGTAATTTTAGTTTTGAAAATGATCATTTATTGGTGTAGGGATAGGTTTATTGGAGTTTGACACTTCAAAAAATTTATAGGAATTTGATTTCTAATAGAATCATCTAAGAATTATGAACTATGATCTAGTGATAAGGAGATAATTTGTATATGGGAATAATAAGGTTAGGCATAGAATGTAATTTTTACATGTAAATAATAGAAAATTAGAAATGCTAGCCCCATAGAAAGCATGTAGATAAGATAAAGAGGCGTGCAAGAGATATATGCATGAATAAAAGTTATGTAAGCTGAATTTAGGTCAATACTAACATTTCTAAGTGTATAATACCACATTTTAGTTTCTACACCCACACAAAATGTTTTATTATGATCTTCATCACATTACTCAACTCAAGTTTCCCATCGTACATAATATTTTAAACATTATGTTTCACATCTTGAACATATTTTAATTCTTGATTTATATTTGGTTCCTCTATTTTTACTCTTTATTTTGAGTTTATTACCTTGGATCAATGCTTTCTTAAACTCTATTTTTTTATTTTCCTACTTCATTGCATAATGTTTTCTCAATAGTCACATCTTTTATGTGGATGTATTCATAGTATCTTATTTTGTTGGTTTTTATTCTATCTCTTTTTACACCTTTAAATCTATGTTATTTTGTGCATCCTTTGTATACCTTTGATCTCCTTGATTTACTATTAGTGAACTTATATGTGGAAGGCCTTGGTGAACTAGAGTAGTAACACTAGGATATTGAGTGCTTCCACTAGTCATGATTATTTTTTATCGGTCAAGTCCCCAAAAAATTATTTTCATGGCTTGTTCATAAATAGTAACTACCTCTAAAGGTATTTTTGACTCTATAAGTCCCCCAAACAATCACTAAAATCATAAGGAACACAAAAGAGGTTTCATGATTGCATAATGTCAATTTCTATAAAATCAATCCCATGCATAAATGCTTCTCATCCATGCCCACACTCAATAGTCATAATAAGTCCACACATTAACTAAGTGTTGATTTGAACCTATAAGGAGTTACTAGTGCATTCCCCATGAAAAGATATTTCATTGTACTAACACAACACATAAATTAGAGCATACAGATTTCCCATACTTCAAATAGTAAAAAAGATAAGTGAAAATAAATTAGTTTGAAATTATGAAGAGTGAACCTAATATATTAAATATTATTATTCAATCTTATTTAAATGAATCCTTATGAATAAATGGTTAAGTGCCATGATAGATCATAGGGTTTCACATCCACTCCCATATGAAACACAAACTGTGATCTAGGCTATACCCCATCTCCTTTACAAACCAATATACATTTTAGATAGAAGGCAAAAACTATGAGTAACATCATAAGAGTATAGGCATAGAAAGAGTTATGGTCTTGAGTATTTCCATAGAATATTTCCCTTAGTTCCCTTCACAATCTCATAACTTCATTGCACAACCAACTCTCTACACAACCTTTAGTGTGCATATTGAAGTCAAGTCCTTATTGAAAATATTTAGAAATGACTTAATAGTGCCCAAAAGGTGGTAATAATATAATTTATTATTAATATCAATGTCTAAGGAAATATTAAAAAATTGAATGGGTAGAACTTTGTTATACTAGGAGAGGGATCTTGGAGGGAAAGTTTTGGTAGCATTATGATGCCTAGAAATGTAAACAATTTTATAATAAAAATTAGGGTTTATATATAATGGGGTAAGGTTATACATAATAAATTTACCATTGGATATGGTATATAGGAACTTGAATTTGAAAATAGTGCCCAAATCCTAAGGCTAATTAAGAGCACCAAAGTATTCACAATCACTACTATAGGCTATGTTCATTTAATTTAATCTGATAATTTAATCATGTAAGTATCTAGATGGTCACTCAGGGATCCATTTTTGTATATAATAATGAAGGGAATTTATGTAGCTAGGGGAAGTGGGTAGTCATGATATAACACTTTGAAATCCACCCTTATATTCAAATATTTTTAGATTGGGCTCCCTTGATACACAGCATGCAACCTTTAGAGACTTTTGGTTAATATTCAAAGTCAAGTCCTTATTGAAAATATTTATAAATGAGTTAATAGTGCCCAAAATTTAGTAAGAATATAATTCCAAGCCTTATAAAACCTTCAAATAATAATATCAATCAATCAGGCCTCCTTACCAACATGTTGCATAGGCTCAAAACTAGCTCACATATAATAGGATACCTTATGTGCCAAATTTTAACACTACAAGAACTTATATAGCCCTTGTGCCTATGAAAAATAATATGGATTAGGAATATGAATGGTTATTCCCATGTGATTAGCCAAATGATCAAGCTATGTGTGTGAATGGAATGATGAATGAGGCACATATGATGCAAAACAAACATCAATGTAAGGTACCTCCATCTACACCATATCAATCGAAGGATGAACCATATGTATAAATACAAGAGTAGGGTGGATCCACCCTCCTAAATTGGTAGGTGGGTGGATTAAATTATTTGAATCAAAATGAATTACTAAGTGTGAGGATAAATCCAATTGATTTTAACACAAGATTCAGAAAGAGAACACCAGACAGAGAGTTGTCTCCTTTAATGCCTTCAACCTATACACCCCAAGTTATACACATATATACATAGGGTAGATAACCTATGAGAAATTTATGCATGCATGAAGATGACCATGTAGAAAGAGAGTCAACCCTAGGTTGATTAGTAGGTGAAAGAAGAGGCTACCATCTAAAAATATAGACAAAGGGATCTCAGATTCTGTTTAGCATAGTTGATAAAATGAAGAAGACAATCCTGAATGTTACCATATGGGACACTCTTACTATTATTTCCCAAAGGAATTTATTTCAGGATACCATAAGGAGCTTCTAATCTCATGGGACACCATAGACTATGCATATTTCCCCCACAAGTCTATGTCAACTAGAGGAAGAGCTGGGTAGAAATAATAAACCACCCCCATTCTACATCTCTTTAATTATCAAGGAAGATATCATACATAATTATATGATAGATTCAAGTGTGAGAAAATCAGTGATGCTAAATAAAATTATAAACATGTTAGGCATAGAATATTCTGCCATATCAAAAAGGGTAATCCAATTAGATGTAATAATGATAAAACTATGGGAATCATCAAGGATCTAAGTTTCATTCTATATGAATGTTTAAGTTTCATTCTATAGTAATCATTAACTTACCTCCTTAATTTACTATATGCCTCTCCTAAGATTTCACTATAAAAAGGTGGGAAAATATCTATCCTTAGATTGGTCACACATGCTACTCAGGACTAGATAGGGACCAAGGTGACCATCAATTATGAGCCTATTTTTAAGAATCACATAGAGTCATAAACTCCTAACTTGATTGATATAAACTTCACCTTATTCAACCAAGAAGAGAATTAAATTCTTCATGAGACCACCAATCTTCTTGAGGGAATTCTAGATAACTTCCATGATGAATGATTACACAAGAACTATGAGTTTGACCCTATTGAAAACTTAGAGAAAATAGGGCTAGGCACATAATGCATTCTCGATGAGGAAACCTTGCTTCCTAACATTGTAAAGGTACAAGGGGACCTTAAAGGCATATAGAAGTTATACGTTGATGGCTCTTGAAGCAAAAAAATCAGAGGGGTTAGTGTGGTAATAGTCTCCCCTGAGAAGGAGAAATATTTCCATTCTTTTATATTACAATTTAGATACACAAATAATGTTTCTTAATATGTGGCATTTATCTAAGGTCTTAAATTGGGACATAAGAAAGGAACCAAAGTGTTGCAATATTTCAAAGATAGAAAACTAGTAGTAAATGAAGTTAAAGCATGGAACATGTCAAAAAATAATTTTCTAAGAGATTAAAATCATAGAGAATGGGACATAATAAAGGATTTTTATGCTTTCAATATCCATTCCATACCATGGGAAAGGAATGATTATGTTGATAGGATTGAAACTGTGAGCACATAGTATGACCTCCCATATCATATAAAGAATGAGTCTGAGTAGCTCTTAAATCTTGTAGTTAGATTGATGGTCCTCGATAACATAATAAATTAGTATGTGTTTGATACTGATGAATAAATTATCAACTTCTTACAAGATGAAGCTAAGTTTTATCCCAACAACTAACCGTATCTCCAAACTCAATAAGAGGAGTAGATAATTTAATTGAAAGGAAGAAATTTACCTAAAGGGTTAGTCACATTTTAAAGAATTTTAAATTATGATGATCAACTCAAGGGCAAGATGAGAAACGTGATGGTGAAGAATAAATATTCAAGCCAATGGCCATCTCTAATGATAATCTCTTGAAAGATAATGATAAGTGATATATTTTGTCATAAATTATGATGTTTTTAGTCTCTATTGGCTTTATTTTTTGTATGTGTATTTAATACATGGACCATATTGTGGATCAATTCATTAGTTGAGGTCATTTATCAAAGCATGAAGTTATACTTATTTATTAGAGATAATATTGGTAATGTGTGTCAATAGTTGTGAAAATAATCTAATTGATGTTTATATTGATTAAATTTTTTAGTTAAAAGAATGCCAGTTAGATTTATAATATAAAGTTAAATGTTTGCATTGCCTCTTTTGGAGGAAAAATTCTAAAAAGAGATCAAGGTTTATTATAGAGTTTAGTTTTAGGTTCTTTTATAAAATCTAAATATAAATGGTACAATTTTCAATTATGTTATTTTTAAATAAGCTACTTGGTAATAGAGATATTTAATGATTTTGTAGTCATGAGTTAGTGTCATTATTATATTAAATGAAGATGTTAGTACATGGTGTAAACCTTATAGGAAGTTAGGTTGAAGGATTGATTATTTGATGCGTAAATTATATTCGATTTGAAACTAAAAATTAAAATTTTGTGTTCATATTTAACTATGTTGGATTTAAAAAATCCATTGCTATATTATTTAAATAAATTAAAAAGGTGATTCATTATCATATGTCAATAATATAGGTTCCTAAAAATAATATTAATTTGGTTCAGTTATGTGATTAGTGATTAGTAACTACACTATAAATATGTAGGGATACTAATGAAGTATGATAATCTATTTACATGGACCATTGGATTTTGATCAGATTGCTTAGGTAGTTGATTGGTTTGACTTTACATATAAATCTTGGTCATAAGGGTTATGTTTTAAAATAATAGGTCAACATCTAATACTTATGCCTTGTTTATTTGATATTTTGATAAAATTAAGTATCAATATTCCTTAAGTGAATATAAAACCTAATGATAACTCAAGGATGATATTTGAGATGAATAATTAATTACTCATCTCAAAGATGATCCAAATGAGTATTGTGATTATGGATATTTTGAGTAATTTGATGTAGTTCAGTTAATGTGTCTGGAAATCATTATGAACTCAAAATGGTTATGAATAGTAGAAAGATTTAAAATTTCTTTTGTAACCCTAATCATTTATAAGGACAATTTACTTAGTCATTATGTGTTTGAAAAAGATAAGTCAATTTTTGATAATGGATTCGTTGATGTAATAAACATAATATGAACATACATGGGTGCCCTACTATGTTGAACCAATGAACAAGGTGGTATAGTCTATGATTAAGACCACATATGCCATCCATGAACTCACATAAGTTAAATGGAAATTCAAATTTGGAACACTAACATGGAGTTAAAAAATTAATAATGAGAACCTCTTCTAAAAAACATGGTTAGGTAGGTGATGTCTTGTATTATGCTATAATTGTGTTGTTTTTGTTGATCATTGTGGTCTTTCCTCTCAGCTTAATAAGTCCTATATGCTTAACCTCATATGGTTTATTATTTTTAACTCTTTTAATAAGGTTCATCCTAACTTATTATAAAATATGAATACTAAGATTCAAATATACAATGTAACTCAAATATTGAAAGACTCTAGTGTTATAATTTGTGAGCATAACTTCTTAAAAGTAAGGTTTAAAGAAACTTGAAATTTGGGGGTTATAATAGATGGTATCAGATCCTTCATTTAAATACTTTTTTATAATATTTTGTTGAAATATGTATGTTTAAATATGTTAATATGGTAATAACTAGATAAACTAGATAAAATTAGAACACCAAAAGTGATCTAGTTGACAATCATAGCCCAGATGAACCTACACATGTTGATGTTGATCATGATGGAAGACATGATGGGAATTAGGATAACCTTAAAAAACCAATTTTAGAAGAATAAAATGTTTTAATACATGAAATCATAGGTGTATTACATAACATTCAATAAAAAATTGAAGGCTACAATTAAAGGTTGACCTACTTGGAAAATTTGTAATTGAGAAGATCCTCCTACAATAAATTAATAAAAATGCATGAAATAATAGATTTATAAAATTAGCAGAAGCACTAAAAGGATTATATTGATCATAGGTTACTTCTAGGGGATAAACTCCTTTGATAAATCTCAATACAATAAATTTATGCATCCTTCATTGGCCTCAACACTTACTTAAATAATAAGTCTAATCTAAGCAACTACTACTTCCCATAAATGTGGGATAAAATAAAATGCTCATGGGATGACTTAAAAAGCATATGCATCCATAGAATAATTAAACTAAAAAAATAAAGAGAAGGGGTATCATGTGTTCCTAACATCCCCTCCCTCTTAGAAAGAACTTTGTCCTCAAAGCTTTAGATTTGGGAATCGGTGATGAATCTGAAATAGTGGTTCCCATGTTACATCCTATAGATGCATTCTATGCCACTAAATTAAAACCTTTGTGATGGAGTGAGAGTGAATTTTGTAGTATTCCTATCCAAGATTGACTCTATCTCAATTGATGTAGGATCATTCATTATCAAGTTATAGTAAAATAGTCTGCACTTTGATGTTTATTCCAAGAACTTTCTTCCAACAAGAGATATGAAATACTAGGTGAACATAAGAAGAAGGTGGGAGAACTAACTTATAATAAACTAACCCAATATTTTGGATAACCTTATAGGGCCCATATAACTTGGGATCCAACTTATGACATCCTTTCAGTTTTAGGGAGGATTGCTTATATGGTTGTAGGTGAAGAAAAACCATATCACCTACTTGAAAAGTGCACTCAGAATGGTGTTGATCAGCCTATTATTTCATTAGATTTTGTGCCATATGAATATTGTCCTATAGGGTGTTGAGGATCTTATCCTAGATTTGAATAATCATGTAAACCACTTGAACTGATGAACTATTGGGGGTGTATGTAAGGAGCACGGTAGTGCTTGACCATAGACTACTTCATATGGAGTCATTTTCATTGAAGTGTGGTAGGAGGTATTGTACCACCATCAAATGAGGGGGAGCCACTTTTCCCACTAATGTTTTTTTTCTAAGGTGAAGAAAAAAAGGAAAGTATCCAAGCATTTGTTAACAATTTCAGTCTACCCATCTATTTGGTGATGATACTCAGAACTCATCTTTAGTTGGGTGTTCATGTATCAAAATAATTCCATCTAAAAATTATTGGTGAAGGTTTCATCATGATCTAAGATAATTGATGAAGGAATGCCATGAAGATACAAAATATGGTCCAAGAAAATTTGTGCAACTGTGGAAGTGGTATAGGGATGGCTAAGGGCACAAAAATGACTATATTTAGAGAGGAAATCAACCAAAAACAAGATCACTAATTTTACCTCCAGATTTAGGGATCCCCTTAATAAAATCTATAAAAATATCAATCCAAATCCTAGTAGGGATGGGTAAGGGTTTGAGCAACCTAGGGATGAGTGTTATTTCCCCCTTGTTGCATTGGCAAGTATCACATTTAGCCACCAGATGTTAAATTCCATTTTTCATTCCCTTCCAAAAGAAGTTGCATCATGCCTATTCATAAGTTTTAAGAAACTCTAAGTTCTCTATAAATGGAGAAGCATGGATTTCATATAATATAGATTTTTAAAGATTTATACTCTGGGGAAGCACCATACAACCCTTGTATCATAGAGAAGAACCATCCAAATAATAATGTGATATAGTAGAGGGATTAGTGGCCAACTATTAAATGATTTGAGATAATGAGGAGTCATTGACATAACTATGATGTATAGTGTCCAACTAATTTGTAATAGGCATGAAAATAACTAAAAGGGAAGCTTGGTCTGTAAATGGGTGAGATAGATCATCAACAACAATATGGGCAGTGCATTTTTTGGGATCCATGGTGTAGGTGCACGGTGCAAAAATGATGAGATATTTATTTGCGTGATGGACACTATGGATTTGGTGGGGGAGACCCCTATGGGAGAGCCATACAATGTGTTATTTAGTGGCCGTAGTACTTTATAAAGCCCTGACTTTTACAGCTACTTTTTTTGCTATCACTTCCTGTCAACTGGGGTCATTGCTCATATTGAGGTGCTTCCAGACGTTGGGGATCTCTTCGATGATTTGATTTCCATGGCAGCATTTCCTCTATAGAGGGGGAGTTTGGGAAAATGACTAGGTGGACGGAATGGGTGTTGGTGGCACTGGTTTTAGGGCTTGTTTCTTTGTTTGTGGTGCTATTTTTATGGGCAACACATTTTTAGGGTTTGGTGGATCAAACCTAGGTTTGGCCATCATTATTGCTAGATCTGATGGTGTCTTCATCATTCTTGGTGATAGAGTAACCAAGGTTTATTGGGGTTTTTTATTGTCACAGTTAATGCTTGTTGCTTATGATATATATTTTAAGCATTGTTTCAGGTTGTTAAACCTGGTTTTGTGTAGGTTTTAGGTCCTTGTAAAACCTGGTTTTATTTTACTATTTTTTAGTGGGTTTGCCTTCCTTGGTGGTTTGTAATGTTTTATCTTTATTGATCTGTAAAGGGTTTTGGGGCCCCTTTAAAACCTACTTTTACCTTAATCTAAAACAATATTGTCTTAACCCTTCTTCTAGGTGATCTCATAGTCATAACCCATGAGTTTAATAACCCATTTATGTTATGATGGGGCATAAACCCATTATTTTAGGAAATATTTTAGACTCTGGTGATCAATTTTGATGTAAAAATGACTCCCTCATAGGTATGGCCACCACTTCTATACTGCATGCAAAATGGGCATCATTTCCTTATCATAAGTAGAGAGTACTAAGTTATTTATAAAAAGGGCTTTTTTGGTGAATGTAATGGGGCATATTTATTAGAGGAGAATAGTACCAAGTCTATTTCCACAAGAATCACTCTTAATAGTGAAGGTCTTAGCAAAATCTAGCATAACTATAATAGGTGTAGTACACATAGCTTGTTTTAATTCTTCAAATGCACACTCAGTAGCTTGTGTCCATGTAAAATCATCTTTTTTCATCATAGCTATCCATATAGCTACAATATTTCCATAATACTTGACAAACCTATGATAGTATCTACTTAGCCCCAAAAAACCATGGAGGCTCTTAAGTGTCTAAGGATGAGGCCAATTTATCATAGAAACTATTTTTTTAGGATCTACCTAAACCCCTTGGGTTGAAACAATATACTTGAGATACTCCACTTCATCCTAGACAAAATCACATTTGGACTATTTTGCACAAAGATGATATTTAGAGAGAAGTTGCAGTGTGAGATCTAGATGTTGGAGATGCTCAAACCATGTTTTACTATAAATGAGGATATCATCGAAGAAGACTATAATGAATTTATATAGGTTTGGCCATAATATTTTATTCATCAATGCCTAGAATGTTGAAGGAGTATTAGTGAGGCCAAAGGGCATGACCAAAAAATCATAGTGTCCATCATGCATGCAAAAAGCTATCTTAGGGATATCATCTTCATGAAGCCAGATATAGTGATATCTAGAGTGGAAATCCAACTTAGATAAAAAATAAGTGCCATGAAGTTCATCAATAGCAAGGATAAAAAAATTATCCTTGATTATGATGTGATTAAGTGTATGAAAGTTAATGAAAATGCATTGTGACCCATATTTTTTCTAGATAAGGAGGACTAGGGAAGAATGTGGGTTGGTAATGGGATGAATAATGCCTTGTTTTAGTAAGTCTCAAATGAGCATGTCAATCTCAATCTTTTGTTGAAATGGGTAATGGTAAGGCCTGATATTGGGAGGAATGCTTCCAGGAAGGATCTAAATATGATGTTCCTCTAGCTGTAAAGGTGGTAATCCTAGTAGTTTGACAAAGACCCATGTATACCTATACAAAATGGTTTATAGATCAGAAGGAATAGTGGATACTGTTAATGGTTGCATTTGAATAGAATGGAGATGGGCGATGATGCCATGTGAGTTCTTCTTAAGAAGCTTTTTTAAGTGATGTGAACTTATAATGTTGAGAGACCCTAGTTGTAAGCCTTTAAATATGTGTTTTTTTCCCATTATCTAAAAAATACATCCAAAGTTTAGCAAAATCCCATAAGATGGGTCCAAGTGTGCATAACCATTGGGCTCCTAAAATAACATCACATCCACTTAAGGGTAAGGCAAACATGTCTGAGCACAAGTTATAATCTCTAGTAGAGATATGCACATTTTTACACCTCCCTTTGTAAGGTAATATGCCCCCATTGACAATCATGACTTCAAAGTTAGAGCAAGGATGGATAAAATAGTCAACCTATTTGGTGATCTGAGGGTTAATGAATTTATGAGTGCTACCTAAATCAATGAATATTATGAGAGGGAGCTTGTTGAAGTAACCCTAACCCACATGATTTTTAGGGTGGTGACTCTTGATAAGGCATGGAGAGATATATTTGGTTGGTCTAATTGAGAAGTAGGTTTCATAATTAATGAATCTTCTTCCAGACCATTTGCTATATCTTGAGCAACTTTGAAAACTTCAATTTCAAGTAGAGAATCCACATCTAGTAGGTAAATATTTTGATCTACACATCGATGTCCTTGAGTGAATTTGTCATCACAATTATAATAAAGTCCTTTTTATCTATGGGCTCACATCTCTACTTTAGTCAAATGCTTCATAGGAGTGATTCTAGGGGCTAGAATTGTTTGAGATTGTTATGGAGTTGTATTTCTAAATGGATCAAAATTAGATTTGAATCACTAGTGAGCTATGATATTGTCCTCTGCCAACTCAACCAACCCTAGGGATTCCATCATTATGGTATGTTGGAACATTTTGACCTCTGATTGAATTACATCCTTTATTCCACTGACAAAGAAACTCTTGAAGAGTTCATCAAATAATCCCTCTATGTGATTAGCCAATTTTTCAAATTATGTTTGATGTTCTCTCACAGTTCATATTTGGCAAATTTGAGTGAGTTATCTAGTGACATAATCAAAAGAACTAGAGCTAAACCATTGTAAAATGAGGGTGCAAAAATTAGTCCATATGGGCTCATCATTAGCTTTGGTATATCAATGATACCATTTAAGGGATTCATATTCTAATTGAAAAGATGCAAATGGGACCTTATTAGCATCAAAAGTATTATGTAGACTAAAATATTATTCTACCTGATAGATCCATCTATTTGGATCTACACCATTAAATTGAGAAAAATTAATCTTCAACCCAGGAAAATTATTAGAAGAAGAAAACCCAATGTCTAAAGATGACTATGGATGTCATATATTGTGCATAATGGTATGTTGAAGAATGAGGTTGAAAAGTTTTTCATCAATATCTTTGATGTGGGTCTTAAGGGTAGCAATTTCATCCTCTATGTTTTTGGCTCCTATTTGAGTTCCTACCATGATAAAAATAAGAGACTTTTTTTTATAGAAATGGGTGGGAAAACTAGAGTTAAGACATGTTTAGTAAGGGAAAATTTTAATTTGGATAAAATTAGAATGGGTAAAGGTTGTTTTACTAATTTTTTTGCATAGTGGGAGTATGATTGATGAAGGTGAGGATAATTTTAGGAGTGAAAATGGAAAAATTGGAAAATTTATCAAAGAGGGTCAAAGGAGTAGAAAAGGGAGATGAACACTGTGTAAATTTTTTGAGGCAAATGGACAAAAATAGAAGTTATGGTAAAACCTAAAAAGGAGAAAATTGAGATTTGTGAGAATTAGGAGTGTAATCGGGATATGGAACCTCAAGGAAGAAAATGTGAGGAACAAAATTTTAGGTGTTCAAATAAAGTTTGAGGATAAACAAGGTTATAGATGGATAGATATGGAAAAAATAAAAAAAAATTACTCTTGATTTCTATTTTTTGTCTATTTGTAAGTTCTTTGAGAGTCTTTTGATAATCTACAGATACTTTTCTAAAATTGATAGAATGGAGATTTCCCAATTTTTAGTTCCTATAAATTATCTAGTTACAAGTCCTTTAACAGTTTGTGGATATTTTGCTGATTGATTTTTTTGATAGTATGTTGGAAATATTTTGAAATTGATAGAAATGGGCCCTAAGTTTCAATGGCTACCTAAGGGTTTAAATATATAACTTTGGCCACCAATGTCATCTAAGCGAGTATCGCTCTCTTAAATTTTGTTGTCCACAAATTTACCTCTAAGAAACAACTCTTGGTTTTCCTCATAAATGAGAACTACTCAATTGAGAAGGGGCCATTGCCCATTTCACTAGTAGGTCCTCTCAATAGGCCAACTACTTTAGGGTTCCTATGGTACTCCTCATAATGATTTTTAGATATTTCACCCAAGTAATTCCCATAGTTATGTGGTCACATTTTTACCCTAATCTAAAATAGATTATTATGATACAAATAATTATTTAAATGAATTATGCCACATAATAGAGTTAAGATTTTTTGAAAGGAATGATGCAATAAAATAGAGCTAAGACTTTTTAAATGAAAAAAAATGACCTTGGAAAGTGCTCTAATCCAAATGAGAAGATCCTCTTGTAATAAATTAATAAAAATGCATGAAATAATATATTCATAAAATTAGCAGAAGCACTGAAACGATTATATTGATCACATGCCACTTCGAGGGGGCAACTTCCTTTGAGCAAGCTCAATACAATAAATTCATGGATCCTTCATTGGCCTCAACACTTAATTATATACTAAGTCTAATCTAATCAATATTTACTTCCCATGAATGTGGGATAAAAAAAAATGATCGTGAGATGACTTACAAAGCATACGTGTCCATAAAAACTATTACACTAACAAAATAAAGAGAAGGGGTAGCATGGGTTCCTAACAGTAATAAGGTGGACATGAATAAGAGCTTAATGATGAGAATCCATGACAACCTAAGCTTGTGTAGCCCATCATTAAGGAGATAAAAAAGGTTATTCCTCCCAAATTATTTGGTGAAGACACCATTGATGTCCTTGAGGCATGGTTGATTAATTTATAGAAGTTTTTCACTTTGTATAACATGGATTCTAACATCAAAACATGTATCAAAGCTTACCAATTGGTAGTTGATGCATATTTGTGTTATAATCATATGGTGTAATTTCATGAATCTTTCATGGGAATTTTTTAAAAAACATTTCAAAAAATGGTATCTAAACATGTATAAGGAGCGAAAAGTCATTGAGTTTCATCTATTAAATCAAGGAACTATGTCAATTTTTGAATATAAGAATAAGTTTTTGGGACTCCTATAGCACATAAATTACATGCATGATTAATAAATAAATTTCACAAATTTTAAAATATTTTTAAATGAGATACTCATGCATGATGTGAACATTACTAATAAAAAAACCTTAGTTGCTACTATGGAATCAACATACCATGTTGAAGAAAAGGATAAGTCTCACTAAATGTTACGATAATAATTTCAAAACTATAGGATACAGATAAAGTCTAAGTCATAAATTCCTATAATAAATAATAATTTATAGAATAATGACTCAATAATAACTATTGAAAGAAGTTACAATTCTATAAAAAAATCAGAATAACAAGATTTCTAACCACACTCCTTTGTTAAGAAGAATGTTGAAATCAATATTGAACCAAGCTTTCACAGAAATTACATGGGAGATAATATAGTAAATATTATAAATAATATTATTGTGATGTGTTTGGAATGTGGAGATAATCATTACTGAAATGATTTCCCTAAGTGGAAAGGAAATCACAAGGTCAATGTAGTTGTAGACAATAAAAATGCTAAATTTCAGTCAACACCCATCGAGACTAGAGGTATAATTACTAGTTTTTCATTATATATTTTGATTAATTTAGGATCAATAAATAATTCCATTTATCTTATTAATTCTTTAAAGTGTAAAACCAATCCAACTAGACTTAGATAAGGATGGAAAGTAGAGTTTGGAACAAAAAATAAAGTAGTTGTAAATAAATGCATAAAGCAAGCTGAACTAAATGTGGGCTATTTTAATACTTGTGTGAACTTATTTATTTCCAATTTATAATACTATTATATAATCCTAAGAATTTATTGGTTACAAACACATAAAGCTAATCTTGATTTTTACAATAAGATATTCCAATGTTTAGATGTTGAAGATAATATTGTAATCATTCAAGGGATTGTAAAACATTTAACTCAAATAGTACTCTCAACTATACAAATTAATATTGTTTTTATAAAAGGATTTAAATTTTATGGAATTAAATTGAATGAGGGTGTGGAGGAAAAAATCACTATTCTCCAAGAATACCTTGTATTGGAAGAATTTGTGGAATTTTTCTAGAACTGCCTTGATTGCCTCTTCGTAGAGTATTTGAGTTTGAAATAGATGTAACACATTAGGTATAACCTAATTATAAATAAAACTATTGGATTAATTTGGTTGGTTTAATATAAATTAAATTCTATATGTAATAACTATTAGATAAAGGAATGATATGTCCTAGTGTATCACCCTGGGGAGTTTCAGTGGTTTTTGTGAAGAAGGATGGGACACTCAAACTATGCATTATTTATCAAATTCTCAATAAGGTCAAAATTAATATTAGGTATCACATTAATATAATTAATTATCTCTTTGATAAAATGAAAAGAGAATCTATATTTTCAAAAATAGATCTTCAATTGAGGTGCCATCAAATTCGTATCAAGGATGAAGATGTCAATAAAACTACTTTTAGAAATACATGTGGACATTGTGTATTTTTGGTTATGCCCTTTAGACTAATGAATTATCATGTAAATTTAATCAATTTAATGAAAATTTGTGTTGGTGTTTTTATATGATATCCTAATCTATTTTAGGAATGAACAAGAACATGAACTTAAGGATAGTGTTGTACCATTTGAGGAAAGACAATTTTTTTGGAAAGCTATCCAAATGTTTTTTCTTTAAAATAGAAATCCATTACTTGGGATATATGATTTATAAATATGGAATTTTAGTAAACCCTACAACTATTGTAGCCATTAATGAGTGGCCAAATATAAATAATGTACATGAAGCAAGAAACTTCATGGGGCTTGCAGGTTACTACATAAGGTTTGTACAATATTTCTCCAAATATTTAATCATATAACTTCCTTGTAAAGGAAGGGTAATAAATTTGATTGGTTTGTAAGTGTGAATCAATGTTCTAAAAGATAAAACATTTTCTTACCTCATTTCCTATTCTAACCTATCAAATCCAAATGGTAACTTTGAAGTTTGGGTAGATTAATGCAAAGTGGGTATTGGTGTTGTTTTAACTCAAGATGGAAATGAGGTTGCCTATGAGTCTAGAAAGATAAATACTCATGAGCAGAATTATCACACTCATGATCTATAATTATATGTTGTATTTCATGCACTAAAATATTCAAAACATTTTCTATTAGGAAATCATTTATATATTAAATCATACAATCATAGATTAGTGCATTTGGTTACTCAAGATGAGCTAAATGAAAGGAAAAGAAGGTGTCTATAATTTATTAGTAATTTTGGTACTAAAATTGACTATGTAAAAGGAAAGGAGAATAGAGTAGTTGATTCATTAATTAAGAATCCTACATTATTGCTCTCAATATTTTGATGTCCGATTTCAAGGATTTATGCTTGAATAATATAAATTAGACATGGATTGCCTAAAACTCTATATTGTGATGGGATCAAAAAGTTCTAATTACATTTTTTGGATGATCTAGATGACATAATGAGATATAAAGGTAAAATTTTAGTTCTAAACTTAGGGAATCTAAGGGAACATGTGATAATTAAAGTGCATGATACACCTCTCTATGTTCATCTAGGTGTAAATAAAATGACATGAGCTAAAAGTGTTGTATTTCTAACCTGGTTTAAATAAGGATGTGGCTATATATATATATATATATATATATATATATATATATATATATATATATATATATATCCAAGTTTTTGGAATTTCATTGTGTGAAAGCTGAGCATGGTCATCTTGGAGGATTCCTTTATCATCATTTTATTCCAAAAAGGAAATTGGAAATAATATCCATAGATTTTATCAATAGATTACCTAAATCTATAAATAAACATGATTCAATCCTAGTTTTGATTGATAAACTTATTAAAGTCACTCACATTATAGTAGGATGTTAAGGATAATGCTATCATATTTTTCAAAAGATTTATTAAGGAAGTAGTTCATATTCATGGCATACTAGAAGTGATTATCTCAGATAGAGATAAGTTGTTCACTTCTCAATTTTGGCAAACCATGATGGATTCCTTTGGTACAAAGTTAAATTTCAGTTCTACCTATCATCTAAAAATGGATGGATAGACTAAAAGGATAAACATGATTTTTTAAGACATGTTGATAATATATGTTATGGATTAATGATACAAGTGGGAAAATTTTCTTCACTTGGTGTAATTTTCTTATTACAATATCTATCATTTAGCAATCAAGATGCCACCTTTAGAAAGCTTATATGGGTGAAAGTGTAGAACTCCCTTAGGATAGAGTAGATTAGAAAACCACATGTTTTATATCCTTAAACTTTTAAAGAGTATGATGAGTAAATGGTTGTCATACATCAAAGATTAAAATTTTCCTTTGATTGGCAAAAATGTTATGCAGATTTGAAAATACCACGAATAATTTGAGGTTCTTAATAAGGTATTTATTAGGGTAAGACCTCATAAGACCTCAATTAAGTTTGTCAAATCTTATAAGTTATCACCATGTTATGTTAGACCATTTGATATAGTGGAAAAGATAAGCCTGGTGGCTTAACATCTAGATCTTCCTCCTCTATCTAAAATCCATGATGTTTTTAATGTAGAATTATTAAGGAAATGTTTCAAATCCATCACATATTCTGAATTGGAATAAAATTTAGGTAAGGGATGAGGAAATGATTTATCTAGAGCCCATAAAGATTTTGGCTTAGTGCAACATTGATTTCCAAAAAATAAAAGTGCATCAAGTATTGGTCCTATGGGATCAAATGGGGGAAGGAGTGCTACTTAAGAAGATTAAATTATTTTCTAATAAAACTATCCTATATTATCTTAAGTCCCTAAGGATTGTTCCATTCTTAAGCGAGGGTGGATGTCATGACCATACCTTCCTAGACTTTGATCATTATTATTAATTTGATTTTAGATGTTATATTAGCATTATTATGTATATTATGATTATTTTATAAAATTATTACTACTATTATTGATGACCTTACTTTAATGAATTTATATTAGCATCATAATTTTTTATAAATCACATGATTATATATAATTTTATATACTACTGATATCTTTATGGATGTGCTTGTAGGTTTTATTTCAATGAGTTAGGTTGGTATTAGAAGATGGTGGGCAATGGTGAAAATGGATTATGTAGGTAAAAATCAATAGAATGATGTAATTATGGTCATGCCCAAACCTTTTATTTTTCAATGTATGGTTTTAAATTGTAATTTTCTACCTTGTGAAGTATAGCTGTTTATTTTTTATATACATTTGCTGATTTAAGGCTTTGTTGTCATTTGAACAACCAACTAACATTAAGTTGACAACATGAATGTTATGATGAATTGAGTCAATATTTAAATGGAATTAGGTGTATTTGGCATATATAAGAATTGAAAATAGAATTTGGAGGTTTTGAGACCCTTGATAGTTTTCTATACTTCATCATGTATAGTACTAGTTTTAGGTCTAAATGCATTACCATGAATTTGATAAGTTCATGGAAAGGAATTTGGTTTATATGATTATGGTCCATGTGCATACTAAGGCCTAGTAGATCCATTGGATTAATTTAAATATTGATCAAACCATATGTGTTAAGGACTTAGGCCGATGGTATATTCAATGATTATGTTTTTTTTAACAAAACCACATAGTTATACAGGTGGTTAACTTTGGAAGGAAACTCTCATTAGGGTTTCATTTGGTCAAAGGCACTCAATGGTTTAGATGAACCATGCATGGATAATTTAAATTCATAAATGGGGTCAAGGGTTTGAAAATCTTCTCCATGAATTCTATAACTATACATGTAATTCAAATGAGGTTCAAGTGGGAGTTCCACTTGGTATAACTAGGAGTTATACTAGTTGGAGCTACCACTAGACATTGGAGGAAAATGCTTAAAAGTAGCTATGAAGAAGGAAAAATAATGATGGTGGATATATGGACTTGGAAAATATATTGTATGACAAAAGGAGATTATTAAGCTTAGCTTATTTTATATTGAGCTATAAATAAGTAAATTTAAATTTCTTGTTTAAATTTGGAAGTTTTTTAGGTTTTGGATAATCTAGAGGAAAACTTATTTTTGGTTTAGAGGCAACTAATGAACTCCTAAAAAAACCATTATTTTGTGTTTTTGAACACAATCATTGAGAAATATGAAAATGATACTATGGGTTATCCTCACCCTTGGATGGTGTATAGGTGAACTATAAATATTCCAAGCTCTATTGGTTGTTTGTGTTGCTGGTTGTTTATTTGTTAATGAATGTTATTTTGAGTGCTACCATTTTCTTGTTTTTTATGATATGATTTTAATATAGGGTGTTAATGACATGGCCATGGTCATTTTAGACCTTATTTTATAAATTCCTGATTGATTATTTAGGTTTGTGGTTTATGTAGTGTTATGCTTAGAAGTTAGTTTAAAACCCTAAATTCTACCTTGACCCATTGCATCATGCTATTGGTATTATTTAGGCATTCCACATTCATCATTAGGTACATTATTTTTATACCAATATATCATTGGGGTGGGTAGGGAAACCCATTTATGGATGGGCTCATTCTACTCAAATAGATGGATTGGTTTACATGGACATGTTGTTTATGGATGAAGTTTAGTTGGGTTATATTTCCTATGTGTACATTTTGAAATAAATATTGAAACACAAGACATTTGACAAGAAATGGAGGATGAATCTTCTAATTTAACTTAGTATTTCATTATAACAAATAAATATTGGTGTATTAAATGATATTAATGCATGTATAGTCTTATAAAGGAAAAATCAATTTGATTTTAATATTCTGGTTACACAGCTAGTTCAAGTAAATTAGATGTTAATTGATTCATTAATAGTTTTTTTTTTTGAGAAATAATATTTATATTCTTTGAATTTATCCTTGAGTCCATTTTAATATTGAACTTGAGTCTGCTCTAATAGAGGTATTGAATGATAGTATTATTATTGGGATTATATTTTCTTTGTTTTAAGTCTATTCTAGATTGATTATGAAGTATTTTTTAGATTTGTTATTGAAGGGATCTTACATTTGACTATGTGGATGTGTTATGTTAAAATGTTAAGGTAATAGCTTATAATTAATTTTCTTTTCAAATATAACTAGAAAAGTTTCATTTGGTAAACTATATGCATATATCAACTAGTTCATTTTAATTGGGAAGTATATTAATCAATCTCGTATTTGTTATATTTTTATTTTGATCTATTAGAAATATTAATGCATGATTAATTGGACCATTCTATGTAAATCATGTATAAACTTGCCTTATTTCAAATGAGCATTTGAATTAGAAAGGAGATTACTAATATTGTAGTAATATCTATATTTTATTCATCTCATTTGATGTGAAATATATTTATAAGTTCATGCATAAAATGTATTGATAGTACTTGATACTAGGAAAAGAAATCTATAATTCTAGTAGTTCTAGATAAACTAAGACGAGACCTAACATTGAATACTATCAATAAAACATGAATTTAAGTAATTATGTTTTAAAATCATGTGGTTCATATTATGGTTGTGCATGATCATTATAACTTGATTTAGTTACTTATAATAATAAGTAATATATTCTACCGTTGATTATGAAGAGTGTTTAGTATTTGTTTACTTTATTATTTATATATGTATTCATTACATGAAACATTTTATGGATCAATTCATTGGTTGAGTTCATTTATCAAAGCATGAACTTATAGCTATTTATTAAAGATAATATTGGTAATGTGTGCTAATAGTTATGAAAATAATTTAATATTTATTTATGTTGATTCAATGTTTCAATTAAATAGATGTCAATTAGATTTATAATATGAAGGTAAATGCTCCCATTGCCCCTTATGGTGAAAAAAATCTATAAAAAGGTCAAGTTTCATTATAGAGTTTCATTGTAGGTTCTTTTATGAAAATATATACACAAATGATACAATTTATAAGTGTGGTATTTACAAATAAGTTATCTGGTAACATAGATCTCTAATGTCACATCTAGTCTTGATCTACAAACCTACTTAAGTATTAATAGTGGATTATGAAGCTAAATATTTGTAGTTATAATATATATGTCTAATCTTAGTATTTATGTAGCATGGATGATAGTCATATTGTTGTTTAATGATCAACTATTATGTTGGATAACATTTGTATATGTTTATACTATGCTTTATAATCATGGTTGACTATGCTTTGATTTACAAATAATTTACATTAAAATTATTTTTTGATGCTTATATATTGATTATTGTTATAATCTTAGACTAAATAACCATTTGTTTGATTGAGATGGTTGCAGGACTGTTCTGCCCTCATAAGTAGCACAGAGGGAGAGTATAATCAAAGAAGGGGGTGAAGATACTAGCATTGGGCGCTGAGAGAATTGAGTTGAACCTACACACACCCCATTATAATTTATTTGGTTAAAATAAATGTTAATTTGAATTTTGATTAAATTATGAATGTTGTTTGTTTGGTTATCCTTTTGGTGAATTAGGCTTGATTGCATTGACTAGGTATATCACTTGTCATGATTTTTATACTATGTGAAGTCTATGGTTTGATTGGATGGTTTGAATAGAATTAGATTTATGTTTGGAATATTGATTTCATTAAAAATTCTATAATAAATTACTATGATATGCTAATCTTAATTTCATTATATTTGGTTGAGGTATGAGTGTTTAATGATCTTGTTTGATTATTTACTTGTTATCCTTTTTGGTGATATTATAAGGAGGAAAAAGTGGGGTAAATGCACCCCAAAACAATTTAATTAAAATTTTATTTCATGACATTAAATATATTATGGTTATTATCATGGGAAAAATGCCATGAAGTGAAAAGGTAAATAATTAGGGTTGTTTGTTATTTATATAATGTTAGGAGTTGACTTTACCCTTTGGACTCATGTATTTTTTTGATGAGTTTTGGGAAAAAGAATAAGAAGAGAAAAGGGGGAAATGGTAATGGAGAAATAACAAGAAAAGGGAGATACATGCTTGGTAGGAATAAAAGATGATCTTTCATTTCACACATTTATAAGGCACCTATTGCATAATTAGGTTGGTTATAATTGAGCTTAAAAGTTTGTTTTTATTTACAAACTTTGATTTACAAAATAAATATGATTCTTTGATATGGGTTTAGTATATTTTGTCTAAATGAGTGAAATTTAAGAGTGATATTATTTTTAACTAGGTTATTAAGTTTATAGACTTGGGGTTGGAACAAAGTTCCCTCCCCATGCCTAGAAACATAATGTACAGTTTTGAGAATGTTGAAAACTTATTTTTATTTTCAAAACTTTTAACTTTAAACCCTAAAATTTAGGTCTATATACATGGGTATGGAACTCGGGTCCATCCTCAGGTCTATTGAGATGAGGCCAAGTTGTATTAAAAGTAGATTGGGTGTATATATAGATAATCCCTAGACATAAATAACTAAATCTAT
Source organism: Torreya grandis (assembly GCA_037957365.1). Lineage (NCBI taxonomy): Eukaryota > Viridiplantae > Streptophyta > Pinopsida > Cupressales > Taxaceae > Torreya > Torreya grandis. Next base: position 1,946,625 of record JARHVA010001432.1, read on the forward strand.
GTATTAGTATAGACATTCTTGATCCTTGAAAGGTTAAATGACTTTTTGTTTTATTCTATTTATAAAGTTGGAAATATTGGGAGAACTATTTTGGCATAATGATTAGATGGATTAGGGAATGAGAATGCAAAATTTCAAATCAGAGCTTAAATTTTATACAATTTTATTTAAACTAGAATAAGATGAACAATTATTGGTTACCTTAGGATGAGTTGGTACAATCGTAGGTTATTATGAAATGAGTTGCATTAACCAAATTTAGTTGATTGATGACCCGAGCACTTAGATTGGTTATTAAGTATGGAAAGGAAATTTTAAAAACATTGTTTGGATATAAAATGAAAAACATAATATTATTATGAATTTTATTTTATATGTGCACATTTAAGATAAAAAATTGTAGATACAATTTTTTAAAAAGTATGGTCTTGAGGTGGATTTAGATGAAGTTTTAATACCAATTCTAAAAATAGTAATTAGCTACATGTGTGTGTGTGTGTGTGTGTGTGTGTGTGTGTGTGTGTGTGTAGGTATACACAAACACAAATACATACACATCCATTCATACATACATACATACATACATGCATACATACATGCATACATACATACACACGTCCACACACACACACACACACACACACACACACACACACACACACACACACACATGCTCATGAGGATTTTAAAGACCTATACATTACCAAGTAGAATTATAAAGTTTGTATCTTTATAATGGGAAATATTGGGTTAGTGTAAATTATATATTTGGTTTGAATAAATTAATGTATTGATGGTTACATTCATCTATGCATTAAAAGACATAGTTAATAAATAATGGTAATTAACCATGAGTATATTTCTGTCTTCTTGGGATAATATTAAATTAGTATGGTTGTAGGCTATGATGGTATATTCTAGGGGTGAATTAAATAATTAAATTTATGTTTATTGTTAAGGATGACTATCCATGTGTTGTATGAAATTATCATAAGATTTTATACAAGTAAAAATTGTGAAGAATAACTTATGTATGTTATATACACACATTGTATTATTGTAATGGATATTTATTATATGTACATATCTTGTTATGAAACATTTATGGGTTGTGAATTTATAAAAATTATACTATGATATTTATACATATTGAGGAAATGAGGAAATAAGTATTATAAGGACAAGATATCAATAAAGTATAGAATAAGAGTAATCTTTTGAGTTATATTAGACCCATTGTTTTATACTTCCAACTAATTTTTATATCACTAGATTTACATACATAATAATTTTTTTAAAAAGGAAATGTAGACTCATGTTATGAAATTACTTTAGGTTGTATCCTTGGATTCATGTCATATACCTATGTGTATGATTGGCTTGAATGTAGATCATTTTAAGAACCTATACATAACACTTTTTTAATTAAGTGAATTAAAATAATGAGATTCTTTATTATGATTGATTGTACCTTATATTTATATTGGATTGAGTGCATAATTCAATTTTTATTTAATTTACTTGAATATATATGTGAAAATTATTAAATTTATTTCAAGGACAATAAAAAATGAAAAATATATGAGGGTTATGATATGAAACTCATTTACATACCCCATAATATCATCTATTAGTTATGATTTAGTATCATAGACTTTTGTGTGAGTGGAAATGACTAAGATCCTTAGATTTGATTTCTATAATGAAAACTTTCACCAAAGTAATGTTATAGTTGAGACATTGTCATTCCATTATAATTTTTAGTTTACATGTGTATGTTGACGTCATATTAGATAAGAAGATTGGTTTCCATGGTCTACATAATTATTTCATGTGTTAGTGATTGTGCACATAGGTTTTAGTTGATTTATTGATATCCACACTATTCTTATCTTCCCCTCCATTAAGGGTAGGGCCAATCCTAGTGGGGAGGTGTGTAGGAGACCATTATTATGTGGTTGGAGGTAAATAATTCTAATGATGCTCTCCATTTGTTTATTTGTTTCAACCATTTGGGATTATACTCATGTAAATATACATGGATCATTGATTTATTTATGAGGGTCATTTGTACTATTATACATACTATATTATATATTTGAGTTTGTATTGAAATATAACAAGTAGTACATCATTATTTAATGGATATTAAAAACAACTATGGATGTGAGACTTGAAATTAATTATGAATATTATGATAGTAGTGGATTTAGACTTATTTATAGCAAAAATATGGATTATATCAGTGTTTTGTTATACTTGATTCTTTACAATATAAATTTAATGAGAAATATTCATTTTGTAATCTATTATAGACTATTTGGGAACTAGATAAATAATTTAGTTAATCAGTGGATTGACACATTAATACATATATTACTTTAGATGAATTTAGTAATCAAACAATGATTTTAAAAATAGTTTTAATGATTGTATAAGTATACCATTGGTATTTAAAAAGATAATGTAACTCTAGTGTAACCTAATAAAGTCCTACATTATGGTATTAGAGTGAAGGTTTAACACTTGGACCTAATCAAAACAATAACATGAAATGATGAATTTGTTCTCCTAATTTAAGTGAAGATAATGACACAAGGTAAATTGAGTGGTGAGGAGACTTCAAATGTGAACCCTCAAATTGATCCTAATTAGCTAGTAACACAATAGGCTACAAAACTTGATCAGATGCTCATCATCATGAATGAGACTAGAGACAGGATAACAACTCTAAAGCGAGAAGTTCATGGACCTAAAGATGAAGATGAATAGGATATTCTAGACAAACAACCTATTGAATAGGAAGTGCCTTAGGATTAATGGAATGAGGAATGTTAGTAAGTGGTTAGAACTCAAGTATCTATAAAATTTGTGAATGATATGAATAAATTGAACCCACCCAAGTTTGATGGTATGGTATTGGATGATGGATCTAATGTTTGGATAACTAAAATGGAAAAGTATTTCAAGATTTTAAATTATTCTATGGTGACTAAGGTTGTCTGGGGAGATTACCAATTGGATGATGAAGAAATAACTTGGTGGGATAATAAGAAGCTCAAGATGAACCTTGATTTTACTACCACCACTTGGGAATAATTTGACTCTTTTTAGGGCACAATAGCTACCTCATCTAAATTTTGATTAGAAATTAATAGATTTATAGAATCTAAAGTAAGGGGATTTTTTGGTAAACAAATACTAGGAGACATTCACAAATCTATTGAAGTATGTTATTTAGTATCATAAAGATGAAAATTTCTAGATCAAGAAGTTAACTATGGTGTTAAAAACCAAAATTGGATGTGAAGTGGATGTGAATGGACCATCCACTAAGGACCAGGTCTCTATAAGTTAGTTAAGTAGGATAAAAAACTGAATTCACTTGTATAGGTTAGAGAAAAGTTCAAAAATAAGTTTGGAAGTTCCAAATCACCCTTGAAAAAAAGAACTAGAAATGGAATGAGAATTTCAAGAATCAATTTAATAGCTAGAATGTGAGATTCATTAATGCTTCAAGGAATAGGAAACCAAGAGGTAGTTTTAGAGAAGTATTCAATGGTGTTAATTAAGTTAAGAGTAAAGGACCACCTGGAAAATTCTTTACATCTAGAGGAGACCATTATGCTAAGGATTATCCTCAGTGTAAGACATATGGTAGAAATAAGAATTTATCCACCTCTACATCTCAATAAGGAACCTTTTAACAATGTATTCAGGTATTAGTGGATAACTATCAAGTGAAATTTTAAGCCTCTCTAATTGAAGTATTAGGTACTTTATTTGTCAAACCCATTTCTATTTTGATAGATACATGAGCTACTAAATGCTTTATCTTTCTTACAATGTTAGGTAAATTATATATGAAAGATATCTTTATGGAAAATATTTGGTCACTTTAGTATGGGATTGAATCTAAGGTCAAGGTTGATATTTGTCTTATAGAGGATAAAATTTAGTTGTTATAATTAAACATAGTTGTTAATATTTATGTAGTACCCCTAGGGTCATATGATGTATTCTTAAGAGTGAATTGGCTCGCTAAACACAAAGCTAAAGTTGGTTGTTTTCTTAATAAGGTTGAGTGTTTATATCATTTTGGGAAATCAAAACCAAATACAAGGAGATCATAGAAAGTTAAACTAAGGAAAATTTCATCCATTTAGTTTAAAAAGGCTAAAAAGAAGGTATGTCAAGCATTCTTAGTCAAAATGGATGAAATTGGTGAAGCTAAAAAACCCACTTTTGAAGACTATCCTTATCTAAAAAAGTTTAAGTATGTTTTTAAAAAGGAATTACTAGGCCTACTTCCCAAAAGGGAATTTGATTTCACTATTTATATCATTATAGGGTCAAAAGTGTAATCTAAGGCTCCCTACAAAATGAAAACAACTAAGTTAATTGAGTTAGAGACACATCTTCAGGAGATGTTGGCCAAAGGATTTATTCATTTGAGTGTTTTAACATGGAGGCACCAATATCATTTATAAAAAAAGGATGGGACCCTTTGTGTGTGCATTGAATATAAAATTCTTAACAAGGAAACAATCAAGAATAAGTATCTTTTACCTCACATTTCTGATATTTTCAATCAAATGTGTGGTTTACTGGTTTTTTCAAATGTTGATCTTCATTCTTGGTATCATCAATTAATAATTTGAGAGGAAAATATTCTAAAAATAAATTTAAAGACTCTTTATGGGCATTGAGAGTTCACAATGCTTCCTTTTGGACTAATGAATACACCTGCAACATTGATGAACCTCATGATAGTGTGTTAAGAGATTAACTTAATTAGTGTGTGCTAGTATTTTTGGATGTTTTTCTCATCTATTCCAAAAGTGAAGAATAATATGTTGAGTACTTGTGTTTTGTCTTATAGTAGTTTTTAAAGCATAAACTCTATAGAAAGTTTTCTAAGTATGATTTATTTCAAAGAAGAGCATAATACTTGGGACATATCATCTCTACAAAAGGAATTTATATGGATCCATCCAAGATTATAACCATTATGGATTGGTCAACACTCAAAAAAATGTATGAGGTGTGTAGTTTCATGGGTTTAGTAGGCTAATATAGTAAGTTTTTACCAAATTTATCCAGGGTATTTAATCTAATCACCAGTATTCTATAGATATAGTAATATTTTGTTTGGTTTAATCAGTGCAAAGAAGACTTTTAAATTCTAAAAAAGAAGCTTACTTTACCACCAGTGTTATAGATTATACATCTAAATGGTCCCTTTGTAGTTATATTAGATGAATTAGGAGATGGTTTATGATGAATTATTATGCAACATGGTTCAATTGTCTATGAATCAATAAAATTAAAACCTTATGAGGTGAAATATGCCCCTCATGACCTAGAACTAGCTGCTATAGTTCATGCTTTGCAATTTTGGAGGCATTATTTATTGGGAAAGCCTTTTGATCTTAAAAATAATAACTTGGGACTCAAGTACATATTTACCTAACCTAAACTTAATGCTCATTAGAGGTGATGGTTATAATTTTATCAGATTATGATTTTAACATTAAATACATTAAGGGAAAAGAGAATAGAGTTACATATACCCTTAGTCATAGAATGTACATTGTAGCATTGGACACAATAATAATTACTTTTTAAGATCAAGTAGAAAAATTACCACCCTAAGATGAATTATATGAACAAGTTAAGAAATCATTGGCTAAGAATTCTCAATATCATAGATACCATGGTTTTCAATTTGAAAATAATGAACTTTTGAGGTATAACGATAGAATATATGTACTTAAAATGGAAAATTTGAGGAATATTTTGCTGAAGGAAATGTAAAATGATCCATATTTAGGGAATCTTAGAGTGTTATAAGAATTAAGAACATTTTATTTCTTGAAGGGAATAAAAAAGGATACAACAAACTTAGTGTCTAGATGCTTGGAGTGTTAGTGAGTTAAGGTTGAATATGTGCATCTTAATGGGCTTTTGTACCCACATTCCATACTAGAGTGGAAGTGGAGATTTATTAGCATGGAATTTTCACAAGGATTACCTGTGTCCATAAATTGTTATGACATGATCTTGGTAGTTGTGGATAAACTTATTATTGACATTTTGGCCTCATAAAGCCAAATATCAATCCCTACCATAAAAAACTTGCATGAAAACCCTTCTGAGCTTGCTTATAGTGCCTCTATTATCATGGTTTCATAAATTTCTATTGAAAACCTTTGAACCTTTTTAAAAGTCTCATGTGTGTCATGGAATATACCTATAAACTCATGTGTCATGACTAATTTAGGCCTATTTAATGATGTACGAGTGGTCATATTACTCATGGAGTGATTAGGAAAGTTATCATGGTCTTTCTCAAACCTAGAAGGATGGTCTTAAGCATGTTTGATAGTCTTGAGGATCCCTGGAAGAATTTTGGGTCATTTCAAGATGAGAGTGAGAATTAATAGCAATGTGAAGGGTGTTCAAGCCCTTTTTGATTCATGGTGTGAAGCCTAATGGTGTGTGTCAAGACCATTTTCCATGGCCTTTTTATTCAAGTCTATCAAAATACTTCATTAGCCCTTTCAAGATCCTTAAAATACTCATATGGGTCAATTTACCTTATAAAATCTTCATAAAAATGGAATATTGAAGTATTTAATTATTAAGAGGTCTTAAATGGGTCCTTAAGTCATTACTAGGTGTTTCATATTCTTGAAAGTCCATTTTAAAGCTTATTTCCACCCCCCACTAGCCAAATGGGCCCCAAATGTGTAAATATGCATCCTTTAAGCTTCCATATACCATAAAATTCAATTTTTAAATGTCAATTTATTCATTTTTTCCCTACCTTTACCCTTAAAAGATAGTTCAAGGTAATAAACATGGAGAAAATAGTGGAAAAGGAGTATTTTTAGGTGTTTCTTACATATTATACAAAATTATATGGATAGGTCTATATATGGGGAGTAAATTTTTGTAGGATATTTCATGAAATATTTCTAGGAGAAGTTGTAGGCCAAAAGGATTTAGGAATAGGCCAAAACTATTTGTCTCTCTTCATTGGGTTCCTTGGCAACTGAGACAAACTTTTCAATTTTCCACTCATACCATACAAGAGGAAGAATATCAAGAGATAGTATCTTGGGAATAAAAATTGGGTCCCTTTACCTTATTTTAAATGTCATTTGTATACATTTTCATTTCCATATATTCATGAGTAATCAATAATAATTTGGGCACTCTTGTGAACTCCTTCATCTATGTAGGGTTTAAAAGTATAATAATTTTGTTGCTTTTTGGAGTAGTTCTTGAAAATAAATCATTTTTGTGTGGTCCTAAGGTCCTAAAATATAATATAAAACAAAATTTACCCCTAGTGCACATGTGTGTGGGTGTGAGAGTGATAAGCATCTCCATGTTCTCTTTGTCTATAGACTACAAGTAGTTTTCTCAAGTTGTAGGCTTCTACTACATAGAATGGAAATGTTTTATGATGTTTTACATCTAATTTTAGGTACCTTTCAAAGTTTATATATAATTAAAACTCATCTATGTCACTATATGGTAAAAATATCCTTAAAATCTTACCTTGAGTAGGTTGTCATGTGCATGGTGTCTCTTGCCTTTTAAGTGTAAATACTGAGCTTCAAAGAAACATAAATATTTGTTTGAAAGAACATAAGCATGTTTTTATAGTAAATAATCCTCTATAATATCACCCAACTACCTATTAATCACTTCCTTTAATTAAATTTTATCCTCATCCTTATCCCTTTGGGTAACTACTCTTTATAAGACACCTATAGGCCCTGTGCATGATAAGGAGAGGAGGTTGGCTATTGGCATGAAGTATAGATGGTTGAGATACCTCAATGAAGTCATATTGAGGTAATTTATATATATATATATATATATACATACATACATATACATATACATACATATATATATATATATATACATATATATATATATATATATATATATATATATATATATACACACACACACATATATATACATATACATATATATATATATATATATATATATATATATATATATATATATATATATATATATATATATATATATATATATATATATATATATATATATATATATATATATATATATATATATATATATATATATATATATATACAGATACACACACACACACACACACACACACACACACACACACACACACACACACACACACACACACACACACACACACACACACACACACACATATAAGTAGGAGGTAGGGGTTAAAAATAAGGTCAACACCTAACCAACCCTCCATAAAAGAGTAAACTCAATCATGATTCCATGGAAGTAAGGTTGTACCTGTAGGGTTGAGAGTAATGATAGTTGAGTTCAAAGAAACTTCAAAGAGCCTAAAAGGTGTATGGATTTAAATAGGATAGAAACCACATGTTATGAATAGGAATTATGAGAGAGAAGCCAAGGTTAGATAGACTCCAATACATCAAGTTCACTCCAAGGACAAATAAGCTCAATCAAAACTCTTTTGAGCATACTCAAGAATATAACTCTCGACCTATAATATTTTACATGCTTAAAAGCTGACATGAAGATACAAGAGTTTAAAAATTTATGTGTAAGGATTTAGTCATTATATTCATGATGTGATGCTCAAAATGACCTTAAGATGTTAAAAGAGAATATTTAAATATATAGTTAGAGTTTTGAGAAGGAGAGCTAAGTATCTTAAGGACTGCATAAAAAGTAACTCAAACCAAGTTAAAGAGTAAGTAATTGTATTTTATAAAACTTGAGTATATATACCTGATAGTATGTTATTATGATATGTATGAATAATTTTAAGTCTTAATTAGGCCTATAAGAGCCATACATAGAATCCCATATATAATCAAATATAGTTGCACCTCTTAAGCACATAGTAAAGATGGAGATCTTAAGGAAATTAAGTTTGAAAGTTTATAAAGACCCAAAAATGTTGAGTGAGATAATGGATTATGCATAAAAACTTCAACATGACTCTAGTATCCAAGTGATAATTCATCCTCACCTAGAGGCAGGGTCTATTCTCTTACACAAAGTCATGGTTAAGTAATGTCACATAGGAAGGATCTTGGTTCTCAATATGAAATTTGATGAAGTATGTTTACTAAATAAAATATAGAGGTAAGGATATTTTTGACCTCTCTCAAGGTCCTTAACACTCCCCAAAAATTTCATTACTTATTCAATGAAATAAAGGCCTTGACAGTTGGTTCTTTTAGGCCTAAATTAGGTAGTTACAAATCAAATCATACAAGTAAGAGACATCTACAAGTTTTAAAGAGTTAATAGGGTTAGAGACATCTAAGAAAGAGATAAAAATATGTAACAAGTGATAGAAAACTCATATTGGTAAAAGAACATTTGAGAACCTATTAGGCCTAAAGAATAAAAAAATGGTTGTGCATCTAAGACAGAGATCCTTTTACTCAACTCAAGTAGGTTAGAGAATTGAATGGAAGTTTGAGAGATGGATATGTTTCATGAAGGATTTATAGGACATATAAAAAGTTTAAAAGGTGTTAAAATCCTATAATGAGGTAAGGAGTTTTATAAATTGAGCCTCTAGGATTAGATAAGCAAGAATGCTAATAAACCCTAAGCCTAAATGTGTTATCTTATGTAGGAGCAGAATTGGTAAAAGGTTTCGACTAAGGGTGTGGTAAACCTTGTATGTTATATTAGTATTAAATTATATCATATCTATAATTAAAATATAATATCACTTAGGCATCCCAAGCAGTATCAAGACACTCATACTTCATAGTCCTAGTAATATCACCTATAGGCAATCATGAGATAGTGTAAATACAGTCAAAATTTGAATGATTGAAAACAATTTAAAAAGGATGGGGATATAGGAAAACATATATTATGATTATTTTAAACCCCCTCAAGTAACCCACATGCAATCTAGACCCATAACACTTAGTCTAGGCTTGTTTAGCCTAAAAGCCTATCGTAGGCCTAGAAAACCTTCATCACACTTAAGACACTCCCAGATTCTCCCAAGCATAAATTCCATCATGATGAGGTGTGAAATTATTGTTACAAGTTCAAGTAATAATAAGGTCAATTTTAGTCTTAAGATCAACTTAAACTACACAGTATACATAGCCAATTTGAGCCATCACTTTAAGCACTTAGATATTGCATTATAGAGGGACTCAAATAAAATTATCCAAGGGTATATTGGGAACCCATATGGATTAAATATCCATGATATAGGGATTGGGTTTGAGGGGATAACCTTTATTAATGAATAATAATACTATAGTCATGTATAGATAACTTGCAAAGAACTCAAGGTCTATCATCTTACATTCATATCTCTCCACACCAACTACATGGGAACCAAATCTTGTCATAGGTTTTAGGGGGGTCTATGGAATAAAAATCCATGAACATAAGTTTCGTATTAGAGGTCTCATCTTTATGAACCATCATTAATATGATAGACCTCCAAAACCCTCCTTAAACCCTACTACAAACTAGTTATTAGAGGTTATAGGTTGTACCCTAGCTAAGGAGAGGAGTGTTCAAATACAAAACTCAAGCCTAGTCCAAAATAGGAGTGACCTTAGGCTATGGGTTACCTAATTATAGGTCAAACCTATAGATTTTTTATGGGGTTAGCTCCTAAAATTTCACAATTTGAATGCTAATTCTAAGTCCTAATCTATTGGGATGGAAAGGGTAAAGAATATTTCATAATGAAAATCTATTCTAATGTGGTGATGCACCATGTTTAAAATTCTATACACTTAATCAACTTGGACTCTCAACACACTAATAAATAATGCATGGAGCTAAGAGGCCATCTTTAATGATCTATAGGTAATAATATTTCATCTATAGGTCAATTAAATGACTAAAGTGAGAGGGTCAAGTTAAGAAGGCCTAGTTCAAGGCACTTAAAATTTGATTTCCACTCCAAACTTGAACTATCAACCTCACAACCTAGTAGACAACCTACCAAGAAGTTTGTTAATACCTAGGTGTAACTTGTACCTACAAAAGGGAATATCTTACCACTATTTCATATCAATATAAGCATGAACACACAAAGTATATATTATGAATAAGCTGTAAGATGATCTATTCATCATTCAAAAGGTGCACAAGTACAAGTATTGGTAGAGTCCCCTCATACCACCCTGAGGGATATAAACTAAGACCAATAACATATAATATATATAAAAATGGAGAAAGAGAAGGACAAATGTGGCATGAAAAAGTGTATAAGGGGTTATGAATGACCAAGGTCCACTCCAAATGGTAGTTACACCAGTTATACATCATTTTTACTCTTTCTCCATGCATTAATGCTCCTTAAATGCTCCTTTTGGCATTAAAAATGAGGTGATGGGGGCTATGTCATATTTAGTTATGTTTTTAAAATGGTTTAACCTATTAAAAATAGTATTTCACTCTTCAAAATGGAATTTATGTAGCGTACATTGGTGTAATTAGTCCTCCTAAGAGGGGTTGTGTAGCCTATTGGTCATTATGCATATGGACCAAGCCTTGAAATGGCCTCCACCTTATATAATAGACTTGAAAATGCATTATTTTCCCTTGAATTATTAGTTACATGACATTATACTCTATATTAACTTTATTCTTTAGCCCCTCTATGCCAAACTTGAGTCCTTTTGATGACCAAATAGGTCTACTAGGCCTAGTGGCCTAACTATTTGCATTAGATAACCATGAAATACCCACAAGAGAGACTGAGAACCTATGAAAAATTTATATACATACTTTAAATAACCCCTTCAACCATGATATATTCTTATACAAGAATTAGGCACTCAAAAATCCACTCCCCCTAGTTGACTACTCCACCTTATTCAAGCATCTACAAACTAGAAGTTTTAAATGCTCTTGCAGAGAAATTTCCAGCTAATTTTTTTGGAATATTATGAATTAAATAGTTGAATCAAGTACCAAATAATCTATTACAAGGGTTTGGACCATTTTATATTATCATGTACCCTCCTTTATTCTCATTTACTTGAGAAAGTATAGATTTATAAGCATTCTATATCATGTATGTAAAACTAATACACATGATCATATTCTCCTCTAAGTGTACTTGACCTTCCATGAGTTATTTAGACCATTTTAGGATATTAGGATATCAAAACATTAAGTTTTTTGAGAGTGGGTCTACCTAGGGTTTTGGGGAGTTTAGGAGTGCTCATGAGTCTTAAAGATAGTTCATACTGTATGGACATACAAGTGTATAAAAAATGCCATATATCTCAAGTGTACTAACCTAATCACCTTCCATGAATGGGTTGGGTACCCATACAAAGGGTGGATGAAGATATGTTGTAAAATGACCCTAGGATAGTCTTCACACCATTTATGAGTGCTTAAATTATTAACATTCATTCATAAATATTTACCCCATAATTCCAATCAATGTTTCATGGATATTTATTCCATAGGGATACTTAAACTTCCCTTATATCTTTGGATCTAAGTGTGCATGTGGTGGAGTAGGTGAGCACTTGTAGATGGCCTCCAAACTACCTGTGTGTAAGATGAATAATTATATCATATTTTAAAGGCACTATGATCAATTTACTCACATCCTATCACTTATAACCTCATTTTTAGGTCTTTAAAACCCTCATACATCTTTCATTGATCATTAAAATATTTACAATAGCTTGAAAGGGTCTTAAAATGTCACTAGGGTCTATATGTAAGCCTAGATGCTTGATTGTGTCATATTATCTTTAAGGTTTCTGATTGTTGGTATAGTATTATACTTATGGATGAGGTTCATAAAAATTCAACCATAATATCCAACTATAACAAAACCCTCTATACATCCCCAACTATTCTACAAACACTCTATAACATGGATGTGTTTTTATCTTCGCTATTCCCTGGTCCAAAGCTTATATGCTCATAGGAAAAAGGAAATGCACCATATCCTCCATGAAGGCCTTATTCTGCTTATTGAAGGCTACTGTAAGAATAGGGCACTGGTTAAGTACCTAAAATAGGGGAAAAATAAGGTGTCAGGAGATAAAAAGAATGAAAGTGTAATCAGGATAGGCAAAATCAAGTCCCCCAGTTCTAAACATAAGAATGTAAAAGAAGAAAGGGGTCGAGATAAAATGGAAGAACCCGAGAAAGAAAAACTGGAGGAAGAAGAAGGAACTGAAAGCTGGGATACTAACTCTAATGATGATGAAGAATGTGCTGAGGAAATTAAAAAAGATAAAGTCAATACAGAGGAGGATTCTACTAACAGAACTGTAGATACAGAGGAAAACCAGAATGTGTCGGAGGAAGAATTTGTCTAGGAAGATCCTGTTGAGGACCCAACTTCTAAGAATGAAAAGGAAAATTCTGATCTCGAATGATATTCAAAATAAGAATATGGAAATACAATTTGGAATCAAGGAACGGGAACAAAAGAGTTGAGAAGATACCTTTGAAGAAGTCAGGAATAGTCCTTATAAAAAGCCTGAGGACTGGAGAGGGAAGAATCAGAATGATGAAACACACACTCCTATGACCTGGGTTAACTTTAAAGTAGAGGCATCTTCCAAAATTGATTCCTGGATGTGCAGGGAGATTTTGGATCTCAAGAGAAAAGTGGAAAACTTGGAAGACTCCCTGAAAGCCGCTTGGAACAAAAAAAACATGGAAAATCAGTTAAGCGAGATCCCAGTCAAGCTCAAAGCCTACGAAAACAAACTCCAGGAACTTATAAAGGACAATAGAAGGAAAATGGAGGAAGTAACATCCAACATTTTTTCTACTGCTATCAACATAGGTAAACGAGCCAATGAGGAGACCAAAGCACTAGAGGGTCCCAGTAAAAGGATGAGGCAAAGCTCTAGAAAGAAAGATACTCAAAAAGGAGCTTTGCTGGAGGCTACCACCGAGGAAACTATTTTGAAAGGAAAAGAAGCCATGAACTTGATGCTAGAATTGGATGAATAATCTGGTCCTTCTTGTTGGTTTTGAAACTGGTACTGTTCTTTGTTTTCCTTTTGTTATCTTTTGACTGATGTGTTACCAGATCTATGTTTTCTGGGTTTTGACCGGATGTTTATCTGGTGGTTCCAGGTCCATTTAAAACCTATTTTTGCTACTTCCTTGTAGTGATTTTTAGGCTTTGCCTATGGTCTTAGACGTTCTCTCTTTCACTCTTTGTATCAGGGTTTCGGGGCCCCTTCAAAACCTGCTTTTACCCTCAATCTAAAACATGGATGTGTTTTTCACTTGCACGACAAATTTGATAAATAAGCCTTAGTTTGAGATATAAAAATGGGTATTATTTATGTTTATACAAAAAAAATAAGTATATTATTACCTTTAATTTTTAATTATTACCACTCCTAACAAATTTTAAGACCTTATTATGCCTATAGAGGCCTTAACTAGCCATTTTGGCTAAACTGGTTAGGCTGCCTTCAAACTATGTTTGATCAAGAAACACTGAGTATGACCTATTTGGTATTATCCCTTGTGGTATTTAGGAACATTGAGGCACCCATAATTTTATAATTTCAAATATTATTCTTATCTAATGGTTTTAAAATGCCCCTTTCTTTGTATACCTTACCCTCCTTAGCCTAGGTCTCTTGCTTGAGAATGACTATGTGTTTCAATTCTGAGTACATAATATTCTGCCTTCCATTAGTGATGACCATCCATATTTATGTTATAATTAAATATGAACCTGAAATCATAATTTTATGAATGTTTCCCCTTTATTATAAGTATATGATGGCCTTTGATATGCACTAATATACTTACAGGTGTAGATTAATTCATGCTAACTATGTGTAGGGTCTAGGTGTCATATTTGCATGAAAGAAAATGGGTCTATGGATATTAAAACCTTAATGACACATTTATATCTCCATTCATATCCTAAAATACACATATTTTCATGTCATTACTAATTTTTATGTCCTTTGATGATATACATAATGTCTCTTTGTGAAACCCTACTACAGTAGCCCTGAAGGCTGGTTGTAGGTGTGTATTTACTCTTTTAATTAACTATGTTGCCATATAGGTCCAATAACCTATTATTTCAAGCTTATGATGTTTATAATTGAATATTTATGGATATTTTATGGTATATAAGAGTTATTTTTCTTTTCATTATGATAGTCATGTACTTCCACCTCAAGAATGCCTAGATGAGTAGCCAATAGGTATTCTTTTAAGCTGAGTCTAAAACACCTAAAAATGAAGTGAGGTGTTCAGACATATAATATGTCCAATTATGCCTCTGAATTATTAAATATTCTCATGTTTTACTTATTTACCCCTTAATATTTCCTCATATATACACACAGTGGTCTCCAAGTTATCTCACTATTTAACCTTTATGCCTCCACTAATTAAACACTATTGTAGGTGCTTCCCTATGCTGGGACTTCTTGAGGGAGTCAAGGTGATGGAAATATTGGAGTATAATTCATACCTTGAACTTATCACAATATACATAATATTTACATAAATCACAAACTCTGCTTAACTTCTTTCATATGCCAAGCCTAGTCAAATTGAGGTAGATGTAGGTGCTAGTTTTGCTTGGTATGAGATAGTAATTGTATGGATATTGGGTGAGTTGGAAAATAATATTAAAAAAACCTCATCATTCAATTGAGACATTTTTATATTCATCTCCTCCTTAAGATAAGTTTTGATTCCCTCCTCAAGCTAATTATCAAAAGTCTTGTAACATTTATTGTACAAACTGAGACAGTCTAAATGTATCATCTGAGGGGGTTATTTAAAGGTAACTCATGGTGTTCATATAAAATTATGTCCTATATTATAACTCAATATAATTACTCTATTCTATTACTTGAACTTGTTCTTGAAGAGACCTCTCTTAGCCTCATTGAAGTGCTCTTTTTGGTTCCTGCTAACTGTGTATCAGACCTTTGTATAGACAGAGGAGAGGCATGAGGGTTATCTCAAGATGTCAATATGGCCTACGATTTTTTTGATTGTCCTTGAAAAAACATATCCATATTGGATAATAAATAGTCACCATCATGATGTAGATGGAGGGAAAAGAAACCAATTACCTTAAAATCCCTAAACTTACCTCAACTTCTGCTAACAAGGTAAGATGGGGTTGTCACTAGACCTTCAAACTTTCTCTCAATAATTGCATTCAGTTCAGTTTATTGATATATTAACATAATGAGCTAAAATCACCTAGTGTCCATTACATCTCATTTATTTATACCTTCTTAGACCACTTCAAACACCTTGCTTCTTGGGCTAACAATCATGACTAATGTAGGTGATTTTGAATTGAGTTTTGATCATCTTCCATCAAATAGGCTATCAAATATCTCATTAAGTAATAAAAACATATTTTAAGAATTTAACTTGAGTTTTTATCCACATTATACCTTAAACAAGTGTTTTTGAGCCCTGGTTTGGGTATCACTCTATCATACCTCCTTCTTAGACCCCTATTAAAATGGCACTGTTGTAGGTGAAGACCCATTTCAAAGATAAAATCATGATATATTATACATATTTGGAGTTATATGGGTGTAAATTTGGTTCACATGCCATGGAGGTGTCTCTCAAAGCCTCTAATATCCATTATTCCTTGAATGCTTTCCCTATTTTTCTCACATTGTCTTTTTCCATTGAATCCTTACCTCTGTCTAATGTCTAGAGGGACTTGATTGAGTTTTTGATCAGATGAAGAACCTTCTTGATCTTATCTACTTTGGGAATTCCTTTCTTAACTTGTTTATGTATAACTTTAATACCTTCTACATGAAGTTTCAACAACTATCCATTTTTGGAGGCACTCAGACCATTCCACATAGTACACCCCATGTTCATGATGATTAGTGCAAATGAAACTATAGATTTAGCCTCATGGGGATCTTATGGATATTATTTTAATTTATTATGAAAGTATTTATGTATTTGTGAAGTAGAAAGGAAATGAAAGAGGCTAATGGACTAATAAAACACTTCAAACATCATCGATATTTCCTCCTAAGTGTACTAAAATCTTGTAACTTCAAGAAACTTAGATCATACTTTATAAATAGAAGAAATATTGGAGTTTTTTTATTTAGACACTCCCAAACATGTGAAATAATGGTTTGGGTGATGGAGGAAATCTATGGGATCCTTGTGAACACACAACAAGCATTTGTTTGCATAAAAACTCCAAAATGTAGACCAAAACTATTATGATATTTAGACATTGGATAGATGGAATAAGTCATGAGCATGGATAGATTATTATCCATTGATAATAAATAAAAAGAGATGGATTTTAATAAAAATTCCATGTGAGACAATAAAGGGACACCTTTTCACTCCCCAAACTTTAAAATCTTGATATTTTTTTCCTCTCCATACTGAGTGAGAACCTGAGATGTAACACAAACTACCAAAGAAAGTGATAGAAAGATGGGATAGGTTTATATAATATTAGGGATATGGAAATCCTATAAATATTGTATTTATACTTTGGGGTTATAAACACATCCATGGGAGTATCTATAATGAATCTCATGCAACTACACCTATACAGACTTGGTGAAAACACTTGGTTTGTGCTTGAAACTACCACATTTGCCTTAGAGGTTGATGGAGTGTGGATTTTAAGTGTTACTTCAGCTATTAAATGCATTTATGTACCTATTTAATGGAATTTAAAAATATTTCCTTTCCATCCAACATGTTATATCATTCAAAAACCACCTTTTGAAGTCATAAAAGGGCAATAAAACACAAAAGTGTGGTGTACATTATAAATTGACTTTTTCACCTTTTTTTAGTTGTGGCATGGACTATGGGAAGTTTTGTATGACATAAAAATTTAAATACATGACCAAAATTACCCCCTTTTACCACTTAGTACACTCTAACCAATTCAACCATGGTCATAAATGTTTAGAACAACACTAGGTTTCAAAAGTATTTTACCTTCAACTTTTCAAATACACCTCAAAAAATGCTAAAAAGGGTAAAATGAACTCATGAAGGAAAAATAAATGCATTGAAATAATATAAGACTTTTGACACAGTCAAGTTTTGAATATAGGGTTGACCATTTTGACTTGATGGTCAAAATTGGTTAACATTTTTGGTGACTCCCAGGGATGATCAACTTGTTGGTCAAGAGAACCCATTGGCCCAAGTATGACATGATCTGAAGACTATAAACATGGACTTACCAATTGATATAGTACTCAAGGGCACTTCTTGTATTGTAACAAAATCAAGACACATAAAGACAATCAAGGGAAACAAACCTAACATATAAGAAACACACTAAGTAAAACACAAAAAAAATAAGGGAAAATAAACCACAAGTTATGTAGACCACACTTATTTGAATAAAGTCAAAGGGGAAGTTTCTTTAGAATTTTTTCCCATAAGGTAGGTAATGATGTGAAGTAAGTAGTTCCCTAAGTGGGAAACTTGGTGGAGTAGTCCTCTTATTAACCAAGTCACTTATGGTGTTCTCAAGTTCCATATCAGTTGAAAATAGATGTAATATGAACACATATTCACTTGGTTTCTTAAATTTTACCTCATATTTCTCTTGATTTTTTTTTACTCCTTGAAGAGAGCTAGTGTACTTTGAGACTTCATCATGTTAGTTATCTCCTAGATCCACAAGATTAGATACCATTAGGATTTCACCTTGAAGAACATGGTCAAGATCAATCTCAAGAACCTCAGATACTACTAAAACTTCATCTCCAAGCTTACTTTTTGTCTCAAACAACCCTTTTTCCATATTTAGACTCATCATCTTGACATATTGAATAATTTCACATGGATGACTACCTACTTCAAATAGATCAAGTCCCTCTTCTTCATGTTTTTTAAAATTCACATATTTCTCATCAAGGAAAGAGACAAATTCAATTGGAATAATAAGTTGGTAACCCTATTTTAAGGACCTCAAACAAGTCTTCTTCTATTGTGGCAACCTCTTGAGATAACATGTTTATGGAGATGCCTTCCCCTTTCTTGGCAAAATCATGTTCTTAAACCTAGACTAATTTATGGAAGGACTATAAAAGAAGATAACCTAAGCTTATGATATCAAACAAGTCTAACAATTGATATCCTTAACCATGCTCATGGAAAGGAAGCTAAAAATAATCACATACCTCCTCTTGACTATCTAAAACATATTAAAGGTTTTTTTTTCTACCACTTCTGCTAGTTTTTAGGGCTACATGATGAAAGGTAGTTTCCATGTCATTAAGGAGATATTGGAGGTCATATTTATAATTTCTAATGGAAACATCTCTCTCATGTGACTCATAATATTCATAAATTATCATCTTCTATATTTTTGAAAGATAAATGGTGTCCTTATTATGAGCTCTTCTTCAAGATTTGATAAGTCATCATCATCAACTATGGATTCAACATGATATTTATTGCTTAAATTTTCAAGGAGTGGCATATGAAATTCTTTGAATGACTCCAAGAGAGAGATGATATGTATGCCACATTTCCTTCATTTTGTTGCTTGTCTTCAATAAACATGTTTTCCTCCTACACATTTCTCTAGATGCATTTACATGATAGAAACGACTTAGAATTTGAGGAGGTATGGGTGGGGATTGAATGAATTCAAACGTGTTTGGTAGCTCTTCACTCTCCCTTGACTACAATACTTAGCTCCAAGATAGAAACTAAGGATTAAAAGTTTCTTGCATAGAGTATAATGTTGCTTAGGGCATGAAAAGTGGTATGTGTAGCTAAGGTGGTGTTGATTTTATAGCTTCTATGGATTTATTCATATGCTAGTATACAACCTTAATTTACTCAGTAAGGCATGCTTCCAACTCAAGCATTGACTAGTCATGATGGCTAGTTCTTTCAATGCCTACTCTTCCTTCCTCTTGCACTCTCATTTGAACTAATTTCTATGAGGGAAGGTTGAGAGGATTTGGGAAGAGCCTTGATGATTTTGAAACTTAATTGATGTTATATTATGATGGGTGATGAGAATCTTATAATGAGTTTGGCATGGGGTGGAAGAGAGGGCAGAAGGTTGGTGTTGGTGTGTTTGTTTCTTTTCATATACTACTAACTTCTCCTCAATCTTAGAGATTAATCCCTCTATGTTCAACATATATTTATTATTTATATAATAACCATACCTCATGAAATACATCCACTCTTCCTTTGCCTACTATAATGAAGTTTCAATAGTCTTAATGACATGTTTGTGAATTTCTTTCCCATATCCTTTCAATGTGTCAATGTTTATCATATACTTATCATGGTCCAATAGATCTTGTTTAAGGCTAGATATGTAATGGATTTGGGTATGAGTGGGATGGTCAAGGATATTATGGTGCTACCATGACTGATCAAATAAGTGATTAAGATACTAAGGAATTTGATGGGGCTAATAATAGATTTGATAATCCTAGCAATAGGGAAACTCATCATGGGACTGGTAAGAGTGAATATGGATCTGATAAGGGTCAAGATAGGGTTGTAAAGGGTCATGATGGAATTTGAGAGGGTCATAGGCCTACTCATAAGATAATGGACAACATTATTTTCCCCCATATAACTCCATACTTCATCATCAAACACATAAAGATCAATGAAGTTGTGGACAATAACTCATCTTAACTTTGAAGTGAAGGCTTGTCATGAATTTGTTATAACTTTTTAACTATAATTATCCTAATGTAGTGTTTTAATCTCTCAAAGATGGCTACAAGGTATCATTTCACATTATCAAAGCATGTTTCAAGGAAATTGAATCTCATCCCATCGAGTATGCCAAAACTATAAGAGGTTATAGGTTGTACCATAGCTGAGGAGAGGAGTGTTCAAGTCCAAACCTAAAACATATTCCAACATGGGAATGACCTTAGGCTATGGGCTACCTAATTTTAGGTTAAACCTTTGGAATTTTTTAAGGGGATAGCTCCCCAAATTTTTGAATTTGAATGTTAACTCTAAGTCCTAATCTATTTGGATGGAAAGGGTAAAGAAGATTGCATAATGAAAATATATTATAAAGTGGTGATGCACCATGATGACAATTCCATCCACTCTATCAACTTGGACTCTTAACACACTAATAGATAATGCATAGAGCTAAGAGGCTATCTTCAATGATTTTAAGTAAATAATATTTCATCTAGAGATTAGTTAAATGACTAAAGTGAGAGGGTCAAGATAAGAAGGCTTGGTTTAAGGCACTTAAAATCTAATTTTGACTCCAAACCTGAGCTATCAACCTCACAACACACTAGACAACATACCAAAAAGTTTGTTAATACCTAGGTGTAACTTGGAAATATAAAAGGGAATATCATACCACTATTTCATATAAATACAAGCATGATCACACAAAGTATAGATCATGAAGAAGTTGGAAGATGCTCTATTCATCATTTAAGAGGTGCACAAGTATAAGTACTAGTAACATCTCCTTATACCATATTGAGGGATACAAACTAAGGCTAATAGCTTGTAATATATAGTATAAATAGAAATATAAAAGTATAAATGTGGTGTGTAAAAGTGGATAAGGTGTCATGAATTATCATGGTAGTTACATCAGTTATGTAATCCTTTTTACTCTTTCTCCATGTATTGATGCTCCTTAAAGGCTCCTTTTGGCATTGAAAATAAGGTGATGAGGGTTGATCCAACTTAAATTATGTTTGTCAAAGTTTTGAAACTACTCAAAATAGTCTTTCACTCCTCCCAATGGAAGTCATGTAGCATACATTAGTGTAATTAGGCCTCCTAAGAGGTATTTAGTAGCCTATTGGTACTTGTACATGTGGACCAAGCCTTGAAACTACTTCCACCTTATATAATGGCCTTGGAAGTACATTAATTTCGATTGAAATATAAATTACATGACATTATACTATGCATTAAATTTATTCCCTAGCCCCTCTATGTCAAACTTGAGTCATTTTGATGACCAAATAAGTCTACTAGGCCAATTAGGCCTAGTAGCCTAACTATTTGCACTAGATAACCATAAAATACTTGAAAGAGAGACTAAAAACCTATGATTTCATGATATAATAACCTAAAAAAACACCTTAAACCTTAATATATGATTATACAACCATTAAACACTTTAAAATCCAATCTCCCTAGTTGATTAGTCCACCTTCTTCAAGCATCTATAGACTGGTAGTTTTAAATGCTCTTGAAAAAACCTTTCCAATTGAATTTTTGGGCATATTATGACTTTAGGAGTTTAATAAAGTCCCAAATCATCTATTCTAAGGGTTGGAACCCTTTCGGACTGTCGTGTACCCTCATGTATCTTGAAAAAGTATAGATTTATGAGCATTTTGTACCATGTCCATATAAATAAAAACCATGATAATATTATTTTATAAGTTTAATTAACCTTATATGATCTGTTCAAACCATTTTATAATTTTTGGATATAAAAACATTAAGTTTTCTAAAACTGGGTCTGCTTAGGGTTTTAGGGAGGTTTATAAGTACTCAAGAGTCTTAAAGATAGTTCATACTATACAAATGTCCAAGTATATAAAAAATGAAATGTATCTCAAGGTTACTAACCTAATAAAATTCCATGAGTGGGCTAAGTTATCATGCAAAGGGTGGATGAAGATATGAATGTTATAAAGTGACCCTAGAGTAGTCTATAAGATATTTCTGAGTGCTTAAATTCTTAACTTTTAGTTATAGAAATATTACACCTAACTAAAAACAATATTTCATGGATATTTAGTCCATATGGAGACTTAAAATTCCCTATGATCTTTGGATCTGAGTATGCATGTGAGTAGGTGAGCACTTGAAGATGGCCTTTAAGCTACCTGTGTGTAAGGTAGCTAGTTAGAGCATGGTTTAAAATCATTATAATAAATTTAATCACCTAATTTAAATTTTAACCTCATTTTTGGGTCTTAAAATTCCTTATACATTTTTCATTGATCATTCAATTGGTTACAATATCTTGAATGGGTCTCAAAATGTCACTAGGGTCTGTATGCAGACCTAGATGCTTGATTGTGTTATCTCATATTCAAGGTTTATAAATATTGGTATAATATTATAACTATGGAGTAGATTAAATAACCTTAAAAAATTATCTTCTAGAACAAAACACTCTTTAGGTCCCCAACTATTATGTAAACACTCTATAGCATGGATGTGCTTTTCACTTGCAAGATAAATTTGAAAAACAAGCCTTGGTTTGAGATATAATAGTGGGTATTATTGTTATTTTTCCATCCAAAGTGAGTATATAAATAAATTTAATGGGTCATTATTACCACTCCTACAAAATTTTAAGACCTGATTATGCTTATAGAGGCCTCAACTGACCATTTTGGCTAGACTAACTAGGCTACCTGTAAATCATATTTGATCAAGAAACCCTGAGTATGACCTATTTGGTAATTTCCATTAAGGTATTTGGGAAAATTTAGGCACACATAATGTTATAAGGTAAAATATTATTATTATATTAGGGTTTTATAATTCCCCTTTCTTTGTATACTTTACCCTCCTTGTTCTACGTCTCTTGCTTGAGAATGACTATGTGTTTCAATTCTGAGTAGATGTTATTTTGCCTTCCATAAGTATGACCATCACTCTTTTTGTTATCATTAAATTTACACCTCAATAATAATTTTATTAATGTTTTCAATTTAATATAAGTATACTATGGCCTTTGATATTCACTAATCTACTTGTGGATGCAAACTTATTCATGTTGATTGTGTGTAGGGTCTAAGTGTTGTATTTGCATGAAGGAAAAGGGATCCATGGATTATTAAACCTTACTAAAAATTTTATGTCTAAATTAATCTCTTATAATTCAAATATTTTCATTTAATCTTAAATTTATATGTCCTTGGATGATATACATAGTGTCTCTTTATGAAACCCTGCTACATTAGGCCTGAAGGCTATTAATAGGTGTGTGTTTGCACTCTTAATTAACTATGTGGCCATATAGGTCCAATACCCTATGGTTTCAATATTATGATGTTTATAATGGAGTATTTATGGATATATTATTGTCTTTATGAGGTTTTATTCTTTTCATTATGACAATCATGTACTTTCATCTCAAGTATGACTAGATGAGCAACCAATAGGTGCTCTTTTAGGCTGATTCTCAACCACCTACCAATGAAGTGAGGTGTATAGACCTATAATAGTTATATACATACCTATTAATGATTAAATATTCTCATGGTGACATTACTTACCCCTCAATATTTCCTTATAGGTATACTTAATGGTCTCTAGGATATGCCATTGTCTAACTTGTATGCCTCCACTACTTGAACACTATTATAGGTGCTTCCCTATGTTGGGCCTTATTGAGGGAGTTAATGTGATGGGACTCTTATATTATCATTAATACCTTTAAATTATCAAAATATACCTCAAATTTCCATGAAACACAAACTCTACTTAACTTCCTTCATATGCCAAGCCTAGTCTAATTGAGGTGGCTGTAGGTGCTAGTTTTACTTGGCATGAGATAGTGACTTGATGGATATTGGGTAAGTAGGAAAATGGTTTATTCCAAAAAAATCATCATTCACCTAATAAATTTTGACATTCATCTCCTCAATATAATTTTTGATTCCCTCTTTAAGCCAATCATCAAAAGTCTTATAACTCTTATTATACGGACTAAGACAGTCCAAATGTATCATTTGAGGTGGATTTTTAAAGTAAAATAATGGTGTTAATATAGTATTATATCCTATATTTTAAATTATTACAAGTAATTTATTATCTTACCTACACTTATCCTTGAAGAGACCTCTCTTACCTCATGGAAGTGCTCTTTTTGGTGCCTACTAACTATCTATCAGACATTTATATAGACAGAGGAGAGGTATGAGGGTGATCTCAAGATGTCAATATGGCCTATGACTTGTTTGAATGTCCTTTAAAATGAATATACATATTTTAGAATCACTATTCACCATCATGAGTTATATTTAGGGCAAGGAAACCAATAACCTTAAAATCCCCAGACTTACTTTAACTTCTACTAATAAGGTAAGATGGGGTTATTACTAGACCTTAAAACTTATTCTCAATGATTGAACTTATTTTTTTTCTTGATATATTTGACTATTGAGTTAAACTTACCTAGTTTCAATTACATCTCATCTATGTATACCTTCTTAGACCACTTCAATGACCTTTCTTCTTGGGGTAGCAGTCATGACTACTGTAGGTGACTTTGAACTGAACTTCAATCATCTTCCATCAAATAGCATATTAAATATCTCATTAAGCACTAAAAACATATTGTTAGCATGAAAATTGAGTGATTATCCATATTTTACCTTAGGCAAGTGTTCTTGAGCCCTAGTTTAGGTGTCACTCTATCATATCTCTTTCTGAGACCCTTGTTACAATGGCAATGTTGTAGGTGAAGACCCCTTTCAAAGAGACACTCATGTTATCTTATAAATATTTAGAGTTCCATGGATGGTGTCCATTTTTTTCACATGCCATGGAGGTGTATCTCAATTTTTCCAATCTCCATGATGCCTTGAATGCTTTCCTTATTTATCTCACATTATCTTTTTCCATTGAATCCATGCCTTTTTCTAAGTTTTAAAGGGACTTGACTAAGTTTTTGATCAGGTGAGGAGACTTATTGATCTTAAATTTTTTAGGCTTTCCTTTCTTAACTTGTTGATGTAAAAATTTAAGACCTTCCATATGAAGTGGAAATAACTATCCCCTTTTAGAGGCACTCAGACCCTTCAACATAGTAGACCCCCTATTCATGATGACTAGTGCAAATGAAACTTTAGATTTGACCTCATGGGGAGATTTTGGATATTATTTTAATTGATTATGATTGGATTGATGGATTTTTTAATTAGAGAGGACATGAAAGAGGCTAATGAACTAATAAAACACTTCAATCATCATCAATATTTCCTCTTAAGTGCACCAAAATCCTATAACTTCAAGAAACTCAACTCATACTCTAAAAATAGAAGAAAGTTTGGAGTTTGTTTGATTTAGACATTCCCACTCATGTGAAACAAGGGTTTGGGTGATGGAGGTAATCTATGGTATCCTTTTGAACACATAAAAAGCATTTATTTGTAAAAAAACTCTAAAAGTATACCAAAATCATTGTAATCTTCAGACCTTAGATAGATGGAATAGATCATGAGATGGGATAGATTGTTATCCATTGTTCATAAATCATAAGATATGGATTTGTATATAAATACCATGAATGAGATAGTCAAGTGACACCCTTTCACTCCCCAAAATTTTAAATCCTAATATTCTCTCTCCTCTTAGCACTGAGTGAAAACTTGAGATGTTACACAATCTACCAAAGAGAGTGATGGAAATATGGGATAGTTTTATACAATATTAATGATTTTAAACTCCTATAACTACTATATTTACACTTGGGGGTATAAATAGATCCATGAGATCATTTGGAATAAATCTCCTGTAAGTCACTTTTACAGACTTGGTGAAAACACTTTGTTTTGGCTTGAAACTATCACATTTACCTTGCAGGTTGATGGAGGGTGGATTATAGGTACTCTTCAAATTGTTACACACATGTATATACCTATCTCATGACATTTCAAAATCTTTATTTTCCCTCTAACATGTCATATCATTCAAAAACCACCTTTTAAGTCATAAAAAAGAAATAAAACACATAAAAGTGGGGTGTACATTATAACTTGACTTTTTTAAATTTTTGAGGAGTGGTAAGAACTATGGGAAGTGTTATATGACTTAAAAATTGTAATGAATGACCAAAATGACCCCCTTTTACCACTTAGTACACTTGAACCAACTTGACCATGGTCATAAATGCCTATAACAACTCTAGGTTTCAAAAGTTTTTAACCCTAAAATTTTCAAATGAACCTTAAATAATGATAAAAAAAGTTAAAATGAACTCATGAAGGAAAAATAAAAGCATTGGAAGACTATAAAACTTATGTCAAGGTCAAGTTTTAAATATAGGGTTGACCATTTTGACCTGAAGGTCAAAATTAGTCAACACCAATATTAGGAAATGTGAATATTTTCAAAACCAAATACTCCATAATTTCATAAGAAACACCTTAAAAAAATCACTTAGAGGAGACCCTATCTATGGTACTATGTTGTATGGACACTATATAGATTTAGCAAAAAATAGTACTTTTTTAGTGTATTGTGAAATTTATAGGATATAGAGTTGTTTTAGAAGATGAAAATAATTATAAGGGAAGGTTTAAGATTTTTTTCAAATTCTCATGTCATAATATGTCTAATAACCCACCTAGAAATGCCTTTTCAACTCACCTCTAGATAGCTAGTTTATAGACATGAGATAGAAAGTGGCTTAGTTACCTAAGTGAAATAAGGTTTCAGGTGGAAAATGATTTTAAGTGTTAAAAAATGATATGAAATAATTTTTTAGGATCATAACATACTTTTTAATATGACCTTAAGATCCCTTACAAGTTTTCATTGCTACCAAACACACATAGTCAAGTAATTAGGCCTACTTGGCTTACTTGGTTAACAAGAAAGTCAAATAATGGCATAGAGATGATATTAAGGGAGTTTTTATAGAGTTATTACACTAAATAAATGATGTTAATGGTGATCTAGACACTCCTCATATCCATAATGATAGTTTGAAGGCAACTTTCTAGTTTGTTCAACATGACAAGGCTAATGGGTTACTCAATGCCTCATGAAAGATAATTACACCTCATTAAACCTTATAAATACCATATGGAGGAGTGATTGACTATTTTTATTGTGTATTTTCCTTGAAGAGGTCTGAATCAACATCTACCACCTCACCTTGATTCCAAAAGGGGCACATTGAAAGCCATCAATGCATGAAGTTAAAAATAAGGCTGTGTAACTAATTATAATTATAGAATGAGTGGAGTATGATCATTTTGACCTCTCATATATAAATCTACACCATTTTTCATTTAATTATCTCATCATTATTCTATTTATTAAGGCATTATGGATTTGATTTGTATCCCTCTCTTGGGAATGAGGAAACTCTACTTATAATGTACTCTATGGACCTCTTAGACTGTTAAAGAATTACTCTAGCTTCTCTATGATTAGCTTCTAGTGTGTGTATAATTGTTTGATATGCATAAGTTCTATAATTTCCCTTATGTAGGTCCAATACCTTCACCTAGATGCCAACAAGTGTTCTATGAAAGTTAATGATCAAGTTTAAGAGTGGAGATTTGACTGTAAGAGCTTAGAACTAGAAATTCCTCTCATTTCTCTCATTATTTAGTCATCAAGATCAACCTATACATAAAACATTATTTCCTAGAGACCATTAGAGATAGGGATTCAATCCTATGCATTGTCAATTAGTATTGTTTGAGTTCAATTTGAGTGGATAGATAAGCAATATTGGTGCACCACCACACCTTAGAGTAGGTTTATTTTATTTATTATTTATGACTTTTCACCCCAAAAAAATAAATCTTATATATTTTGAGCCATAAGTGATGTACAATAGGAGCTAGTCCCATAACCTATAGGTCTGGTCTAATTACAAGGTCACCCATAACCTTTAGGCCATTCAAATGTTAGTCCAAGTTTGAATTAAGATTAAACAACCTCCTTCAAAGGGTGCAACTTGGGTAGCTAACAATTCTAGCACACCTTATGCGACTAAATTTAATTAATAGAGCCTTCACTTGTATCATTTTAATCATCTCAAATAGCTTTAAGCCCTCATATGCCACTTTATAGTTAGAAGTTCATGACAAGGTCATCATCTTATGGTAAGAACAATTTCAAGAACAATTAATATTGATTTTCATGTATAGTATGGTGGGATATGACTTCATATGGGGTAGAATTATATCATACACTCCCTTATGATAAGCCCCATGATCCATTCTAATTCCATCATGATCCCTATCAAACCTATTCTAACCCTTATCAGCCCTATAATGAGTCTCATTATTTCCAAGATTACCAAACCCATTGTGAGCCTCATCTACCTCCTTGGTATTCTAATTAGCAATTTAATCAGTCATGGTAGCATCATGATGTTCTTAAACATCCCATTTATGTCCCAAGTTAATCCATATCAATCCTTAAATAGACCTTATTGGGATATGAAAAACACATGGTTTGTATTGACACACTAAAAGGGTATGGACAAGAAATCCCTTAACATGTGATTGGGGGAATTATAACTTCATTACAAAAGGCCAAGGGATAGTGGGAATATTTAATTAAAAAATGTCAATCAAGATTTAATAGTGACATGCTTGATATAGAGGGTTGAATTTTAAAAATTGAGGAGAGGTTGGTAGTATATGAGTAGTAATAGATTCACCAAATCAACATTCTATCCCCTCGTCCATCCCATATTAGTATTATGTTGATTTTTCCATCACCCCTCAAAAGCCTCAATCATATGAGCGTCAAATCCCTTAATGTTCCTCACAACCCTTCCCAACATTTCCATTATGGAAATCTATCCAAGACAGATTACAAGAAGAATAAAAAGTATGCATTGAAGGAACTAGTCATCATGAGTAGATCCTTGATAAGTCAAGGCTTGATTTTGAATCTTACCTTGATAAAAAAATTGAATTCAAACAAAAAACTATAACAATTAGAGGAAGCTACAAGAGTAATGCCATATTTTATAAAGAAACCTCCATTTAGACCCCAAAATATAGTACACATAATGCAAAAGGATCCTAAACCTAAGTTTCCAACTTGGAAACAAATGTAGTAGTCCAGGGAAAGAGAAGAATAGTCAAACATAAGCCTAAGTGTCAATGTTAAGAGTAATCTTGAGATCATTCAATCCCTACCCCTCCCTCCTTAATATTCTAAGGCATTTACCTCATGAAAATCCATTCAGATTAATTTTATAAGGAGTAGATAATGGTGGTTGGGAATAAGTAGTTAAATGAAGGAAATGAGGCATACATGTCATCTCTCTTAAAGTCAGTCTAATAATATCTTATGCCACTCCTTGAGAGAAAGAATATTATTGAAAAGGTGAGCAAAGAAAATCATATTGAATTGGAAGCTAGTGATAACTATTTGAGTGATCTTAAAGAGGATCTTATCATGGGAACACCCCTTGGAAATAAGGAACATAACTTGGCCTTAAAAAATGTAGAAGAAGATGGGATATAAAAATAATATGATCCACAAGGGAAGTATGTTTTAGTTAGACAATATGAAGATGAATTTTAGGACCTCCTTGATGACATGGTAGTGGTCCTTCGTCATGACAGTCCTTAAGAACTTGTAGTAGTTATAGAAGACAAATACAGACCAACCAATGATGATGAAGAATGAGGTAGCTATGAGATATTGTAAAATCATCAAGTGTTTGTTGAGGATGAAGGAATTTAAAATGATCAATAAAGTGATTTGTTTGACATCATATGGGTAGGGTAATCTCTCCTTAAAACATGCTATGATCTAGTCCAAGTTGAAGAAGGCAATGCCATCAAATAAGAAAGGGACAACCTTTTAAGCATGCCACTCCAAGAAGTTGTCTTATGTGGAGATGAATTATTTGATTTTTTCAAACAAGGTTACCATCTCATTATTCCACCTACATATGCCTCTACACTCTTAAAGGGTGGAACTAAACTCAAATGGTCTCAAAAAATCATGAAACAAGATTGAATTTCCTTAGAAGACAACCTTGTAACCATAACACTAGAGTCACTTCAAAATATTCAACCTGATCAAGAGTGGAATACGACTAAGATAGAAATCAGATTGGTGATGAAAGGAAGGCAAGTGTGGGATGAGTACAATTGGGTTCTTGACTCACCTAGTCAATCATATACCTAGGGATGGAGATATAAGGTCCAGCTACTCTCTTGAGAGGCCATGAGCATGATAGTGTCTTCAGATGCAAGTGAGATTCTTCATGAAATCTATAGATATTTCTTGATAACACTTCAATAATAATGTGTAAATCTAACCTCATGGAGCCAAATTGATCAAAGAAGTTTCCATTTTGATCTTAAAGGAAAAAATAGGTGTGTTTTAGTTTGTTAATTCTAATAGTTTGTTATCCGGTTTTAATAAGTGGTCAACACAAGTTTGTACTTTAGTCTTTCTGCCTTTTTATTTGATATCTTTCTTTGTTTTTTATTAGGTTTTAGGTGTGATTCTTAGGATTATATGTTATTTCTTTGATTTTATTTATTGTGTCTTTTTGTTGCTATAGTCCAAAAAGGTATTCATCAAGTCCATGTTTTCATATTTGAAGTCATCATTGCCATGAAAAAGTCTAGGTTGTCTTGACCAAAAATTTGGTCACCTCTTATAGTCACCAAAAATGTTGACATTTTGTCCTCACAAGGCCAAATGTCAATCCTTACTATAAAAAACTTGCATGAAAACCCTTCTGAGCTTACCTATAGTGCCTTAATTATCATGGTCTCATAAATGTCAATTGAAAACCTTTGAACCTTGTTGAGAGTGTCATAGAATCTACCTATCAACTTATGTGTCATGAATATATTAGGCCTATTTAATGATGTACTAGTGGTCATAGTACTCATGGAGTGATTAGGAAAGTTGTCATGGTCTTTCTCAAACCTAGAAGGATGGTCTTAATCATGTTTGGTAGTCTTGAGGATCCCTAGCAGAAGTTTGGGTCATTTCAAGATGAAAGTGATCATTACTAAAAATTTTAAGGGTTTTCAAGCCCATTTTGATTCATGGTGTGAAGCCTAGTGGTGTGTGTTAAGACCATTTTCCATGACCTTTTTATTCAAGTCTATCACAATGCTTCATTAGCTCTTTCAAGACCCTTAAACACCTCATATGAGTCAATGAGCCTTATAAAATCTTCATAAAAGGGGAATATTCAAGTATTTCATTGTTAAGTGGTCTTAAAAGGGTCCTTAAGTCATTATTAGGCATTTCATATTCTTGAAAGTCCATTTTAAAGCTCATTTCCACCTCCCACTAGCCAAATGAGCCCCACATATGTAAATATGTGTCCTTTCAACTTCCCTCTACCATACCATTCAATTTTAAATGTCACTTTATGCATGTTTTCCATCCCTCTACCTTCAAATGTCAGTTCAAGGTCAAAACATGGAGAAAATAGTGGAAAAAGAGTGTTTTTAGTTGCTTCTTGTATATTTTATAGAATTATATGGATAGGTCCATATAAGAGGAGTCAAGTGTTTCAGGATATTTCATGATAGATGTATGGGAGAATTTTTAGGATAAAAGGATGTAGGAACAGGCCAAAATTATTCCTTTCTCTTCACTAGGTTCTTTGGCATCTTATCCAAACTTTTAGGTTTCTTCTCATTCTATATAAGAGGGAGAATATTAGGAGATGGTCTCTTGGGCATAGAAAATGGGTAACTTTACCTTCTTTTCCATCTCATTTTTCTACAATTTCATAGCCATATATTCATGAACAACCACTAATAATTTGGGCACTTGTATGAACTCCTTTATATGTGCAGGGTTTTAAAATACAACAAATTTGGTGATTTTTAGAGTATTTATTGAAAACCAATAATTTTTATGTGTTTCACATGTGTGGGGGTGTGAGAGTGAGAAAAATCTACATGTTCTCTTTGTCTATAGACTGCAGATAATTTTCTCAAGTTTTAGGCTTCTAGTGCATAGAATGGAAATGTTTTATGATGTTTTAGGTTTGATGTTAGGTAAACTTAAAATTTTATCTATCTTTAAAACTCAAACAAGTAACTATATGGTCAAAATATCCTTCAAATCTTACCTTGAGGAGTCTTCCACGTGTATGGTGTCTCTTGCCTTGAAAGTGTAAATAGTGAGCTGCAGGGAAACATAAATATTTATTTGAAATAACATACATGTGTTTTATATTAAATAATAATTTATAATTATATCCCAATACCTATTACTCATTTCCTTGAATTCAAGTATATCCTCATCCTCAATGCTTTGGGGAACTACCTTTCATAAGACACCTACATGCCTTATGCAAGCTAAGGAGAGGACATTGTTGTTAGCATGAAATATAGATGGTTGCGAGACCTAATTGAGGTAATATTTAGGTCATGAACATATTAAAAATAACATAAGTAATATTTATAGGTTATAATTAAGGTTAAAACCTGCCCAACTCTCCAAAAGAGAGTAAACTCAGTCAAGATTCCATATAATTAAGGCTCTAGTTGTAGGGTTGAGAGTAATGATGGTTGAGTTCAAAGAGACTTTAAAGAGCCTTGAAGGTGTATGTATTTAAATAGGATATAAACAAAATATCATGAATATGAATTATGAGAGAGAATCTAGGGTAAAAAATAATCCAATACATCAAGTTCACTCTAAGGACAAATAAGCTCAATAGAACTCTTTTGAGCATACTCAAGAATATAACTATATACTTGAAATATTTTACATGATTAAAAGGTGATATGAAGTTATAAGAGTTTAAAAAGGTATGTGTAATGTGGTATTCATTTTCTTCATGATGTGATTCTTATAATGACCTTAAGATGTTGTTAAAAGAGAAGATTCACATATATAGTCAGAGTTTTGAGAAGGAGATCTAAGTGTCTTAAGGATTGCATAAGAAGTAAATCAGTCCAAGTTAAGAAGTAATAACTTGTTATTTATAAACCATCAGTATATATACCTGATGGTATGGTCTTATGATATGGATGAAATATTTTAAGGCTTAATTAGGCCTACTAGGCATATTAGAGACATATACAGACTCCCATATGGAATCAGAGATAATTGCACCTCTTAAGCACATAGTAAAGATGGAGATATTGAGAAAAATAAGTTTGAAAGTTTATAAATACCCCAAAAGGTCTAGGTAGATAATTTATTATGCATAAAAAAGTCAAAATGACTCCAATGGCCAAATGAGAAGTCATTCTCACTTATAGGTAGGGTTTATTCTTTTACACGTAGTCATGGTTTAATATTGTCAAACAAGAAGGATCTTGGGTATCAATATAAAATGGGATGAATTATGTTTATTAATATATGTAAGGAAGGTTTTTACCTCTATCTCAAGGTCCCTAACCCTCCCTATAAAGTGCATTACTTATTCAATGAAATAAAGGCCTTGACAATTGTTTCTTTTAGGCCTTAATTAGGTAGTTTCAGACCAAATCATGCAAGTAAGAGACATCTATAGGTTTAAAAGTGTTAATATGGGTAGATAAATATGATAAAGATATAAAAATATGTAACAAGTGATAGGAGACTTATATTATTAAAATGGGCTTTGAGAACCTCTTAGACCTAAAGATAAAGATAAACAAGCCTATGCATCTAAGATAGATCCTTTTGCTCAACTCAGGTAGGTTAGAGAATTGAATTGAGTTTTGAGAGATGGATATGTATAAATAAATATTTATTAGACATATAAAAAGTTTAAAATCTGGTATAAGCCTCAGAGGAGGTAGGGATTTTTATAAACTGAGCCTCTGAGGCTACATAAGTAGGAATGCCAAGAAACCCTAAGCTCAATTAGGTTATCTTATGCATGAGAATAAATGGTAAGAGTATTGGAATAAGGGTGTGGTAAACATTGGAAGTATTTTATAGGAGTAATAAATTATTTCATCTCTATAATTAAAAGAGAAGATCACTCAGATATCCCAAGTAGTATCAAGACACTCAAACTTTAGGTAGTCATGGGATAGTGTTAATAGAGTGAAATTTTGAATGATTGGAAGAAATTTAATAAGTTTTGGGATAATTTAAAATATTTATTATGATTATTTTAAACCCCCTCAATTAATCCAAATCCATCTATACCCATAACACTTAGTCTGGCCTATTTGGCCTAAAAGCCTGTGTTAGGCCTAGAAAACCCTCATCACACTTAAGACACTCTCAAACTCTCCCAAGCATAAATGAAATCATGATGAGGTTTGAAATGATGAAATATATCCTATGGATATTGTTTAAATCAATGGAAATCAATAAGAATGTTTATTTTAGTCTTAATACTAACTTTAACTACATAGTATACACAACCAGTTCGAGCCATCACTTCAAGTGATTGGATATTTCATTATAGAGGGACTCAAATAAAATTATATAAGGGGGTTTTGGGAACCACTATAGACTAAATATCCATGATTTATGGAGTTGGATTGATGGGATCACCTTTATGAATGAAGACTAAGACTATAAGCATGTCTAGACATCTTGTAGAGAACTCAAGGTCCATCATCTTATGTTCATATCTCATATTTATGAATAAAATATTGTTAGATATTTTAGGAGGGTTTATAGACTAAAAATACATGACCATAATTTTTGAATTAGAGGTCTCATATTTATGAACCATCATTAAGATGGTAGACCTCTAAAACCCTCCTTAACACCTACTATAGACCAATCTTGGTAACTATGAAAATTTTAGCAATCAAACACTCCAAGATGAACTGAGAAACACCTAAAATGAAAATAGCACTCAAAGGAGACCCTACCTATGGTACTGTGTTGTACAAACACTATATGGATTTAGCAAAAAAATACTTTTATAGGGTTTTGTGAAATTTATAGGGTAGAGATATATTTTACAATATTCCAATCATTGGAGGGGAAGGTTTAAAACTTTTTTCACATTATAAATTCATATGTCCAATAACCCACCTAAAAATTCCTTTTTAACTTATCTCCAAATAACTAGTTTGAAAACATGAGAGAGAAAGTGGCCTAATTACCTAAGTGAAGCTAGGTTGCAAGTGTGTGATGATTTTAAGAGTTGAATCATGATATGAAACACTTTTTAGGATCCTAACATGTTTTTTCAATATGACCTTAAGGTCCCATACAAGTTTTCATTGTTATCAAACACACATGGTCAAGTAATTAGGCCTAATTAGCTTACTTGGTCAAAATGAAAGTTGAAGAATGGCATAGAGATGTTATTAAGGGAGTTGGTGTATAGTTATTACACTAATTAAATGATTCTAAGGGTGATATAAACACTCCTCATATCCATAATTATAGTTTGAAGATAGTTTTCTAGTTTGTTCAACATAAGAGGGCTAATGGGCTATTCAATACCTCATGGAGGCTAATTGCACCTCTTTATACCTTGTAATTTACATATGAAGGAGTTATTGAATATTTTTTTCATGTACTTTCCTTGAATAGGTTTGAATCAATATCTACCACCTCACCCCAATGCCAAGAGAGGCACATTGAAATCCATCAATGCATGGAGGGAGTTAGAAAGAGGACTATGCAACTGATTAAACTCTAGAATGAGTGGACTATGATCATTAATGACCTCTCATATATAAATCCATGAAATTTTCCCTATCCTTATATCTTTATTATGATATTTATCTAAGCCTTTTGACCTTGAGTTGTATCCATCTCTCGGGCATGAGGAAACTCTACCTAATTTGTACTCTATAGACCTCTTGGGTTGTTAATTAATTACTCTAGCTTCTCTATGATCAACTTATAGTGTGTGTATTATTGGTTTATATGCATAACTGGTGTAATTTCCCTTATTTAGGTCTAATGCCTTCACCTAAAATCTAACAAGTGTTCTATGTAGGTTATGTAGTGTGATAGAATGATAATGACTAAGTTTAAGAGTGGATATTTGACTATAAGAGCTTGAAAATAGAACTTTCTCTCATTTCCCTCATTTTTAGTCATCAAGATCAACCTATACATGAAACATTATTACCTAGAGAAAATTATAGATCATGAATAAATCCTATGCAATGTCCATTAGTTTTTTTTGAGTTCAATTTGAGTGGATGGATAATCAATATTGGTGCATCACCATACCTTAGAGTAGGTTTATTTTCTACATTATTTACCCCTTTTCACCCCAAATCAATAGTTATTAGAGACTTTTAGTCACAATTGGTGTACCAAGGGAGTTATCCCCATAATCTAGAGTTATGGTCTAATTACAAGGTCACCCATAAACTTTAGGCCATTCTCATGTTAGTCCAAGTTTGAAGTAGGCATGAACAACCTCCTTAAAAGGGTACAACTTGGGTAGATAGCAATTTTGACACACCTAATGGGACTAAATTTGATCATTGGATCCTTCACTTGTATCTTTTTAATCATATAAAATAGCTTCAAGCACTTACATGCCATTTTGTAGTCATAAGTTCATGATGAGGTCATCATCTCATGGAAAGAATAGTTTCAAGAACAATAACTATTCATAGATGTATTGATTTCCATGTGTAGTATGGTGGGCTATGGATGATTATGGGGAATAATTTTATCATACACTCCCTTATGAGTAGTCCCATGATCCATTACAATTTCATCATGATCCCTATCAACTCTATTCTAACCCTTATCATCCATATATTCACCCTTATTATCCCTATAATGAATCTCCTTATTTCCAATACTACCAACCCCATTGTGAGCCTCATCTATCTCCTTAACAATCTAATTATCAATTTGATAATTCATGGTAGCATCATTATGTTGTTGACCAACCCATTCATGTCTTGAGTTAATCCATATTAATCCTTAAATGGACCTTATTGGGCTATGAAAAACATATGGTGAGCATTGACAAATTGAAAGGGTATGGACAAGAAATTCCTAAACATGTAATTGAGAGAATTAGAACTTCATTTTAATAGGCCAAGGGAGAGTGGGCATATTTTATAATAAAGGTTTATTCAAGAGTCAATAATGACATGCTTGATATAGAGGTTCTAATTTTAAAAATTGAGGAGAGGTTGGTAGTATATGAGGAGCAATAGGTTCACCAATATCAACATTATGTCCCCTCCTCCCTCCTATGCCAATCTTATGTTGAGATACCCATCACCCCTTAAAATATTTATATCAATTGAGTTTTAAATCCCTTAAATTTACTCATATACCATCCCAAATTTTCCATCATGGAAATCTATCCAAGAGAGAATAAAATAAGAAGAAAAAATATGCATTTAAGGAACTAGTCATCATGAGTAAATCTCTGATTAGTCAAGGCTTTATTTTGAAGCCTACCTTGCTAAAAAAATTAAGGTTGCAGTCAAACACTTATACCAATTAGTGGAAGTTGTAAGAAAAATACCATCTCAGATGAAGACACCTCCATTCAGAGCCTATATTGTATTATAGACAATGCAAGAGGCTCCTAAACATAACTTTCCAACTTAGAAACAAATGCAATAGTCAAGGGGAAGAGAAGAGAAATCAAGCATAAGACTAAGTTTCAAGTTGGAAAAGAATATTGAGATCATTCAATTCCCACCCCTTTCTCCTCAATAGTCTAAATAATTTCCATCATGGAAATCCATTTAGATAAATGTGTAGAAGGAGGAGATAATGGTTTTTAGGAATAAGTAGTTGAATGAAGGAAATAAGGCATACATGTCATCTCTCTTAAATTCACTCCAAGAATATCATATGCCACTCCTTGAGATAGATCATATTATTAAAGAGGTAAGAAAATAAAATCAATTTGAATTGGCATTCGATGATGATGGTTTGATTGATTTTGAAGAGGAGCTTGTCATTGGAACACTCCTTATCAAGAAGGAACACAACTTGGCCTTCAAAAATGTAGAAGAAGATGGGATGTAAAAACAAGATGAGCCACAAGGGAAATATGTTTTAATGAGATAAGATTAAGATGAATTTCAATACCTTCTTGATGACATGGTATCTACCCTTCATCATGACAGTCCTCAAGAACTTACAATAGTTACATAAAACAAATGTAGACCAACCAATAAGGACGTAAACTGTAGTAACTTTTAGAACTTGCAAAATCATCAAGTGGATATTAAGGGTGAAGTAACTTCAAATGATCAATCTAGTGATTTTTTTGAAATCATATGGGTAGGGTACTCTCTCCTTAAAACATGTTATTATCTAGTCTAGGTTGAAGAAGATAATGTCATAAAATAAGAAAGGGATAACCCTTCAAGTATGCCACTCCAAGAAGCTATCCTATGTGGAGATGACGTATTTGATGTTTTAAAATAAGGTTAACATATCCTTCTTCCACTTGAATATTCCTCTTCACTCTTGGAGGGTGGAAATAAACTCAAATGGCCTCAAAAAATCATGAAAAAGATGTAATTTCTTTAGAATATAACCTTGTATCCATAACAATAGAGTCACTTCAAACTACTCAACCTAATCAAGAGTGGCATCTAACTGAGATAGAAATAAGATTTATGATGCAAGGAAGACAATTATGGGATGAGTACGATTATTAACCCATGTACCTATTAATGGTGTCAAAAGGTCTAGCTACTCCCCTAAGAGGCCATGAGTATGATAGTGTCTTTAGCTGCAAGTGGGAGTCTTCATGCAGTAGACAATACTTGATTGCACTTTAATAATTATGTGCCAGTTTGAACTCATAGAGCTAACTTGATCAAAGTATTTTCCCTTTTGATCTTGGATGGGAAATGAGGTGTGTTTTAGTTATTTATTTCTAATATTTTTTTTGTCATGTTTTAATAAGTGATCAACACAAGTTTGTTCTTTAGTCTTATTGCCTTATTGTTTGGGTGTCTTTCCTTTTTTGTTCCTAAATATTAGGTGTGTTTCCTAGGATTATATGTTGTTTCTTTTATTTTTCTTGTTGTGTCTATTATTATTGCAGTCCAAGAAGGTAGTCATCAAAGCCATGTTGTCATGTTTAGAGTCATCATTATCATGAAAAATTCTAGGTTCTCTTGTCTAGTAGGATGGTCACCCCACAGAGTCACCAAAAATGTCAACATTTTGGCCTCACAAGGCTAAATGTCAATCCCTACCATAAAAAAATTGCATGAAAATCATTTTGAGATTACCTATAGTGCTTCAGCTAACATGGTCTCATAAATGTATATTGAAAACCTTTGAGCCTTGTTAAGAGTGTCATGCATGTTATGGAATCTACTTGTCAACTCATGTGTCATGACTACCTTAGGCATATTTTATGATGTATTAAGTGGTCATATTACCTATGGAGTGATTGAGAAAGTTTTCATGATCTTCTCAGACCTAGAATGATGGTCTTAAGCATGTTTGGTAGTCTTGAGGATCCCTAGTTGAAGTTTAGGTCATTTCAAGATGAGAGTGAGCATTAACAGCAATGTGAAAGGTGTTCAAGACCATTTTGATTCATGGTGTGAATCCTAGTGGTGTGTGTCAAGACCATTTTCCATGGCCTTTATATTCAAGTTTGTCATAATTCTTCATTAGCCCTTTGAAGACCCTTAAATGCCTCATATGAGTCAATGTGCCTTATGAAATTTTCATAAAAATGGAATATTCAAGTATTTCATTGTTAAGAGGTATTAAAAGGGTCCTTAAGTCATTACTAGGCATTTCATATTCTTGAAAGTCCATTTTAAATCTCATTTCCACCTCCCACTAGCCAAATGGGCTCCACATGTGAAAATATGCATCCTTTAATCTTCCCTTTACCATACCATTCAATTTGAAATGTCACTTTATGTGTGTTTTCCCTCCCTTTACCCTCAAATGTCAATTTAAGGTCAAAAACATGGAGAAAATAGTGGAAAATGAGTATTTTTAGGTGTTTCTTGCATATTATACAAAATTATATGGATAGGTCTATACAAATGGAGTTAGGTGTTGCATGAGAGCTCATGAAAGATGTCTAGGAGAATTTTTAGGCCAAAAGGATGCAAGAATAGGCCAAAACCATTCCTCTCTCTTCACTAGGTTCTTTGGTAACCCACATAAACTTTTCAAGTTTTTACTCATTCTATATAGCAAGTAGAATATCAAGAGCTAGTCTCTTGGGAATAGAAGTGGGGTCCCTTTACCTTCTTTTCCATGTCATTTTTTTTTAGGTTTATGA
>JARHVA010001432.1:1990000-2042500 GCA_037957365.1 Torreya grandis
TTCTCATGGATACCTAATCTCATTAGGCCTTCTTAGCACACATTACCCTTTGATCTTCTTGGATAACATTAAAACACTTTACATGGTAGATAAAAATAATATTACATCCCAATAGACCCCTTATGAGATCATCTAGGCTTCATATCACTTTTTAGCTCAAACCACTACTTGGAGCACATCATTAGTACTATTCATATTAGGCATGTACATACCTAGAAAGTCTGTCTCAAACAATCGAAGCATACAAAAATCTACAAAAAAACATGATGAAGAATAAATATACAAAATACACATGACATCAAGGTCATCACCATGTGAATTATACTTCATAACTTAGGGTAAAATTACTCAAACCCTTCTCTGTAAGTAGCCCACTCAGAATTGCCAACTAGTTTCAAAAACATAGTCATGAAAACATGAACTTCAATTTCTAAAAGAATACTTCCTGTCACTTATAAAACCCTCAAGAGATTATTTTAACTATATATATCACTCTCAAGTAAAAATATTTCAAGTAATAATTCCAAATATTGGTCTTGCAAACCAATCTTTTGTCTTCAATATTATTTTATTGTTTTTGAAATATTAGAGTTATATTCATAGATAATAAAAGGGCTGAGCAATGTAAATTAGTAAATAAATATGAAATAATTAATCTACTAATTTATGTAAATATATTGTATTTTTTCCTTTTCTAAATATAGTATGAAGTGAGAGAGATTATAACTTAGCTTACTCTGACTGATATGAATTGAGACAAGGTCTGATACTGAAGGAGCAAGACTAAGAAATAGTCAAAAATAAGCCTCTAGACTTTGTTTCTTGATTGAATAGGAGCATTAAAAATAGGAAACCCTATTATTTAGAACTATAGTACTATTTTTTCACTATTATCATGAGGATGAAATATTTCTAGGTTCTGTTTAGAATGCCTGTGTTACCCTATCACTAAAATTTTAGGGTTTGAGACTTTACAAAGCTTACTATATGCCTATTTTAATCTTCAAAACCATTAGGAGCTCCTAGTGCTTAAACTTGAATGCAAAATTAGGAAAGAGAGAGAAAGGGTTAGTGTGTAAAGGATATTCTAGATGCACTTCACACCCCATGTGTGGGCACATTGCCTACATACCAATACTCCAAAGAGGGATCAAGATAATATAGTTCTCCCATTGAAGTGCTTGGTGTAATTTGTGTATGATCAATGCAACTAGAGTATAAATTTGGATGTGTTTCAGCTAGCTAGGGACTATTGTAATGGCTTGAGTAGTCTTGAAATAATGTTGAAAGGTTGTGTGTAAAGAATGAGGAGGAGTGCTTGAGTGTACTTTCTTGTATTCTTGCATCTCTCTTGTAAATGAGTGATAACCCCTATAAATAGACTTAGAATGGCCTTTTATAGGGAAATAGATGATCTTGGGTTAAATGAATTTGCATGAGGTTGACAAAGAAAAAGACAAGGAATTGGAAGAATCTGACTCTTGGAGGCTAAAGTGAACTTGGACAACAACACTAAAAATATGACACCTTTGTTTCTAGCACTCCTATCCTATTTACGCATTATTATCCTAAGGGGATGAGACTTGGGGGGATGGATCTAGGATTGAAAGGGATACCTGGGTCTGAAAGGGATAAGTCTTGAAAGCCTTAGATGATTTGGAATTAGTGAAATATGTAGCCTAAAAGGGTTATGTGAGCCAATAATAAGACCTATGGATTAGGTGTCTTAGCCATACTGAATGTGTAAAATTTTTCATTTTACATGACTACATTCCCCCTCCCCCCTTTATTCTAGTGATGTAGCAAAGTGAAATACTAAGATAGAGGAAAATAAGAAGCGTACATGAACTTACCTATAAAGGTGAATCTCATGAATTTGTGTGATGTTGGATGTGCATAGAGAGAGCACATTGTGAATTATGAATATGCAATGAAAACATAAAGTAGATCAATTCTTACTAGATATGCCATATCTAAAATAAGAACATACTAGAGTTGAGTAAGAGGAAGAGAAAGGAATGAATACACCTCACCAAGTATAGAACCAATACAAAACCTGTTATGATGCTAGAATGTGTTGGATGATGCTGATTGTGTTGAATCAAGAGTAATATCATGAATTGAGCTAAGTATTTAATTCTTCAAAAAATGGCTCAAAAATGTAAAGGTTGGCCTTTTGGATCCATCACCACCAACTACATGAAGCTAACAAATCATATATGTGCTAATTAATGTTTGGACTATGTGTCCAATCCCTCTGAATAGGTGGCTCAAGAATACAAAGGTTAGCAAGACCTTTGGCTCCATCATTACCCTATGAAGTGAAGCTATGAAGTAATACCAATATAAAATAGATGTCATATGAGATGGATCATGGAGCTCATGGATGTGCTATAAATATGATAATGTGGTGTGGATAGCTTGAATATGCGCTAGAAACTAGGCCACTCTTGGCCATTTCAAAATATGGAGGTTGGGCTTGTATGAAATCCTCTCCAAAATTGATGCAAAATGCTTACATGAAATACAAATCAAGAACTTGAGTACTCAAAAAGATAAAATTGTATGAAAGTTTAATTTTAATGCAATGCCAACCACCTACAGATGGAGTAAGGAATGTAACTACTGAGAATGCCTAGATTAAAACTAAAATTGGAAAGAAAAGAAGATCAATGTACCACATACATTGCCCCCAATCACTGACGTCTAAAACATGGATTCTAATCTAGAAGTAATGAAAAATACCTAATCTAAATTGAAAGTGAGAACCATCATACCACATAATATAACCCACTATATCTGAGAAATTGTATTGAAACTATTGAATTTGACTGATCTAGAGGTACAAAAATTGTCCCCGAACTAAACTTTTTGCCTATTTCTAGAAACCCTATGTGTTTTTATATCTATACAAGATCAACAAAATGTGTAAACCCTTGTATTTGGTGCCACTATCCATTTCTAGTGCTATTTTTGGTATGAAAACTAATTATCGATCTAAAATTGTCACTATTTTTTTTCTCTGGTTTGATCAGTTTAACCTATGGATTCTATATTGAGTGTTTTGAATGCTAATATTTTGACTGTTATGAGGTATAATCTCTATGACAAACCCATACATGATTCCCCCTCTTTTGAGGGTAGGATAGATGAACCTACCATGACTAACCTTAGAAGAAAAGGAGTCTTGCAAGTGTGCTAAGTTGTATAGATGCAAGATATAACATTGAATATTTGATAAGATATTTGAAGATATAACAATATTTAAATTGATAGATTGTTAGATCAATAGGGGTATGCCTAGATAGATATAAAAATTTAAGAACATGTGCATGC
The DNA here is from genome assembly GCA_037957365.1 of Torreya grandis. NCBI lineage: Eukaryota > Viridiplantae > Streptophyta > Pinopsida > Cupressales > Taxaceae > Torreya > Torreya grandis. The sequence goes on from JARHVA010001432.1 coordinate 1,993,337, forward strand.
TACTGAACTAAAGTGGTAATGTTAGATATTAATTGTTAATTGTTAGTTTGTTAGTAAGCATGGAGGGATGGATCATGATGTCTATCATGGCATCCAAGAAGTAAGATAAATGCATGATTGGAATCATGACATTGCACACAATAAGGAGAAAACAAGAAAACAAGCATACAAAGCAAGAAGCAAAAAGCATACAAGGGTCACCAAGGGGCCATGCAAATAAGGGACATGGACACATGTCACTCAAACTAGAAGATAAATATACAAAGTGTGTTCAAATGCCACATACACATACAAGTGAACAAGCAAAGTTGGCATGAGGGCCACAAGCTCATGAAAGAGTACAAACAAAGGACATTATAAAATGTCCTAAGGCACACATATGAATAGAAGGAAAGGACATTATCAAATGTCCTAAGGCACAAACATGAGACAAGATATAATTGAAATTCAATCACACAAGTAATTTCAATTCACACAAGCTACACTGAGCAAGGAATGAAATAAAGAGTAATAACTAGAAGATAAAAACACATCTAACTAATCAAAGCAAATGTGAAAGTATGAAAAATATGTGTAGTACAAGACTAGGTATATGTTAATAAATACACAAGTGTTAGGTACTAGTGAAATGTCGATGTAGTAATATGTGTAATCTAGTAAGGAATGTGCATCAATATGATAACTCAGAGTGTGTGGTGTAGGAATGACATAACCTAGATGGTGTAGTCATGTAGAACATTCCCCTAGTGGATATGTATATCGATGTGTGTCTCAAATGTAGAAGTAGGAATGCCCCCTTGATGGGTAGAGTGAAGTAATAAAAGAGATGGATGTCACTACGCACACTCAAAAGAGATCAAGTAAAGCATGGTAGTGTAGATAAATTGACATACAATAGCATGAAATAGTAAATATAAGTCCTAGTATGATAATATTAATGTAAACATAGATGATGCATATAATTAGAAATGTTTTTAGTGTTTTTGTAATTTTTGAATGTTTTTATATTTTGAAGTTTTATATTATTTTTGTATTTTTGAAAATATTTAAACTATGTACAATTAATCAAAAGAGTTTATGTACAATCAGTGCTAGAAAGAAATGATAATAATTGATGAGTCTTGGATGAGAGCCCCTATCATGGTGTTTTATATAAAATAATGGGATCATGCATGATCATGAATCATGATGGAGTGTCTAAGATTGTGTAGCTAAAATCTATGTACATTATACTTTCTCTAAAATATCTAAAGTGGAAACTAAATTTGGGGTCCCCCTATGACTTTGAGAAGTGGACGCAACTGTAGGGCTCTTAGGGACCCATCTAAAAGTAAGAAAAGAAACTCTATGTATAGGTGCTCTCTATGTAGATGTATGAGACCATAATATACCTGCTTGAGGTGTGAACACTAAAGTTATAAGCTATCTAGAATCTTGAAACTATGGGGGTTTATGAACCCTCTATACTAGTGATGTATGCCTTAATTGTGTCTAACTTTGAACTAAAAGTTAAACTGAGACTAGAGTGGAAATAGAAAAAGGTGGAAGAATTAGAACTAATAATTGTAAGCTGATATATGGCTCTAGAGTGGGGAGTGGTGACTCATTAGGAACTCTATCAACTATAATAACCTAATTAGTGTGAATGAATTTCATGCATCTATGAATTATAGAAGATACTACATTGAGTTTTTGAATCCATGGTCGACCAAGTATTTTATCAAAACTCTTGCACTAGGAACTATAGTGAATGGTATGGTCATATATTAGGACCAACCTATAATAAAATTAATATCTCACCTAATGAACTCTATATATGCCAATTAAAACCACTAATAACTATGTTTATTAGAGTGATATCCTACTCTGAATAACCCAAATATTATAGAAGTGTGAAAGTGCACATTTTAAGATTGGAATCATTGTTGATGAGTACACTATGAATAGGATGATTATGAATATGTGATCTAATAAATAGTGTATTGTAACTTGTATTAACCTCCACAATATTATGATCTAAAAAAGATATCAAAGGCTTGACTAGATCTTTGGAGTCATATACCCCTATCCTACCACTCAAAAGATGTGACTCAACTAAAGGTGACTAGTATGTATGGTGAACACCTGATGTGTCCCTTTGTTCTTATTTAGGATGCTATGGAAATGTATCTAAATAAAATTTCAAAGATTTATCCTATGTTGGTTTTGCCTTTAGAGGCTCTAATGAAGTGCCAAAATCAAGTAGATTATCATCAATCAAATCTTATATCTTATGTCACAGACTGATGAATCTATTAGCTATATGGCCTAGTGCCCTATGGAAATCACAAAATGTATGTTAATCATATCTATATTGAAGAGGCTTTGATGGATCTACTTCTTGAATAGGAGGGAGAGTAATGATCTTAAATTCTAATAACTATTGTAAAACCCTATTTGGAGAAACTAGTAGATTGGTAAATGCAAAATGAGGAGGTGTCCATAGAACCACATGTTAAGGGGGCTCAAAAGTGGCATTAACTATTGGTTGATTTTGATTCTTATTATCATTGATTTTGACCTTGTATGGGACTTTGTTGTTACTCTTATTAGTTATGTATGGGATACTTGAATACTTAAGTTTGCCCATTAAAATTAGCTTGAAATCTCTTCCTTAAAGTGTCTAGCATAATTTAATGAAGGAAGAGAATCTTTTGAATAGAATAGATTCATACAATTCTAATAGAAGGATTTATTTGACAATATCCTATATCTATTGATCAACCATGGGACTAGTTAGCTTAGCTAGAATAGTCTTGTATATAAAAACATAATCTATGAGAGGTTCATTTGACCTATGTTTCTACTGTGAAATATGTGCATATGAAACCTTATCACTGATGTTGATACTGAAATGTGCTAGGAACATGTTTTCTAAAGGATTGAATGCCATGACCGATTGATTAGGTAGACTATAAAACCATTATAAGGAATAATCCTTTAGGTTTCATGGAAAAGTTTTGGTAAGTAGTTAGTCATTGGGTACATAATCCAAACATGATATGTGAAAATCTCTTAAATGTGTCTATGGATCCCCCTTTCCATCATAAAGAGTAAGCTTGGGTTGAATAAATCTTTTTGGCAAGGGTATAGAAGCAATGTGACATGCTAATGGTATATGCAAAAGATCAAAAGAATCTAAATCCTATGTATGTCTAGTGGTACCTTGCTCAAGATGTTGCACCTTGGATTGAAGAGATTGGATCTCTTGCACAAGGGCTACTACATCAAGACATAGGGATGTACTAGCTACAATTGGTGGCATAGAAGAAGGTTGGGCTATTATAGGGGTGGTTGAGACATAGCTTCCCCTACAGTGTTATTTGTAACTAGATACTCTATGGTTTGAGAAGATTTCCCATTGGTTACTTTTTTTTTGTTCTTCTTGTAAAATTTTAAGCATGTCATCTTGCATATCTAGATGTTTGGTTAAGAGTTCTTAAAGTTCTCTTTTATCAATTTCATCAAAACTAGTATATTAAGCCATTGGTAAAGTAGGAAAATAATTTGAATTGTGTTTAAATTTTTTGCAATATGTTTTAATAGGCAATGTGATATAAATGGAAAGTACTAAATATAAGAAACACAAAGTACAAAAAATAGTGAATTAAAATTTGTACAAAAAGGATACTGAGCTGCCAAACATGTAAGGTGATACCTCAAAATCAATTAGGTGCTAGACTATGCAACTAGGGATTTTTCAAAAATATTATGTATAAAATAATATGAAATTTTGTATTTGAAATTGATTTTTTGAATTATATTTTCAACTAAAATGTATAAAATGATTGGAAAAATCTTGGAAAAATACCTAGGAACTAGTTGATGCAACTAGGTTTTTGAATGATTTTTTTTTCAAAATTAATGCAATAATTTGAAAATTTTAGACAAAATTTGTAGAATTTAGCTTGAAAAATTTAGGAAAAATCAAAACATGTTTCTAAAATCAGTAATATATTTTTCCTAGTGGTTTGAAAGTGTTTGTATGTAAATAAGACCTAGTATGTGCAAACTAGGGTTTGGGTGAATTTATTGAAAATATTTAAATTAATTTATAGTTTTTTTATTTTTAAATTAATAAATAGTCAAGAAAATATTTCAAAAAATTATAATTAATTATCCCTAGGGTTTCTAAGGTTTTTATGCAAAAATTCAAAGTCAGGTTCACCAAATGTTTTATTGTTTTTGGAATATTAGAATTTTATTCCTAAATAATAAAGGGGTTGAATAATGTAAATCAATAAATAAATATGAAAGAATTAACCTATTTATTTGTGTAAATAGATTGTATTTTTTCCTTTTCTAAATATAGAAAGTGAGAGAGATTAGAACTTAGCTTATTCTAAATGATTTAGACTGAGACAAGGTCTGATAATGAAAGAGCAAGACTGAGAAACAATAAAAATAGTCCTATAGACTTTGTTTCTTGATTAGATAGGAGTGCCAAAAATAGGAACCCTACTATCTAGTGTTGTAGTCCTATTATACTACTATTATCCTGAGGCTGAAAGCTTTCTAAGTTCTGTTCAAAATCCCTGTGTTACCCTATCACTAAAATTTTATGGTTTAGGACCTTATGGAGCTCATTGTGTGCCTATTTTAATCTTTAAAACCCTTAGAATCTCTTGGTTCTTGAACTTGAATGCAAACTTGGGAAAGAGAGAGAAGTTAGTGTGTGAAGGATACACTAGATGCACTTCACACCCACTGCTTATAGACCAATACTTCGAAGAGGGATCAAGATAATGCAGTTCTCCCTTTGAAGTGCTTGGTGTAATTTATGTATGATCAATGTAGTTATAATGAAAAATTAAATGTGTTTCATCTATTTAGGGACTAGTGTAATGACTTGAGTAGGCTTAAAATAATGTTGGAAGGCTATGTGCAAAGAATGAGGAAGAGTGTTTAAGTGTACTTACATGTATTATTGAATCTCTCTTGTAAATGAGTGTCAAGCCCTCTAAATGGACTTAAAATGGACTTTGATAGGGAAACAGATGATCTTGGGTTAAATGAATTTACATGAGGCCAATAGGGAAAAAGATAAGGAACCATAATAATATAACCATTAGAGGCCAAAGTTAACTTAGAAAATATCACTAAAAAGAGGACACTCTAGGTTCCAGTGCTCCTATCCTATTTAGGCACTATTGTCCTAAGGAATGAGACTTAAGGGGATGGATCTAGGCATGAAAGGGCTACTTGGGTTTGAAGGGGCTAAGTCTAAAAAGATTTGGATGATTGGGAATAAGTGAAAGAAGTAAACTATAAGGGTTTTGTGAGCCAATAGGAGGACCTATGGATTAGGTGTCTTAGCCATACTAAAATTTTACAATTTTTCATTTTACATGACTACAAGTATACATAATCAAATCTAAACTAGTCAACCCATTTTGGCTTTACCATTTCAATCACTTTCACTAATTTTCATGTTTATGAAAATTATGAATAGAAAATTCATATCTTAAAAAAAATCATATGCATTAGATGCTTTAGTTAAGGGTAGAGAGCCTCCAACTCATCACTGCCACTTGCTTACTCAGATGTGTTAGTTTAGCTTCAAACATAGTCATGGTGATAATGAATTTTAACACTTGTGTATACACTTTTAGAGACCCTTTATACATTTGGATGATCTTATGAGATCATTAGCTAACTATAAGATAGAAGGATATCATGGTCAAGTGACAATATTGGTGTTTTAGACCAATCTCAAAACCTTACATGTTCACTATCTCATCTACACTAGATAAGTCAACTTACGAGAACAAATTTAAACACATTTATTATCCTCCAAAAATATCTATCCAACATGACCATGTATTATTGGTCTTGAACAACCTCTTCATGAAATTGGATCCATCCCTACTCCATGATAACACTTCCCTAAACAACTTTTCCCTTCTACTTAGTTTTTTCACTATCTACACCATTAGGCCTTTTAATGATAGGTCAAATTGAATGACCAATTTATCACCCCTAATGGATATAAATTGCTTATAATCCACCATGGAATTAAGATAAAAAGTATCAATCTTTAACCTTCATCCAATTAACAACTTTGACTAGGTCAACTCTACCTACTATAACAAATTTTTGATAAATAAGGCCTTTCCTATAGGGTCCACTCACTCACATGACAAACCAATGCCACCTAGAGGTCCTGGGAGATTCCACTACATGATCCAATCATAAAAAAGGTCATCCAATCCATTTTGATTCATTTCCATCAATATCTTCCATATCAAGTCAAAGTTAGTTTTTTATATAGGTTTAAACTACCTTACAGTCTTAATGATTATTCATAAAGCTTAACCCATTATTCTAGAAGCCAATGCTTAGAAATTTAATCTAGGACCCTTCCCCATATACCATGAATGGATTAGGTTCTCATGTAGAGGTTTCATGTGCCAATGAACACATGAAAAACCTTCTCAAGTTGAGAAGCCTTTACTTTGTGCACTTGAGAAACTTTAAAATACTTTTTCTTGCCTTTTATTTCAAAATTTGACCTCAAAATTTTAAACACACCTAGTAAAACCTATAAAAACAATGAAACTAATTTAATGTTCATTCTTATCTTGGAAACTAATCCTGATACCCTATTAGGCCACCATATCTCTCTTTGTTCTCGAGTGTTTTAACCTACAAGTCAAATTAGGCCTTGAAACTAACTTTTTAGCCACTGTCCATGCACTCTCCACCTCACTCACATGCTAAAGAAACTTATAAAATCATATAACACTAGTTTTAGTACTTCATAGGTCTTGAAAACATCTCATGACCCCTCATTAGGTCAAGTAGAGTCTAGAACTAGTCTAGTTGCATGCTAGTCTTGTAGGTTATACCCTTGTAAACTCACCTTATAGCTATCTTAAGTGCTCTGATGATTCATATGCATGATCAATCATATTAAAAAAATTTATTATGCCTATTTTCATCCATATCACTAGGCTACTATGATCTTTTATGCATAATACTAGGCATCTTATGTACTTGATTAGGCATCCTTCTCAAGTCTCCTGCTAAGTTCAAACACTTGACAACCTTGACAACTAATCTTGAAACATTATTGGATTATTATATACCTTTATCATATGCATTTCATTTTCCTTAGATAATATCATACCTCTATACATACCTCTCCATTCTTACCATGCACATGTTCATGATATGACTATGCTTATTATGACTTCTCAAGAACCTTGTACTTAAGAACTAGTAAAAAAAACATGCTTACCTTGTTCTAAACCTTAATATCAACCTTAGAAGAATAATCAAGTTGCCTTTAAACTCTCTCTCAATATAGAGATAATATATTTCCTTAAAATTATCTCTTGTCACATGGTTTCCTTATCACATACCACCTCACCATGTATTTTTACCATATTCACCTTGACATCAATGACATCAACCTTGACTTTGACATTAATTACAATCACCTTGATCTTGACTTTAATGAAAAAACTTCTCAACAAATTACCCCTTTATCATTGATGGATAAGCATTCTTCAATTTTTTCACTTTCATTTCCCCAAGTTGGTCAAGCTCCCTTCTTGGACTTTCTCCCCCTTTGACAATAATGAATAAGGGTCTTACATAGAATGCCATATAGAACCATAACTTCTTGATATAAGAGCTTAATACATAGAATAAGAGCTTAATACATAGAATAAGAGGTATTAAAGTAAAAATCTCCCCCTTAATCCATGCATGCCCTATTTGAAATAAAATATATTATAAGATCACTTCTCAATGTGGATCAAACTCAGTCTCATACTTGAATATCTCCCCCTCAAACCAAGAATCCATCATGCTTCTGCTACTTGAATAATGTTTCCATGAATCCTAATGGAGTCACTACTTCCCATAGAGCCCTAAAACAACAAGTTCAATAGATTCCTATATATCCATTCTCTCATCTGACTGAATGTCCTTCAATACCCTTTTAGGCTCGATTGGTACTATAGGCTTGATCTCTTCATCAGCCATTTGATCATCAAGGTGGGATGACAACAATAATTCCTAACTTGATTTTACATCTGAATCATGCTCCATTATATCAATCAGTCCACTTAAACTTGTAGACTAATCATTAATCTTCTTCATTAAATTTGGTTTCCATACATTCATTTGTCTTCTCTCTATCACTTTAGACACTTCAAACCTCCTATTTTAACTTTATGACCTTCTAACCTTGTTAGGATACAATCTTGAAATGTGTCCTACATCATAAAAACTATATCAAACCACCTTATATATACGTCTTGACTAATGTGAGCTATGATTCCTTCCATATTCCTATGAGTACTCATTCTTGGAAGGTCTTTTACACTCTTTTTCTCTATTACCAAAATGATTGCACCCAAAATAGTAACCATTGAATGAATTTTCATACCTTATAGCATTGAGTTGTTTAATAGGTCTTTTCATGTTAACCTTCTTGTCTTCAATAGTCTTATCCTTGACTTGAGGTGCCTCCTTTTGGTCTTCTTTGAAACCAAGACCTATTTTGTCACTTGTAGACTTTTGACTACTCAAGATGTCATATAAAGACTCAATACCATTTTCAAAATTCACAAATGTCATTACCTTGCTAGATTATTGATTCAACTTATCTTTCAAGGATTATACTCCAATTTCATACCTGATGCATTATTCCTCTTTATCCTTTAGGTTTGCATTGATTACCTCCATTTGTGCCTCAACTTGATTGATGATCTCATCATACTCCTTGGGAGTGTTACTCAACCTTTCCTTAAATAAGCCAATTTTCTCATCATAGTCCTTAACTAGTGATCTTAGTTATTTATTCTTTTTACTTTAGAATTTTAAAACTTATAAGGCACTTATCAATTCTACCTCAATATCTACTTCATCTTCTTCCTCTGATTCTACATTAACCATAATGCCTTTTCCACTTAACAACCATCATTGTCTAATTCTATGGCCATAAACAAAGTTTCATTATTTTCATGTTAAAATTAATGAATTCCATCATCACTATCAAATTCACTTGAGTCACTTACATCAGAAAGGTTATCTTCCTTAGTGTAGAATTTTTTCTTGTTATTGAATGTTCTTTTCCTACCTTAATATTTTTTGAACTCCTTATTTTTAATATGCTTATCAGTCTTCTTATCCTCTCCATGATATTAATCATTTTATTTATCATACTCAAACTTATCTTTTTTAGGACACTTGGATGCAAAGTGACCAATCTTGACACAATTGAAACATTTGAAGGGAAACATATCTTTGTACTTACCAAATGAAAACCTCAACTTTCTTTCAAACATGACTATTATTTGATCATAATCAAAATCTAAGAATTTTTCATCCTTGACCTTCTTTCATTTTGACTTATTTTCAAATCTTAAAGTTTCTTTGTTCTTGGGAGGTCTTCCTTGATTATTTCTCATCTCATAGGTAGTCAAAATGCCATGAAGCCCATCCATATCTAGCCTATCCAAATCTTACATCTCTTCCACTATAGATACCTTAGAGTCAAACTTAGGATTTAGTGATCTCAACACTTTTTTAAAAACTATATATTCTTTCACTTCTTATCATAATCCTCTAATGACATTGACAACTTCATCAACCCTCAACTAGTAAGATTTAATGGTTTCATCTTAATTCATCTTCAGGCTCTCAAACTATATTTAGTGGGTATATAACTTGTCCATATTCACCTTGGTGTCTCCTTCATAGATAGTCTTAAAATTTTCCTATACCTCTTTAGTTTATTCAAAATGCATTACCTTCATAATGTCTTCCTTTGATAGGCCACAAATAATAACATTCATAGCTTTGGAGTTGTTTTCACTAGCTTTCTTACCTGTTGCATCTATTGATGGAGTGTTAGTAACAATATAACCATCCACAAATAACTAAAAAATATCATGTCCTTGTGACATAAAAAATATATTCATTTTGACCTTCCAAAAGGCATAGATAGATCCATTGAATAATTAAGCCTTACTATTAGAGAAGCCACCTTGAGCTTGTTGACTAGCCATCCTTGTTACTAAGATCTCCTTTAGGTTTTTAGATATAATTAAAATGACCAAGATTTGATAATAAATTTTGAAATAAAATTAATAATAGGTGGTGGGGGTGAATCAGTCTTTAAAACTTTCTCTAACAATCTTACTTAAGAAATCATAGATCATTTAGACAAGCATGTACATTTTAGCAAACATAAGCATCAATCCATAAAAGTATGAAACATATTAACACAATATAAATTTGGTAAAACCTATAGGGAATAAAACCCATTGATTATGAAAATAGACTATAGAATTATATGTAAAACACAAAATTTATTGAAGCACCCACTTCACATGGAGCACCAACCCCAACTAGCTAAGCACCAACTCAGCTAGGCTTTAGCAAACACCCACTTGCAAGGAGGCATCAACCCTCTAGATGACTCAAAAACAACTAAAGAACCTAAAAAAATTTATCAACTTAAAAATAAATTGTTTCTCACACAATATATTATTATATCCTTATTTAAATCTTCATACACTTCTATCCATCTCAAAACTGGTCTCTAGCCTTCTTCACTCAACTAACCCTCTTCTTGACTTGATTAGGTCATATGACCTTAATAATCACACATAGAACCTCTATAAAATTTTCATAATTTTTAATTTATCTTCTTATAATGGTCTATAAAATCTCCTTCTACTCTTAAACATCCTTACTTGTTCGCTTGTTTTCAATACACATAAATAGGCTTAAAAAGCCTAGTATTTATAAAAGATTCTTGTTCATCTCTTTATTAATCATCCAAACATCTTTAAATTATTATTTAATCCATGAAATGGTTATTATTATATCTCATATAAATGGATAAAATGTTATTTTATTCCCTTTAGGTTTGTTCTTTCTCAAATAGGCCTTGTCTCTCCTTTAGGTCTCATGGAGACTTAATCCCATTAGGCCTTCTTAGCACACATTACCCTTTGATATTCTTGGAGAAAATTAAAATAATTTAAAAATAATATAAAAATCATATTACATCCTCATATACCCATTATAATATCATCTAGGCTCCATATCATGTTTTATCTCAAACCACTATTTGGAACACATCACTAGTACTATTCATATTAGGCTTGTGCATACCTAGAAAGTATATCTCAAAAAATTGAAGCATAAACAAAAAATTTACAAAAAACCATGTAAAATAAATAAATATAAATAATATAAATTTCCTTATGGTTATCACCATATGAATTATACTTCATAACTTAGGGTAAAAGGACTCAAACCCTTCTCTACAAATAGCCCACTCAGAACTGCCAACTAGTTTCTGAAACACAATCATGAAAACTTGAAATTCAATTCCTAAAATGATACTTCCTATCAATTATTAAACATTAAATATATTATTTTACACTTATATATCACTCTCAAGTACAAATATTTCAATTTCTAGTTCCAAATATTAGTCTTGCAAACTAATCTTTTGTCTTTAGTATACATAATCAAATTTGAACTAGTCAACCCATTTTGGCCTTACCATTTCAATAAATTTAAATTATTTTAAAGATAATACAAAGTATTAATATAAAATTCATGTCCTAAAAAAAAATCATATGCATTATATTCTTTATTTAAGGGTAGATAGCCTCCAACTCATCACTACCACTTACTCAGATTATTAGTTTATCTTCAAACATAGTCATGGTGATAATGACTTTCAACACTTGTGTAGACACTTTAAAATAACCTTGATTAATTTTAATGATCCTATGAGATAATTATTTAAATATAATATATAAATATACCATTTTCAAGTGAAAATATTGGTCTTATAGACCAATCTCACAACCTTACACCTTCATTGCCTCATATGCACTAGACAAGTCAAATTATGAGCAACATTTTTAACATATTTACTAACCTTAAAAAGCATATATCCATCATAAAAATTTATTATAGGACTTAAAAAACATCTTCATGGGATTTTATTCATCCATATTCCATGATAACACTTCCCTAACCAAATTCTCATTTCTACCTGGTTTTCTCACTATCTACACCATTAGGTCTTTTAGCAATAGGTTAACTTGTATGACAAATTTAGCACCCATAAGGGATATAAAATACCTATAAGAAACCATGTACATAATATAAAAGTCTCAATATTCAACCTTCATCCAATTAAAAACTTTGACTAGGTCAACTCTACCTACTACAACAAATTTTTGAGAAATAAGGCCTTTTCTGTAGGGTCCACTCACTCACATGACAAACAAATGCCACCTAGAGGTAACTAGGAGAGTCCATTACATGATAAAATCATCAAAATATGTCATATGATTTTTATCCATTTCCATCAAGATCTTCCATATTGGGTCAAATTTAGGGTTTTAAAGAGGTTGAAACTACCTTACATTCTTAACGATCATTCATAAAGCTTAGCCCCTTATTCTAAAAATCAATGATTATAACTTTAAGATAAGAACCTTACACATATATAATTAATGTTTTAGGTTATAATTCAGTGGTTACATGTTCCTATGAACACATGAAAGTCATTTTTGGGTTGAGAACCCTTCATTATGTGCACTTGAGAGCCCTTAAAACACTTTTTTTTGCCTTTCCTTGCAAATTTTGACCTCAAACTTGGTTAACACACCCAGGAAAACATATCACACTAGTAAAAATGATAAAATTTTCATTATTACCTTGTAAAATTATCCTAATAACCCATTACACCACCATCTCTCTCTTTTCTCTCTAGGCTTTTGACTTGTAAGTCACATTAGGCCTTGAAACTAACCTTTTAACCACTGTCCATGCAATCTCTACCTAACTCACATGATTAAAAAACATATATCATGATATAAAAATAATTCTCATCCTTTATAGGTCTTGACAACATCTCATGACCCCTCATTAGGTCAAGTAGAGTCTAGAACTAGTTTAGGTGTATGCTAGTCTTGTAGGTTCTACCCTTGTAAACTCACCTTGAAGCTCTCCTAAGCACTCTAATGATTCATATACATGATAAATAATAATAAAAAATAATATTATGCCTATATGTATCCATATAACTAGGAAAATATGATCATTTATGCATAAGACTAAGAATCTTATGCACTTGACTAGGCATCCTTCTCAAGTCTCCTGCTAGGTTCAAAACCTTGACCACTAATCTTGAAACATTATTTTATGCTTATATAACATTATCACATGAATTTTAAGATACTTAGATATTATAAAAAAAATTCACATACCTCTCCATGATCATCATACACATTCTCATGATATGACTATCTTGTTATGACTAGGCTTCTCAAGAGCCTTGCACTCAAGAATTGGTACATAAACATGCTTACCTTGTACTGAATGTTGACATCAATATAAAAATAATCATAAAGTTTCCTTTAAATTATATATAAATATATATAATATATTTTGAATTCAAATTATGTCTTATCACATGGCTTCCTTGTCACATACCACCCCACCATGCATCTTTACTAGATGCACCTTGACATCAATGACAACACTTAACCATAATAAGTCATTTTTTTTATAAACCCTCAGTACATATACCTAATAGTATGGTATTATTATATGGACAAATTATTTTAAGGCTTAATTAGGCCTATTAGGCCTAGAAGAGGCATATATAGACTCCCATATGGAATCAAAGATAATTTCACCTCTTAAGCACATAGTAAAGATGAAGATATTGAAAATATAGAGTTTTAAAATTTATAAGGACTCAAAAATTTATATGGATATAATTTATTATTCATCACAAATTCAACATCAATCTAGTGGCCAAGTGAGAAGTCATCCTCACCTATAGGTAGGGTCTATTCTCATACACATAGTCATAGTTCAATACTATCACATAGATAGGTTATTGGGTCTCAATATGAAATGTGATTAAGTATGTTTAGTAAAATAAATAAATAGGTAATGATAGTTTTTAACTCTCTCTAAATTTCCCTAAGCCTCCCCATAAAGTGCATTACTTATTCAATGAAATAAAGGCCTTTATAGTTGGTTCTTTTAGGCCTAAATTAGGTAGCTACAAACCAAATCATGCAAGTAAGAGACATATACATATTTTAAAGAGTTAATAGGGTTATAATTTTTTTATAAAATAGATAAAAATGTGTAAAAAGTGATAAGATACTCATATTTTTAAAAGGGGGTTTGATAACCTATTACGCATAAAGACAAAGATAAATAGGCCTATGCATCTAAGATAGAGATCTTTTTGCTCAAATCAAGTAGGTTAAATAATTGAATGGAAGTTTGAGATCTATATATGTATAAGGAATGATTTATAGGACATATCATAAGTTTAAAATGTGTTAAAATCCTTATATGAGGCATGAAGTTTTTTAAACTGAGCCTTTAGGACTACATAAGCAAGAATGCCAAGAAACCCTAAGCCTAACTGTATTGTCTTATGTAGGAGTATAATTGGTAAAAGGCTTGGCATAAGGGTGTGGTGAACCTTGTGAGGATGTTATAGGAGTCTTAAAATCCATAATATCCATAATTAAAAGAGAAGAGCACTGAATCATCCTAAGCAATATCAAGACACTCAGACTTCATAGTCTTAGTATTGTCACCTACATGCAATCATGGGGTAGTGTAAATGGAGTTAGAGTTTAAATGATTGTAAGAAGTTTCATAAGGTTTAGGATAGGTTAAAACATGTATTATGATTATTTTAAACCCCTTAAATTAACCCATAGTCCATCTATATCAATAATACTTAGTCTAGGCCTATTTGGTCTAAAAGCCTATCTTAGGCCAAGAAAACCCTCATTACACTTAAGACACTCTCAGACTCTCCCAAGAATAAATTAAATCATGATGAGGTGTGAATTTATGAATTAGGTCATATTGATAAGGTTTAAATCTAGTGAAATGAACAAGAAGGTTTATTTTATTCTAAAGACTAACTCAAACTACATAATATACATAACCAGTTTGAGCCATCACTTCAAGTGCTTGGATATTGAATTATAGAGGGAATCATATCAAATGATATAAGGGGAATTTTGAAACCCATATATAATAAATATCCATGACATAGGGAATTGGTTTGAGGGGATCACCTTTATGAATGAAGACTAAGACTATAGACATGTCTGAATAATTTGTAGAGAACTCAAGGTCCATCATCTTACATTCATATCTCTCCACACTAGCTACATGGGTACCAAATCTTGTCAAAGGTTTTAGGGACATATATGGACTAAACATCCATGACCATAAGTTTGGGATCAGAGGTCTCATCTTTATGAACCATTATTAATATGGTAGACCTCCAAAACCCCCTTAAACCCTATTATAGACCAATCTTGTGAAATGTGAAGATTTTGGTAACCAAACACTCAAGAAAGTCCTCAAAAAAACCTAAAACACAAATATCACTTAGAGGAAACCTTACCTGTGGTACCATGTTAAATGGACATTGTACAAATTTAGCATAAAACAATAAATTTTTAGGGTTTTATGGAATTTATAGGGTAAAAATCTATTTTATAATATTTAAATCATTAGAGGGGAAGGTTTAAGACTTGTTTCACATTCTCAAGTCATAATACATCCAAGAACCCACCTATAAATTCCTCTACAACTCACCTCCAAACTACTAGTTTGTAGACATGAGAGAGAAAGTGGCCTAATTGCCTAAGTGAAGCAAGATTGCAAGTATGCAATGATTTGAAGAGTTGAATAATGATATTAAACAATTTTTTATGATCTTAACATGATTTTTCATATGGAATTAAGGTACCCTACAAGTTTTCATTGGTTCTAAACAAATATAGTCAAGTAATTAGGCCTAATAGGCATAATTGGCTTACTTAGTCAAAATGAAAGTTGAATAATGGCATAGAGATGCTATTGTGTGAGTTAGTACAAAGTTATTATGCTAAATAACTGATTTTAAGGGTGAGATAGACACTCCTCATAGCCATAATGATATTTTAAAGGTAGTTTTCTTATTTGTTTAACATGAGAGGGCTAGTGGGTTGCTCAATGCCTCATGAAGGCTAATTGTACCTCTTTATACCTTATATCTAACATATGGAGGATTGATTGAACATTTTTGGCACATGCTTGCCTTTAAGAGTTATAAATTATCATATAACACCTCACTCTAATGCCAAAAGGGGCACATTAAAGCCATAAATGCATGGAAGGAGTTAGAAAGAAGACTGTATAACTAATTGTAACTACAAAATGAGTGGGTTGTGATAATTTATGACCTTTCATCTATAAATCCACACCATTTTAACTCTCCTTATCTCTTCATTATTTTATTTATTCAAGCATTATGGCCTTAATTTGTATCCATCTCTTGCGCATGAGGAAACTTTACATAATTTGTACTCTATGGACCTCTTAGACTGTTAATAAATTACTCTAGATTATCTATGATGAGATTATAATGTGTGTATATGATTATTTTATATGCATAAGTAGTGTAATTTCCCTTATTTAGGTCTAATTCCTTCACTTAGATGATAACAAGTGTTATATATAGGCTATTTAGTGTGTTAGAATGTTAAATACTGAGTTTAAGAATGGATATATAACTATAAGATCCTAGAACCATACCTTCCTCTCATTTCCCTCATGATTTAATCATCAAGATAAACCTCTACACTGAACATTGTTCCTAGAGACCATTATAATTAGTGATTTAATCATATGCATTATCCATTAGTATTGTATGAGTTTAATTTGAGTGGATGGATAAGTAATATTGGTTCATCATAACACCTTAGAGTATGTTTATTTTCTACATTATTTACCACTTTTCACCCCAAATTAATAGGTATTAGATATTATGAGCCACAAGTGATGTACCAGGGGAGGTAGCCCCATAACATAGAGGTTTGGTGTAATTACAAGGTCACCCAAAACATTTAGGCCATTACCATTAGTCCAAGTTTGAAGTAGGCCTGAACAAACTCCTTCAAAGGGTGCAACTTGGGTAGCTAACACTTACCAAGGTAGCTCATTTCATTCCATGTAATTTAATATATGATGCACTAATGCTTTCCAAAAGGTTTATGAAAGAGGTTTGGAAATTTCATCGATTTACATAAAAGATAATTTTAGATAGGGACGCTAGGATAACCTTAAAGTTTTGGCAAACTCTCAATTTAACTTTGGGTATACAACTAAACTTTAGTACATCTTACCATACAAAAATGGATGGGAAAATAGAAAGAATAAATTAGGTATTAGAGGATCTATTGAGAATATATTGCATAGATTATAAATATAGATGGGAGGAATACCTACCATTGGTTGAGTTTTATTATAATAACTTATATCAATTAGTTTTGAAAATGGATACTTTTGAGGCATTTTTAACAATCCAAATAACACCCCAATTAAAGGTTGATTTCTCAAGATCTCCTTCACACTTGTACTAACATTAGAATGATCTAAGGTATGGGACACCTACCCTCAAACTAAACCTATAGTTTTGATGAGGCTAGCTCCTTTGATGTATCACTTATGCTCTTCTTACTAAACTAATATGATTTTTAGGATGAAAAGGGTTAGAAGAAAACTAAAAGGTAAATCCTATTCTATTGTTGGTGATACACCTATATTACTAGTTCATTCACTTTATTTGAACTCATAAAACACTGATAAGATAATCAAAGCATTGGATCTTACAACTCTAAAGGACTCCTATGAAATAATATTTCATATGAAGGTTCATCAAGTGATCAAAACATGATGGAAATGATGGAATAATCCTAATTCAAGGCACGAACTAGTCAATATATCCATTGTTAGCTCAATCAATCAACATCAAACACTAAATACAACTTACATAAGATGACATACTAATAACTAGGTGAGATTAGGACATATCAAGGGAGAAATTACTACCACATGTGCAACTCAAATCAATATAAAACACTATACTAGAATATTGGAATGTGAAAATAGTAATTTTATTCATCTCAAAATGTTACAAAGATCAATCTTAGTAGAGTTTATTCATGCCCATGAGAGGGATCCTAAAAATTAGCTTAGAATCTTGAATAAATAAACATGAGAAGATAGAAAGCTAAGATATTGGCATAGAAAAGAGAAAAAGAGGTCAAATAAATATTAAATCAATTCAAAATAAAATTTAAATTGCAACAAATAGTCCTTAAGATATCTCTTTGATTGAGAGTCCTTGTATGGGCTCTTTGCATGAGCTCTTTGGCATTAGAAAAGGATGGTGGGCCCATTTTGCTTGTAAAATATAATCTTCAGCATGATACACAATTATATGGTTAGTTAAATTCACTTAAATTGAGTTTAAATTACTTGAATTTCCTTCTCTTTACATGAAAACTATGGAATATGCATGATGATTAGTCAAGCATCACTCAACTACAGTGATTGGCACTTTAGGACTAGTTAACTCCACTTAAGATCTTGCATGAATTGGTAATAAAGATATATATATGCATGGAAATCCACTTTAACATTAGATATGAAGCATGAAAACTCAACATGAACTCCTTTGATATCCTTGCAATGCCTTCTTTGTCTCAATTATTTTGACTAAATAGGCCTACTAGGCCAATTAGGCCTAGTAGACTACTTATTACACTTAATGACCATTATAACTTGAATTAAAACCATGAAACTTTAAAATAAAATTATATTTATGGCTGGAACAACTCTTCATTTAATTATATGGGTCACATTGATGAAGAAACACCTATAACTTAGTCAAATTAGTTGACTATGTCAAACTGCCTAAATTTCCTATAGAGTGGTTGTTTTGGATGAGTTGGTAATGGAACTTAATGGAATATTTTTTTATCATATAATTATTTTATGATGAATAAAAAGTCTCAAGCTTCACTCTCTATGGAGTTTATTTCATCAGACTGTCCTGTACCTCTTCTTTTTATACCTTTTCCTAAAAAACTCTATTTTATGCCATGATCTGTATAATTTCACCAAAAAAGTGCCATTTATAGGACCCTCTATACGTTTAATTAATTTTTAAAGAGTTTTTAGGCTTATTTATGATTTTTTTATGGAAATAAAATCAACTTTTCTCAAAATTGGTCCTTATGAGGGTTTGGGAGGGTTTTGGAGGTGAACCTTCTTAACAATGGTTCATAAATCACAGTCATCCAAACCCAAACTTGTTGAAATTAATATTTATTATATATAATCCCTAAAATTACTTTATAATATTGGGTTCCCATGTGAAATGTATGAAAAGATACCTATGTGAAGAAATTGCCTGAAGGGTTTGCAAGCATTCTGGACATGCTTACACTCTTAGTGATTGTTTATAAAGTAAATAACATAAACCAACATAATTTTTTCATGATTTATAAGTGAATATGGGTCCTTAAAACATTATAATATAATTTTTCTAAACTCTTCACATGGTGAAATATATGAGCACTTGATTAGGTGGCTCGAATGGGTGTTTTATTTGAAAATTTTGAATTTCCTCTTTAGACTAAAAATGAATCCTCAATTTATTCTCCATAATTTAAAACATCATCATGTGACCTATACCATATCATCATATAATTATCAATGTGCCATCTTGCTTGATAGGGTTTGAAAATAACTTTTGGTGCTATAGGCCTGCTTGCTTGTTTTAACCCTCAAGGGCATGGTTTGTATATAAAATGGATTTTTATCACTCTTTATAGGTTATTTTAATATTTAAAATCATTAAATAATTTTTATAAACCACTCAAATGGATTTCCAAGTCTCTATCACACTTGTATTCACCTCAAGAACACTTCCTGCTCCAATGCTGACTGTAACTAGACATGTAGGGGATTGTGTAAAAATAGTGGGAAATTACACTTATCAAATGAAATATTTCAGACCATATATAGTTATACTAACTAATTATTAGTATCTCCACAAAATTTCAAGGCTTGATCATGCATATTTTGGCTTGTGGGTGTTTTTATTCAATATTTAATGATATATTACATGCTTGCTTAGTCCTAAAACTAAGATTTAATTCTTGCAACCTTGATTTGAGATCAATAATGGTGAATTTTATTTTAATACGTAATTAATACCTCAATTTCATTAATTTAATTCTTCATTGTTTATCTTTTCAACTCCATGTCACCTATAACATACCCTAGCTCCTTCAAGAACACTTATTGGCATGACTATCAAAACATTGTTGTAGGTGAATTTCATGGGAAATAAAAGTGTTTTAAGATAAAAATTCACCCTCACATATTATTTTTTAATATTATTAGGTGATAGTGGTTTTAGACTTCTTTTGACCTCCTCCTTTGATGTGTTTGTTCCTCAAGGACTGTTTCAAGCCTCACCCATTATCTCCTTATATACAAACATAATATAGTACCTTCATGTCATTGGGTTGGAAATATTTATATATTTACCAAGGTTTATAATATGATAAATTTATATTGAATGTGAATAAGATGTCTATATGTTACTTTTTTGGTCTTAATTTGCACCCTTGGAGAGGGTTCTTCAATCTCTCTCCAACTAAGCTACAAAATGGGAACAAACTTAGATTATGGGTATCTTGTAGTGGGTTTGAACCTCAAAATAAGGCTGTATTCCTGTTGATATATCACCTAAACTAATCTCTTGCTTGGAAAAGGGAGAGAAATAGATAGTAATGCATGAAAACATGTAAAAGAAGGTGATTCACCAATTTTTTGAACACTTATAATAGTACAAGACACATTAATAGACACTTTCAAGCCTAAAAATATCACTCCACTAACTCTTTGATCTAATTTCACATAAGTATTTCATATTTTACACCCATGCTAACATAGACACCATTTTAGGTAGTTTTATGCAATAAAATCATGAGGTTTTGGAGAAGCTAATAGCCTTCTTTAGTCAAGGTTTGGAAGAGTATGAAATAAGGTAATATTTTATTGAAACATATTTAATTTTAGTTATAAGGTCTCTCAATAAATTTAGATAATTATTGTCTAAAAATAAGAAACACCTAATGGTTGCCCATCCAAGTATCAAGGAGTTTCTCTTGAACAAAGACATAAATGAGAAAAGAGCTGGTTGGATAACAAAGGTAATGAAGTATGATATGGAAATCAATATCAAAAAGTTGATTAGAGGAAAAGGACTTTGTGAGTATCTATCCCAAGACTTACAACTGGATAATGAAGTGGGTTTGGTGTCAAATGATGAAGAGGTTACATATGATCATACCTCACATTCAATATAGTTTCATGACTTGGTAAGATATCTCCAAGATGGTATTTATTCTTCTCATCTAAGTTATTCAAAAAGAAGATATTTTATATTGAAATAAATTCCATTTCTTCTTATTGACGGTGTTTTGTTCAAGAAATATATCAATGGAAAGTTATTAAGATGTATAGATCTAAGCCAAACAAAAAGATTTCTTTAGAAGTTCCATGATGGACATGGTGGAGGGAACTATTATAAAAGGATCATATCCCTTAATATCATGGGAGGTGGATATTATTAGCCTAGCATATTTGGTGATTATCATGCATGGGTTAAGAAGTGCAAACAGTGTGCTATGTTTGTAGGAAAAATGAAACATGTAGCCTTACCCCTCTAACCAATTATGGTGGACTAGACCTTTATCTAATTGGGATTGGACTTTATTGGTCTCATTAAACCCCCTTCAATTTTAGGACATAAATGCATAATAACTGATACAGATTAATTCACTAGATGGATAGAATTAGTAGCATTGAAAGAAGCAAATGAATATAATGTTTTATATTTCTATGAAGGTTTGCTTACTAGATTTAGAGTTCCTTAAATCATTATTTAATAAAATTCTATGGCCTTTATAGGGACTAGGATCAGCTAATGGGTTGTTTAACATGGTGTCTATCTTATCACTTCATCAAATTACTATCCACAAGGCAATGGCCTTACCGAGTCCACAAATAAGAATCTATTAAAGATCATAAGAAGGACTATTGAAGATAATTAGAGGTCATGGTATCTCAAGTTCAAATCATATCTATGGGTTGATAGGATCATCTATAAAAGATCAATATCCAATTCTCCATACAATTTGGTATATGATAAGGAAATAAGATTACCTATTTCTCTTGAGTTTCCAACTTTAGAACTAATTCATTAAATTGATTTATTGGAGAATGAACCAATGGAAATCAGATATTCTGAGCTTATGGAGCTAGAAGAGGTTCAAAATAGTCTATGTTAGCCATGGAAACCCACCAAGCACTAGTGAAGATAGCCTTTAACAAGAAAGCTTCTTCACAAATTTTTAATGAAGGAGATTTAGTCCTCAAGTAGGATGAGGATAGAGCTAAACTAGGAAGGAATACAAAGTTTGACTCTCTTTAGAGTAGTCCATACACAATCTCCAACTATAAATCCCATAATGCTTTCTAACTTGTAAAGATGGATGACGAGGAGCTTTCTATTCCTATTATTGGGATGTATCTAAAACATTGCTATTGAAGAGCTAGGTTATTTATACATAATAAGTTTGTTTATTTTCCTCCAAGTGTTGCTCTAGCACATTTGTTTGTTTTTGTTTTTTTCCAAAATAAGTGCTTTATTTACACACTTGTTTTGTTTAGATTAATTTTTCTATTTTTTGTATTTCCTTCCTTGTCTTGGTGGAATAGTTGTCTTATTTCAAGTCAAAGATTTCTTTTAGTCATGGATCATATTTTTCATTTTTATGAGTCCAAAATTCATGTAAATGGTCTATTTCTTAAGCATAAAAGGCATGCTTCCTATTTGAGTTGCCAAAATATTGATAATTTTAACCTCACATGTCAAATTATCACCCCTACCATTCAAAACTTTGCATATCATGATAATTTGTCTTATGAGTTGATAAGTTGGTCATGAAAATTCTTTAATGTGATTATTGGGAGCAAGATTGCCATAGCACACCATGTAGGAATAAATAGGTCAATTTGGTTGTGAAGTTCATAAGTGTACTTGAAAAGTCAACCAAAGTTAAAGAATTACATGAAAATGATATTTTTGTGTCAAGGTCATGCCATGTAAGTTTGGTGTCTTAATGAGTTTTCTATCTAACAAGATATAAGCCTTCAAAAATGATCTAGAAATGTGGGACATGTTTGGGGATGTCAAATTAAAGCCATAGGAAATATCCATTTGGATTTAAAATATCCTCAATAGGTTTCAATTTGAATGCAGGGATGACAAATGACATGATCTTAGAGGCCAACATCAAATATCAATGGCATGTGGGCGATCTCATGAAGTTAACAAGTCAAGAAAGATATATGGTGCATGTTTAATTATGTAGTTAAAGATCAATGATGAACTCAAGGTCAAAAGGTTAGAAGATCCAAAGGATGAATTTGAAGGTGCTAAGTGTCCCAATCATGATGATTTTTTATTAGAGCTATGGCCTGCATTTGGTCATATTGATAAATGGAGATCAATGGTCCAAATTTGATTTGGAAAATAAAATATCAATAGAATGCATTCATTCATGTAAGAGTAGATTGATGGTATAAATCAAGGTCAAAAGTTAATGAAATCAAATTACATGCAAGGCCACCACATGGTATAAGCATGTTAGCTAGATATAAACTAATAACAGGGTCCATAAGAGGCATGGGGGACTACCAAATGTCACATTTTCAACTATTGAGATAAAGATTAATGTAGAGCTACCAAGTGGCACAATATTGGTAGCATATCATAAATAAATAATTGATGATGAAGGTTGAAGATAGGAGACTTAGGAGGAGATCAATGAAGTAGATTTTATTAGGTTCCAAGGGGCATGAGATGAATACATGTGTCTAAGGTGATAATGGTCAGGTTTTATAATGAAACAAGTAGCCCAAGGAAATGCCACATAGGTAGACATGTCAGATTAATATATTTTTCCATCCAAACAAGCAAATGTATAAATAGAATATCATATATGATCTAGGTTACTAGAAGCAAACCCTATAGATTTGTAGGATGTCATTAAAGCTTAGCTAGACCTCTCAAAATCTTTCAAACGTAAGTTTTATGTCTTGTTCATGATCAAGAAACCCTAGCTTATGGATCTTCATTATGATTATAATTATATGAAAACCAATAAATTGGATTGGTTTTCATCTATAGTAGACCTATGTTTACGGTTTGGAGTAATGGTAGAGTTGTGACCATGAAAGAAATGTTAGAAGGGACACTAGATAAATGAGTTCAAGTGACTATTTGATACTATAAAGAACATTACAAGATGAAGCATATCATTATAATCTCATTAAGAAGATGGAGAGTTTTGTGGTTGAAGAGTGTAGACAGATCATTTAATGAAATTTTAGGGTCTTTTGGGACTTTTTCCTTTCAATAGGATCATGACTCATCATACTCAACAAGTTCTTGTCTTCTAGTATATTTCTTAGCTAATGAGAGGGATTGAAATCTATTTGGAGCTAATGAAAGTTAATTTGTGGAGTCAAGATTAATGTTAATCAATCAAAAAGAGTTTGGGCTTCATTTATTGATTTTTGTTTATTTGATTCTCTCTCTCTTCTCCTTTTATTATATATCTCCCATTTCTACCCTATTGGTTCCCAATTGTACACCTCATACACTCAGCCTTGCACACTTGAAGAAAATATAAAACAAAGATAAAAACCTAATGATATGTCATTTTGTCCAGGAGAGGGTTTGGTATCAAGATTAGATATAATGTATAAAATGACTAAGAGACACCTATAAAGGGTATGATCAGCTCCATGCTACTTCTAGCTCTACTTAAACCATGGTAAGAAAACCTATAGGGTATCTTGCTCACATGGAGAGATTATATGATTCAACCTCTATGGGGTTTATTGGCATAGAAAGACACAAATATGACTAAAACATAATCAAACTCACTCATTCCACCTAAGAATGGTTGTTACACAAAATGCGTAAATGTTCTAGGCCAAATACAAGCTACTGAAGATAGATATAAAAGTGACTACAATATTTATTTGAAATAATCTTCAACAACATAGGGGCTAGATAAAAGATTACAATGTTGGGATTTAAAACACAAAATGTAGACACATTTTAAGTATGCAATTTTTATGAATCTGTAGGGAAAATAACATTTAAGATATACAAAGGGTGTATGATTTTTAGGGTAGGATATGGTAGGATGAGCTAGATATTTATAAAAAAGGGAAGATGGTGCATTAGTGGTCTTCAAATAGTAGGGATTATTTAAACATTGATGACATCATGTATTATAAAGATGCAAAAAAACTTAAATGTAAGCTAATGGAACTACCAGGAGTAATTTACCGTTTCCCACTGAATCTATAAACCTAGGGTGCTCTAACAAGTTATTTAACAACATATTTCGAAATATAATGTAGAAAGGGATTTATAATCTAGATAGAAACCAAAATGACAACTAGTAATGGGAATAGAACAAGATATATAGTTAAAAATATTTGTAAAACATATTACTGCACTTCATCAAAAGAAAATAGTAGAGAACCACATGCACTTTCATTAACTTGAAATAAAATCTTACATACACTAATGTTTTAAAATTATATCATGGGGACATGCATGATGAATTTTCTCCATGTTAGATAGGGGAGACATATAGATATGCTCTTAGAGCTTGATAATGGTTGTATAGATGCAACCACCTTAGAAAGAGAGATAAAATGCACATAGTAGTGATCCCAAAATGTGAAATAACCTATATTAAGGAATACATGGACCAACACAATAACAAACACAATGGCAAACCAACCTCTTGAATATAAGACAAACCTTTTATTTATACCTTTTTTATCCATTTCAAATCTATGAGTGCTAAAGTCCTACCAAGATGATCCTAGCTAGAAAATATTCCTTATCACACCTAAAATATTCATGGAATTATAAGGAAAATGATTGTTACAAAAGCCTCTATAAGGAATGATGAAAATTTGGAGCATATCTTTTAATTTCATGGTGGGAGATTCCTTACACATGGGCTAGAAGGATAATATTTGTTTGCAGAACCAAACAAACTTTGTCCTCATGTGTAACTTCCTAGAGATGATTTTTTGTTAATCAATGGAAAATATAAAATATTTTATACAAATACCTTTCTCCTCTACATTCCAAATAAATTTCATTAACTTATGATGATGGGTTGATAATATTCTTGATTTATGGCTATTTGAATATATTCCTTAGATGGCCCACTTTGATCTTATACTCTTGTAATATCTTTCCTAAAGAGGAGCTCAAACAAGTGACATAGATGAAGATCAAAAAACTTAAGTTATATTTCCTTTTTCCCTTTTAAAAGTCTTTTTTCATTAATGTTGTCAATTTTTTGGATGTGCAATCGACCATGAACCATTGATTTTCTTGGTCATTTATCAAGGGCTTAACACTTGTCCTCCTTGTGTCTCCCCAAAATACCTTAGACTGTATTGAGTCTTTTCCTACCATCAAATCTTGATTTGGTGGGTGAACATGCTCTATCAAATCATGATCCAAAGGGAAGAACATCATTGGCTATTGTTTGCACTTGACCCTAAGGTCATGTCACTTGGAAACCTCATGATCTTTGTATGTACCTTGAAAATAGTCTCTATTGCATTGAGTGATATCATGCCATGTGGTAGAAGTTAGATAGATCTCGGGCCCCTATTAAATTATTAACTATCCACTCACATCATTGGATCTTTGAAACATGCTTGAACCTTTAACTATGCCCCATGATCTTGACACTTGTTATGCCTATGCTAGTCTTAGGTTCCTTTGAATTATTTAGCTTTGATCATGTACCATCAGAACATCTTACTCCATATTAATGTGCACTATTAGATCTGCCTTTGTTTGAACTTAAATGACTATGTCACAGGGCCTAAATTTGACACTCACATGACTATCTTGGAACATTTAAACTCCAATATCTACTTTCTATGGCCTAAAGTTGACATTCATGTGCCCATCAAAAGATGTCCATGAGATCATCATACCTATAATTCAATAAAACTCCTTTAGATCTTTTGTCTTCAGTAATTTGGTATGTAGGCTCTTTGTCTTGGCATTAATTTCACTAGGATAATTATTCCACAATAATTCTTAGTTTTCAGCCTTTCGATCTTCAAAATAATTTTCTCAAGCCTTTTGTCTTCAGATTCTCTATTTTGGGCTTTTGTTCTTGCATCCCCACAACAATATCTATAAAATATTGAGCACATTCAAGCCTTTTGTTGTGGGAAAAATGTCCAATGGAATTAATTCCTTCAAGCTTTTTGCTATGGGCAATTTACTTGATGGAAATGAGTCTTCAACCTTTCATCTTCTTTGAGATAGTTGTTTCCTACATTTTTTCTCAAATAATTTACTTGAAGAAATTGATCTTTGCATTTTTCTTGAAGTAATTAGAATTTGGCACTTCTATCTTCATTGGGACAATTGTTTCAGACATTTTGTCTAAAATAATTTCCTTGCAAAAATTAAACTTGGCATTTTCTCTAAAGAAATTGAACTTACACTTTTTCTGAAGAAAGGACTTTTTATGTAGGCAAAATGCCTAAATATCAAGTTCCTTTTAGACTTTTTACCATAGACAAAAATGTTTGAAACAAATAAGGACTTTACATTTTTTTAAAGGAATTGGACTTAGCTCTTCTGCCAAAGAAATCAGACTTGTGTACTTTTCCTAAAGGGTAAGTGCCCTTCAAATTTTTTGAAAGTGCCCTTAAAACTTGTTGAAAGTGTCCTTTATATCTTCTAAAAGTGCCCTTCATAATTTTTTTAAGGGAAAAATGCCCATAATAAATGACCCTTCAAAGATTTTTTAATGGCAAAATGAACCTTCAGAGATTTTACAAGGGAAAAATGCTGAAAATAAATGACCCTTTAGGTATTCTGCAAAGGCAAAATGACCAAAATAAATAGGGTAATATGTTTTAATCATAACAAGTAGATTTTGTAGGATTTTTATTTCAGACAATTTTTCTGATGGAAATAAGTCTTTAAAATTTTTTCATGAATAAAAATCTTGAAGATGCATTTCCATCAGGAAAAATGTCCTAACAAAAAGCTTGAAGACCCTAAGGTTTAAAACACACTAAGTAAAGACTAGAATAACACTTAACTGATTAATCAACAAATTTTACCTTTGAAGGAACACTTTGAAAATAGGAATCTGGTATAAGGAATTAGGCATTTATACTTGACAATGGCCTAATTTCTCCATGCAATTTTGGACACTAACACTAGGTCTTGCCTAGGGATGCATACCCCCTACGGGTGTACAAAGAACCCTAGAACATAATAATAGGTGATAATCCATTGGGATACAAAGTCAAGACTTATAAATTTTCATAAAACATATATGAAGGCTCTAAAAAAGATGTCAAACTTACAAAAATATATTAGGAGGATCTATAAATGAATACATAACAAAACCCAAAGGGAAATTGTACAAATAAGGCTTGAAGTAGAGGGGGAAAAATAATATAAAGACAAAGTAACAAAACACTATACAATATATACATTGTCTAGACTCAGTCAAGGAAATGCTTTAGATGATTTCCATTCAGGTATCTTTAAAATTATGCCATCCCTTCATATCTTTAACTTTACTAGCATCTTGGTGACCAAGATGAAGTAAACCCATCTTTTCACTTGCTCGAAAGATCTACTGCTAAGCTTTGTTAGGATGACACATTAAATCAAATCCTCTTTACATGAACTCAAATCTAGATAAGACCATGCTAAAATATCTTGGTACTTTTTCAATAGCTATAAATAAACTTACTTCTTAGCTATAATCAAATGTGTACCAAGCAAGAGTGCATCAAGATTAGTAATGTAATTCGTGCACTTGAAGACTGCTCGAAATAAATTTGAAAAAACTCACCCATAGGGGCATAAAATACAACCCCATCTTCATCAAATGACATTTTTAAAACAAAACCTTCATCATTAAACCCAACATCAAGAACAATTGATTGTTCAACAATGTTCATATTCCAAATGAAGCTATCTAATACTACATCCCTATATTTCACTTCTTTCAAAGCACACTTCAGATCTTTGATTGCATCATGATTAGGTAAATCATGTGCTTATGTTATAATATCATCATAGGTAAACTCATAAGTTAACCTCTTTACTACACTCCAAAACTAATCAATAGTAGTAGCAAATGTCATTTCCATGGAGCTAGAAAACTTACATGGGGATTCTTGATAATTGAACATAAAAATCTCATATTTAGGTAATGCATACTCGAGTTCATCTGAATCTTCATCACATGGTTTATTAGTATCACATGAAGGATGTGGGATGAAGCACTTGTCATACCAATCAATGTCAAAATAAAAATTTGTAGCATTTACTTTGGCATTTAACAGACCAGGATCTTCCATTCTATCCTCCAAACTTATCTCCTTTGTCTTTGATGCAAACATAGAGGTGAGACAAGGTTATGATGAATCAAATTTGAAGGATGATCTCAATCCTCCTATATTTATAAGAAATAAAACACTCAAAGCTGAAATTTAAGATAGATATTCAAAATAGGCACTGATCTTCCTTGAAACCAGATGATAGAAATGGAGTCGCCACTAGAATCAAAATTCTAGAATATAACAGTTAAAAAACTATTATTATACATTTTGAAATCAAAATTTGTTAAAGCTTAATGAGATACAAAATAAATACACTACAATTTTTAGAATAATGTTCAAAAGATAAAAAAACACCTTCTAACATGTAACATTAAAAACTCTTTGTAATAAATGCAACAGATGTCAACTATCAAATCCTCAAGTCTTGGAACATCCCCAGTGGAATTTTGTGGCGTTGACAACTAATGTAGTCCTATTATAGAAAATAATAAGAATAGAACCTACAAACTAGAAATACTTACAATTCTAGCTCTATGTAAGAGTCTTCGACAACACAAATAACTTAGACTTCAATTTAATCCCTGAAAATGACACCAGATGGAGTGTTGGTTCCTAGTTGTACACCTTATACACTCATCCTTGCACACTTGAATAAAATGATAATCAAAGATGAAAAAACCTATCATATGTCATTTTAACTAGGGTAAGGTTTGGCATCAATATTATATCAAATGTAGAAAATGATTAAGAGGCACCTAAAAAGGGTATGGTTATCTCCTTGCTACTTATAGCTCTACTTGAACCAAGGTGAGTGGACCTATGGGGTAGCTTGCTCACATGGAGAGATTATATGATTCAATTTCCATGGGGATTATTGGCACAAAGAGACACAAATCTAACTAGAACATAACCAAACTTGCTCACTCCACCTAGGAGGGTTATCACAAAGAATGATCAAATGTTTTAGGCTAGATACAAGCTACTAAAGATAAATATAAAAGTGACTACAATCTTCATTTGAAATAATCTTCAACAACACAAGAGTTGAATAAAATATTTTAATGCTAGGATTTAAAATGCAAAACATAGACACATTTTAAGTATGCAATATTTATGAATATACAGGGTAAATAGTACTTAAGATATGCAAAAGGCATATTGTTTGTAGGGTAGGATAGGGTAGGATGAGTTGCATATTTATAAAAAGGGAGGATAGTGCATTGGTGGTCTTTAAACAACATGGATTCTTTCAACATTCATGGTATCACCTATTACAAAGATGTAGAAAAATTTAAATGCAAGCTAGTGGAACTACCAAGAGTAATTTGCCTTTTCCCACTGAATCCATAAACATAGGATGCCCTAAAAAGTTATTCAGCAACATATTTCCAAATATAACATAGAAAGGGATTTATAATCTAGATTAAACCCCAAAATGACAACCAGTAATGGGCATATAATAAGATATCTAGTCAATAATATTTTAAAAACATATTACTACACTTCATAAAAAGAAAATAGTTGAGAACCACATGAAATTTCATTAACTTGAAATAAAATCTTACATACACCAATGTTTCAAAATTCTGCCATGGGGATAAGCATGGTGGATTTACTCCATGTTGGATAGGGGAGACATATAGAGATGCTCTCAGATCTTGCTAATAGCTATACAAATATAACCACCTTATCAAGAGAGATAAAATGCACACAATAGTGATCCCAGAATGTGGAATAACCTATACTAAGGAAGATTAGACCAACATAATGACCAACATAATGACAACTAACCTCTTAAATAGAAGACAAGCCTTTTACTTATACAATTTTTACCCATTTCAAATTTACAAGTGCCAAAGTCCTACCAAGATGCTCCCAGCTAGAAAATATTCTTTGTCATGCCTAAAATATTCATGGAAATATAAGGAAAATGATTGTTACAACTACCTCTACAATGAATGATGATGATTTAGAGAATATCTTTTGATTTCATGGTGAGATATGCCTTCCACATGATCTAGAAGGAGAATATTTGATTAAGGAGCCAAAAAAACTTTGTCCTCATGTGCAACTACCTAGAGATGCTTTTCTATTAATTGATGACAAATATAGAATATTATAGACAACTACCTTTCTCTTGTGCATGCCAAAAAAATCCCATTACCTTGTGATGATGGCTTGAGAATATTATTGATTTATGGATGCTTAAAGATCTTCCTTGGAGTGGCCCACTTTGATTTTGTAATCCTATAATATCTTTCTTATGAAGGAGTTTGAACAAGAAAAATAGATGAATAATAAAAAACTTAGGTTATATTTCCTTTTTTACCTTTAAAAATTCCACTCTCATTCATGTTGTCAATCTGTTATATGTATGATCGACCATAAACCATTGATTCACTTGATATCTCATTGAGGGCTTGAAACTTGTCCTCCTCCCATCTCCTTGATAGACCTTGGACTACTTTGACTCTTTTCCTACCATCAAATCTTGATTGGGAAAGTAAACATGATCTATCAGATCATGATCTGAGGGGTGGAAATGTTGTGTTATGGAGCCTATATCTAAATTACAATGTATTATGTATTGATGGATATTTCATAGGTAATACATTATGAAAACTAGGGTTTAAAAAGGAAGAATAAAGTGTGTAAATTTAGGTGTGAATTTAGGAGAGATTGTTGATCATAGTTCTAAATAATATTTATGCATTGTAATTGCAAAGATAAATTTGAGAGTGATTTTACTCTAGTGGCTTGTGATAAAATCTAAACAAGTGTTTCTTGGTGGATGTAGCCCACATTAGGTGAACCGCATTAAATATGGTCTTCTTATTGTGCATGTTTATTTTTGTTATTTATGCTTCTCTATTTATATCTATTATTATGATTCTATGAAATTATTTCACATCAATTTCTGTGTTTATTCCTACTAACATTATTAGCCACTGTATTCACTTGACCCTGAGGTCATACCACTTAGCAGCCTTGTAATCTTTTTGTGTCCCTTGTAAAAAGTCTTTGTTTCATTGAGTGCTATCATGACATGTGGTAGTAGCTAGCTAGATCTTGGACCCCCATTAAATTATCAACTATCTACTCACATTGTTGGATCTTTAGAACATGCTCAAACCTTTAACTATGCCCCATGAACTCAACACTTGTTATGCCTAAATTGGTCTTGGGTTATTCTAATTTATTTAACTTCGATCATGCACCATTAGATCATCCTATTCCATATTAATGTGCATCATTAGATCTACCTCCATTTCAAGTCAAATAACTATTTCATGGGGCCTAAATTTGATGCTTACATGACTATCTTGGAACATTTGAACTCTAATGGCTACTTTATATGGCCTAAATTTGATGTCTACATGCCCATCAAAAGACATCCATGAGACCATCATACTTGTAATTCAATAAAATTCCTTTAGAGCTTTTGTCTTTTGAAATTTGGTCTATGGGCTCTTTGTCTTGGTATCAATTTCACTGGGTAATTATTCCTTAATAATTATTGGTTTTTGACCTTTTGGTCTTTGAAATAATTTTATTTAGCCTTTTGTCTTTGGCTTATCATTTTTGGGATTTTTGTTTCTTACATCCCTACAACAATCTCTCTAAAATATTGAGCACATTCAGGCCTTTTTCACAGGTAAAATGTATGATGAAATTAGTTCCTTCAAGATTTTTGTCATGGGTAATTTTCCTGATGGAAATGAGTCTCAACCCTTTGTCTTCATCAAGGCAATTGTTTCAAACATTTTTTCTAAAATAATTTCCCTAAAGAAATTGTTCTTTGCATTTTTCTTGAAGGAATTAGACTTTGATACTTCTGTCTTCATTAGGATAATTGTTTTGGGCATTTTATCTAAAATAATTTCCCCACAAAAATTGAACTTGGCATTTTCTTTGAAGAAATTGAGATTACACTTTTGCCAAAGAAAGGACTTTTTATCAAGATTTTTGTGCAAGCAAAATGCTCGAAGGGCAAGTGCCCTTCAAATTTTTTTCCACAAACAAAATGTTAGAAACAAATAAGGACTTTTCATTATTTCCAAAGAAATTGGACTTAGCTCTTATGCCAAATAAATTAGACCTATGTACTTTCCTAAAGGGTAAGTTCCCTTCATAATTTTTGAGAGTGCCCTTCAGACTTATTAAAAGTGTCCTTTTGATCTTCTAAAAGTGTCATTCATAAATTTTGCAAGGGAAAAATTATTGAAAGAATGACCCTTCATGATGGATTTTACAAAGGAAAAATGAACCTTCAGATAGTTTTCAATGGCAAAATGATTGAAATAAATGACCCTTCAGGGATTCTAAAAATTAAAAATGATCAAAAGAAATAGGGCAATATGTTTTACTCAAAACAAATAGTTTTTTTTATGTTTTTTTTGTGGATAATTTTCCTGACAAAAAATAAGTCTTCAAACTTTTTGCATGAAAAAAATATTGAAGACATATTTTCACTAGGAAAAAATGTCTCGATAAAAAAATCAAAGACCCTAAGGCTTAAAACACACTAAGTAAAGACCATATTAACACTTATCTAATTAATCAATAATTTGACCTTTAAAGAAACAATTTGAAAACAAGAATTTGGGATAAGGACTTAGGAATTTGTACTTGACAAGGGCCTAATTGCTTCATTCAATTTTGGGCACTAACATCCTCCATAAAAAAGACTCTTATGCTTTTGGCATGCCCAGGTCAAGATTTATACTAAAACACCTATTTGATGCAATAAAAGACTAAATTCTTCCATTTTAAAGTTGAATTGAAGTGTGTTCTATGAATTCATTGAAGTGGTTAAGTGAATGTATTATTTCCTTTACCTTTGTCTAAGTTTTCTCACCTTCATGAAGTGTTTTGTATCTCTCATAGGTCATTTTAAGTGACATATATAGTTTGTTAATTAGTTTGGAAGTGGATAACTACCTTCCCATGCTAGACTGATATCTAGTTCATGCCTTTGTGTGAAATACTTATGTGAAAGCAGATCAAATAGTGAGTGGAGGGATATATGTAGGCTTGAAAGTGTCTAATAGTGTATCTTGTGAAATTATAAGTGTTCAATACATTGGTGTATCACCTTATTTTACATGTTTTTATGCATTATTATCTATTTATCTCCATTTTCTAAGCAAGAGATTAGTTTAGGTGATATATCTAAAGTAATATAGCCTTATTTAAAGGTTTAGACCCACTATAGGATACCTACAGCCTGAGGTTGTTCCCATTTTATGGCTTATTTAGAGAGAGCATGAAGAAACCTCTCAAAGGGTGAAAATTAAAACCACAATAGTTTCTGGAATGCCTGGTGGGACCCATTATCCTTGGCATAGTTGAATTTTGTAGTTAAGGAAAAGTAATTATAGTAGAGGAAGACATCCATCATCATCATAAGCTAAATATTCTTTAGATTATAGAGTTCACAGCACCATCTAGGCAAAACTCTTATACCAAAGGTTACTACAAGGTTAGCTAGTAAAGGTATTCCTCTAGAATTCATTGAGTTGTCTTCTACTTCATATTAAAGAGCAAGGTTTAGTAGGACAAAACCATATCCTCAAAATAAATATTCATCTCCTTGCATCCTACTGTCGAACACAATGTAATTCTCACTATCCAGATGGCCATCAAAAATCAAGTGTTTGTTCCATTCAATAGAGGTAGTCCACTAAACTTATCCCATTTTTATGACATTCTTGTATCTACTCTTAATAGTATCCCATTATTTTGAGGAGAATATCAAACAACTTATATTGAACACATCTAAGATGTTGGTAACCTTTGTTCAGTTCACAATGTTGTTCAAGATAATATAGATATTAGACTAATTGCTACTTCCTTCAAATGGAAAGTGCTACAGTGATATAAAAAACTCCCACTAAATTCCATTACTACTTGGGATGAATTAGGTGCAGTCTTAATCAAATAATTTAAGGACAAATTTAATCAATTATTCTTAATTGAAAAACTAACTACCATAAAAAGAGCTCCTCAGAGTATGATTTAACCTTAGATTCCAAAAAACATGGACCAAGATACTTGCATTTATTAGACCATCCCAAAAATATACCTTCTTTTACTATCTAAAAGCCCTCAACTCTGATATTAGTGTGATGATATAGTCAATGGGTGGTATTACCTTATCAGATGCTTATGAGGTTGTAATAAGAGTAGAGAATAAATTGATATAAGTTGGTAAACTCTATCCAAGGCCTCTAATGCCTATATTCCTAGAATTGAAGTCTATACTAGCTCCTTAATTTCCCCAAATTCCATATTAAGCTCTTATTTCATCCCCTCAAGCCCAAGTTAAAACCCCTTATAATAAAGCTAGTGATCTTGGAGAGTTAAAAAGTTTGTTATAATCTTTTGGGAATTAAATAGCATAGTTAAAAATTAAATATTACAAGGCTTATAATCCTTATCAATAAAAAAAATTAGACCACCTATCAGCCATTCATAGATCAAAGGCCTCCTTGTCAAGGATTCAGAGAAAATAGACCACCTTACCAACCACAAGGAACCATAACTCAAGCTAAACCATATGTATCTTTTGAACTTAATGTACCTTCCACTTCAATAGATATTATTCCCACACCTCCTTAAAATAACTTGATGTAGGATTCAATATGATAACCATCTAATTTCAATGATGGTAAAAACCAAGCCTTAGTGTCACAAAACATTACCAAGCCACAAATAACATAAGAAGAGTTTTATTTTCAAGGAATTCAATATCAAGGGACAAGTTTAGTATCAAAAGGAGAGACTCAACAAGTAAAAGGGCCACTTTATGTCATTAATTTGAATTGGTAAATGGATGATCATGTTGCATTCAATTAGGGTGGTGAGACTAGTAATACAAGTGGTCAAGTTGCATATCTTAATATAGCCAAAATAAGAGCCATTGATTAGGATTAATATGTGATTAATGACTCAATTACTCATAATATTAATTCCAAGGGTACCAAATATCAACTTGCTTCCCATATGACACAAAAAAATTAGAATATAGAGGTTGGAAAGGTCCATCAAGTAGCTCTTATTTGTGAGCAATTGGTGGTTCAAAAAGTGCAGCCAAAAGTTAGTGGGGCTCAGTTCAGTATAGTGGTTCAAATTAATAATTCTAACATCAAAATTAGCATGTGATATTTCCTCTCTATTATAGTATAAAAACATATGCTCATTCAAGATCTTTTAACTCTCAAATTGTCTCCAAAAATTGTTGAGAAAGAAAGTGTTATCCTAACTAACTCAAACCAACCAACTAAGTTGTAGTTGTATAAAATGAAAAAATTGGTAACTTGAGCATGGCTAAAGACACCCAAACCTTAGGTCCCTATTTATTTTTATCATGACTCTCTTAGGCTTACTTTCACTGATTTCCAACCATTTGTGGCATTCTAGAGTTGATCCCAGCTAAGCCAGGACCCTCTGTTCATGACTAATCATCACCCAAGTCTCTTCTACCCAAGAAAATAATGCTAAAGTTGGACTATAGTGATGGACCCTAGGGTGTCCCATTTTTAGTGCTCATGTCCAATCACAATTCAATCCTATATTATCATTTTTACCTAATTCTTCTTGTTCATTATGTCAGTCTAGTCTTGTTTCATCTAACCCATGACCAATAGATCCATATATAAGCCCATTCAAAAATCATTTGGAAAGGGTTGTAAAATATCATTCAAGTAAGCAAGAATATAATAAAGACCATTCAATAAATCTTCCCTATTCTTTGCATACAACTAGCCTATAAACTTTCAACCCAATTTAAGTCCTTACACTAGTCCCTAGTCATCTCAAGTGTACCCAATTTTAGCATTTATTATATTCCATTCGCTATTGCAACAAAATCAGTCTTAAAGGGATAACTACATATAGCTTGATCCCTCTTTAGAGTATTGGTATGAAGGTATTTTGCCCACACATGAGGTGTGAAGCATGCCCAGTGTATCTTACACACACTAGCATCCTTTCACCATTTTCCAAAGTTTCTTTCAATTGTATAAAAGATACAAGGACACAAAAAATCAGATCTATAGGGGGCTCTATTGATAGTGAGGACCTATAAATTGGTACATAGGATCATATTAAGTAGGTGAACAAAACCCAAAAAGTTTAAATCCTTAGGATAATAACACTAGATAAGGACTACAGTGTCAAAGCCTATATTGTCTAGTTCTGATGCTCCTATCTAGTCAAAAAACAAAGTCTAGGATCCTGTTTGTGGTAGTGTCCTAGTCTTGTACACAAATTTCTAGACCATGTCTCAGTCAGAATAGTCTAGAATAAGCTAGGTTTGATTTTCTCTCTCACTGATATTCATAGAAAAGGTTTAATTACAATTTAATTTCAAAAATTAGTATCTTTAATTAGGAATATTATTCACTAATTTCTCCTACTCAGACCTATTTATTTAATAGGAATAAAAATCCATTATTCTCAAAAATAACAAATCATTTAGTGAACCTAACTTACTTTGAATTTTACATTAAAACCCTAAAAACCCTAAGGTAAATTCTTAGTTGATTTTTCCCATTAATTTATAAATTTTTTATTAAATATTAAAATAAAAAATTCCTCTCAAATTTTAAAAAAATTTAGTAAATTTTAAAATAAATTTATTTCAAACCCTAGTTACATACACTAGGTCCCATTAATTTTCTAGCATTAATCCAAAAATTTCTTGATTTTTTGCTAGCATATATAAATTAGAAATTTGATTCAAATTTTCAATTCCAATAGTAATTTCAAAAATAATTTTATTTCAAACCATAGTTACATCAGCTAGCTCCCATCAATTTTCCAATCATTTTCTAAATTTTTAGTTGCATATTAAAATAAAAAAACTACTTCAAATATTAAAAATTCATAGTAATTTAAAAAAAAAAAAAAATCCTCAAAACCCTAGTTGCATCTACTAGGTCCCATTAAATCAAACACTTTCCCATAAATTTATGAATTTTTTCTTGAATACCTAATTCTTAAATTCATTTTCAACAAAGATTCATAGTATTTTGCAAAAATATTTTTGAAAAATCCCTAGTTGCATGTACTATCTCCTATTTTCTTCTTGAGGTATCACTTTACATGTTTGGGAGCTTCGTATCCTTTGTATGCCTATTATAGTTCTTTGTTTAAGTTATATTAGTTTAATCTTTTATACTATTATCCAAGTTGTTTTCCTTATGCGACTTAAGTTCCTTGCATCTCTTCCTTCAAGATGATGTAGACATTTGAAAACTGCACAATGATAGTTTTTGATGTCATCCTAACCTATAGACCCCACCTAACCTACAAGCACCTGTTTATGAATTCATTATGTCAAAAAAAACTCCAAACATATCACTTAAGTTAGGCCCTTTTCACCCATTTACTTGTGGTCCTCAACCATCTCCCATTACGGTAATCATTGATGGTTGACCCTAACCATCAATGGTTGTGGTCATAAACCTTGCCTTAAGATTTAAAAGCATTGCCAACTTTTTTCCAAAACAACATTCTCCAAAATGGAAACTTGATAGCTTTAAAAATGAATTAAAATAGGCATATTTATCCTCCCAACTTATAAATTTTCCCTCAAATCTTCCCTCCTCACTTAGCAAGTTTTTTTATATAAATGTAGGGCTCTTAGAGGGGTTATGGATCTATAAATTTGCATCCAAATTCTCTTATTCTCTTTGTGTAGGCATATAAGACCACACATCTCTATCCACATGATTTTTAAGGTAGGAGTATTGTTATGCTATTTAACTCTCTTTAGGTTTCAACTATCATCCATTTGCATCATATAGGTATCATTTACTTATTTTAGCATTTTCTTCTATCATTTGAGTTTTCTGTCTTGATCAATACATCTGCATATCCTTCCTTATCCATAGTAACCATATCCCTCCTTATTCCCCTCAGTTACCTCATCTCCACCATCCTTTTAATCCTACATAGGCACCCATAAGAAACCATTGATAGTTGTTGCAACCATCACTAGTCACATCAACCATTGCTAGTTAACTAACCATTATTGGTCAGTCCATCCATCATCGGTCACCTTGATCACTAATAGTCACTATTAGAGAAAATAATATATTTTTATTTTCTCCCCCTTTTAGTGAATCAAACCCCTATTTCTATTCCAATCTTGTCTATAGGCTCTGGTCTGATTCTCTAGACTTGACCTTAATACACTTATGCATCATGTCTTTTATCAGGTACATTATTTATCTTCTTGGATATTTACTTTTTTATCATTTTAATGCATGTATATTTATTATAGAATTTTTGACTTAATTATCTTAAAAGTGGATTGATAGCCTCCTAGAAAGCCTTGTGATTCTTGGATCTACCATACACTAGGTAATCCACTTAACCTACCATCTAACAACACTCTCTTCTAGTCTTCTTTTGATTTGTAGGTTATCCTCCCTAGACAAAGAGGAATTCCCACATTTGTCTAGATCAACACATACATTATACCAGGTATTCATCCACACACCTTAATACTCACTTTATTTTATCTACTTTCAGAACTAAGAAATGAAGGAAATAAATTGAAACATTTTGGCATGCTCGATGGGACCCTAGTTCCCTTTCTTCCTTAATTGTTTGCTAATTGAATGAAATCATTTATTTTTGGGCTTAAAAATTAATAATTTACATTCATTGATTGCTTTTTTATTTTAGTTCACTTAGTAACTTGGGAGGCACATTAATCTTATCGTATCATTCACACTTGTTATCACACATAAAATCAAACCATAAAATAATTTACACAATAAAACAATATTTGAGACAAGGACCAA
Organism: Torreya grandis; assembly: GCA_037957365.1. Taxonomy (NCBI): domain Eukaryota; kingdom Viridiplantae; phylum Streptophyta; class Pinopsida; order Cupressales; family Taxaceae; genus Torreya; species Torreya grandis. Next base: position 2,033,578 of record JARHVA010001432.1, read on the forward strand.
CTAGGATTTCATCACCTAGTGGAAACCTTTCCCCCTCCCAACTATCCCACTTGGATTTCACCACCAAGGGGAGAACCAACTCAACTCTCTGGTGGATTATAAACTCTAGACTTAGTATATATTAGCTAAGCACCTGACACCTTCATCACTACATGATTGTGAAGTGAAAGGTAGGCCCCAACACCAAGCCACATACTAAATTTCAACATAGATATTTCTTTTGAACACCTAAATTACCTAAAAACATCCATATAATTCCTCTTTAATACCCATTTTTCAATCCAATCTCCCTTATCACACTCTTTAAGGCATAAGCCAAAAGTGATTTAAAAGTAATCCTAAAGTTAAAAGGCACTTCTTAGTGTATGTATTGATTGCTTTGAAATTATTTTGGCTTTTCTCTCTGTTTGAGGTGTGAGTATCACAATAACATTCCCTATTTTCTCATATGGTTTTAACTAGACAACAAGTGAGAAATCAAGACAATCAACCACCACCTTCTTCTTCATCCATGGATTATACCTCAAATGTTGACAAATCTCCTCATGCTTCACCTCACCATTCTCCTCCACCACTTTTTCCTTCCAGAATCCCAACCATATCTAAAAAATATCTAGATGTTACTACCTTAATAATAATTTGATTGCTTTACAACATTACCTCAATACCTTGCCTCAACGCACCCCTTTACTTTGGTTCCTTCTTTCGATCATTCTATTGACATGACATCCCACCTCATGGGAGGTACCAATTCAACTCAATAATTGACTTAGGCCTCTTCCAACACCCCATCCACTCAAACTCAAACCAACCTTCCACCTCCCAACCAAACACCTCATATCACACCCCATGTGGGTTCAACTTTACCATTAGTCACCTATAACCCATCTACTGTGGCATTATATTCCATTTTAGCTTCTATCTTCCCTTTGGTTGAAACCAATCCTTTGACCATAGTCCCACTTCAAAACCTAGTGCTCTCCATACCTCAAAATCTCCCCCCAATTAGTATTAGGATAACTACCCAACCTCAACCTTCCCAACTTTCTCCTACCTCAACCATACCAACCACATCTTTTCCTTAATAAGTGCCTATGGAAACTTACCAATATGTCTCTAACCCACAAGGGTACATACCACCCTCCACCCAACCTTTCATAACAAGAAGTTCTTATGTACCACCATCTCAACCACTTGGCACCACTTATTAGTATGTGGCTTCTTCAGTTCCATTTGTTGCATAATCATACATTGTTGTAAGCCAACCCCAACAAAATATACCTTTTAATTATGCATCTTCTCAACCCTAGCTCAATCTAATCAAAATGATCATGTACAAAATGACTAGTTTAGAGTCATCCATCTCTGCCTCAACTAATCTTTTATTTTATGACCAAATTTGTAATGAGCCTATCCACCGTTTTGTTCCCATTCATGCTTACCCTCATCAATGGGAATTGCCCAAATTTTCTAAATTCTAAGGTAAAGAGGATCCCTAACAACACTTTAGATATTTTCATCATGCTTGTTATTTGATCACTTATGATGATGCTCTCCTCCTGTGAACTTTCCCATGTCATTATCTGGGGCTAACCTTGATTGGTATAGTGCCATTCCCACTCATATTATCTTTTGTTTCTCTTAATTGTCATAAACCTTTTTAGAACACTTTTTAGTAAACATATCTAAAAATTTTCTATTACTAATCTATACTCCATCAAACAATTTGAGGATGAATATATTATTGATTTCATTCCCAAATGGAGGGGGCTCATTAATCAACTCATTTTCCCATTACCCCAACCAAATTAATTGAATTATTCTCTTGGGGGTGCACTAAACACATTTATCCAACTCTCCAAGTCCAAACCTTTAGGACCTTTGATGAAGCATTCCCTATGGCTCACAAATTGGAAAAACATGCTATTGATGAAGGAAAGTTGAAGCTTTGAAATAAAAATTCTAGTTTCAAATCCACTAAGTCATCCTCCACTAAAACCACAAATCCAACCAGCAAAGCATCAACACACGTGGTTGTTCTCAAAACCACACCTCATCCAACCATCAACTAAACACCTTGAAATAACAATCCTTTTAATTACCAAAATTGTACCCAAAATTGAGTTCTTTCAAAACCTTTTACCCTGATTGGGGAATACTATGCATTAGTGTTGGAAAAACTACTTAAATCCAATCTAATCCAACTTCTACCCATCAAGCCCCCTCAAAACTTTTATACTTACTACCCCCTTTTTAGATGGTATAATGAGAATGATCATTATTATTAGCATTGTGTCATTGGACACGATACCGATAGATGTAATACCTTCAATAGCATTTTCTAGGACCTAATTGATAAAGATGAGCTAGTGTTTGATAACCCAAATTCTCCTTCTAACCAATCTCTTGATATTTTTTGAAAACTATTCCCAAATCATCCACCTTCAACCCAAAATCATGAAATCCAACCCAAATCCTCCAACTCACATGAGGTACATTTAATTAATGTCATTAGTAATGTGCCCACTATTGAATAAGTTATCACCTCTATCACCCAAATAGAGAAAGACAATTCATCAACACCTATTTCTCCAGATGCCCAAACAAAGGAAGTAGTTACCCCTTCCATTTCCTTAGATGAAACCATAGCTCCATTTACCCCTCCTATGATGAAAATACCCAAAGAGATAACCACTCCATCAACCATTTCATCCACGCATATAGACTAAATAGAAGAACCACCTACTTCTTTAGACAACTATACTAAGGAAGAAAGTATACCAAACCTTCTACTTGAAACTATTACCCTTATCACACCAATTAAAAAATTATCTATAGATCCCTTGGAAACCATTTCCCAAGAGACCATACCCATACCTACCCAATCATTACCTTTAGAACCTTCCACCAAGGATAACAACATTGAAACCACTCCTTCTTCCCATAAGGGTTTGATATTTGAAAATAATGATTAAGGAACATGACACATTTATAAACCCTTTTCTTGGCTAGTTTAAAGTTTGGAATTTACATCCCAACCTAAATTTGATAGAGCCACCTGTTGAAATCAGCTTGGACTCTTGTATCAAAATAAAACTAAACCCTCTACTTCACTTGAGTCCACTCTCTATCTTATTTTTACAACTCCACCAACTAACCCTCATAAAATTAACATAGAACCATCTCAATAACCCCCACCTAAAATTTTCAAGTCACCCTATGATTCTTTTATCAAGCTAATCAATAACTTGGGGGTTCTTCCCATGCCTAATCTTGCTCACCCTCCTTTGTGATTAGATTTAACCACATCAACCCAACCAAAACCTAATACAATTAAGCCCATTAAAAAGGAAAGATTGCCTAGACCACAACCTCAAGGAATAACCATACCAATTATTTCACATCTACCTTTTATTTTATGACCATGTCCCTCCACCATTCCCATTACATACTCTTCCTCCAAAAACCCATCTCCCCTTTCTCTACCCATAACAATCCCATCTCCTAGTTCATCATCATTCCTTACCAACCTTTCTCCATCCACTTTCCCATCTATTGAACCCTCGTCATCTAAACTCCTAATTCCTAAAATACTTATAACTAAGCCAATTCTTCTTAAACCACCAACTAGACTCACTCCACCAACCACACCTCCTATCTAATTTTTTTTGCCCAATAAGATCCCTACACCCAAAGTTTAAACTTCACCACCTTCTAGAACTTTACTAGAATCTTATACAACCATTTTACATGGACTATTATAATCTTCTATCATTAGCTTACCACCAATCAAACCTTTTGACCCTAATCGACAAAAGCTAACCTGGTTCAATGACAATCTAATTTTTCTTTACCATAGGACCCCTAGGCATGATATAAAGAACTATAAAGCTCTCCAAACTATCATTAATGGACTTTTAGAGGAGGATGATCTATTAGATGAACCTTATTTAAACCCCTTTCCCATTTTAACACCTATCCCATCTATCTACCAATCATCTACTTCTCTACTCCTGTTAAGGAGTGAAATCGAGGAACCAAAGTGAGCAACCGGTCCCCTTATCCATACTATTCATATGGTGGCTCAGTTTCAATTCCAACAAAAGGATAAGGGTAAAATAATCCAATAGAGTGAAAAGGGAAAATCCAAGGCCACCATTCCATGGTCTTACCCTTCAACTCCCCAACTAACCCATCAAACTCAAATAACTACACCCTCACCTTCACCCTCACAACCACCCAAGACTAAAAACTCCATTTTGGGAGTCCCTTCTTCTTCCAATGTAGCTCCATTTGTCTAATGCTTGCAAAACAAATTCACCAAATGCCAATCAAAATGAGTCTTTATGACTTGGTTAACACCTTACTTCAACATCATTATGCTTTAATTAAATCCCTACATTCTATATAGGTTTAACCAGATGATCCCCAACCTCTTTCACCTTTGATTAGAGCCATCCAACATGCTACCATGGTCACCTTTCAAGAATCTAAAATTCTACCCTGTCATAGTGAATACTTTAAAGCCCCTCTTTTTATCATAGCATTCATAAATCACACATGTCAAAAGAGTTATGATTAATGGAGGAGAAAGTATCAATATCAATTCCTCCCATGCCTATGATTAACTCTAACTACCTAAAAACATCATGTTAGAAAGCTCGATAACTATTTAGTCATTTAATGATACCTTAGCCACCACATTGGGAATAGTTTTTCTCCACATCCATTTGGGGCCTTGAACTATTCTTGAATCATTTTATGTCATAGAGGGTGAATTTCAATATAATGTGTTACTCAGCCACACTTGGATCCACACTATGGGATGTGTCCCATCTACCCTTCATCGATGTGTCAAATTTGAACATGAGGGACAAGTCATTACAATCAAAGCCAATATAAGTCCCTTTTCTTATTATAATATGACATATCAGACCAATGATGTTCTTATTCCACCTTCATCCTCTTCACAACCAACCTCTAGCCAAGCCACCATGTCAAACCAACCTGCCAACACTTATATATTCAACAATGATGAAGCATCCACTAGTTCAACTATCCCTTCATCTCAAATATCGATTGAAAACCCCTTGAAATCCATGTTTTAGCATCTTATGCTAGGGGAATATTGAATTTTAGGTTTGGATGCTTTCCCTTATCCACATGAATTTGGGAACCTTCAAAATGATCCATCATATGATCCTAATATAGACACCCTCATCCCCTTTAGCCTTCCCAATAATAAAACATATTTTGTCTATGAGGGACTTGACAAACCACTTCTTTCTCCTACCACCATGCCTTATATCTATCCATTCACTTCCAAATTTTATTATCTTAGTAACCTAGATTTTTCCCAAAAATACCTTCATTGGTGCACTTGGAAAGGTTTTGGTTTTATCCTCTTTAAACAAGGACCCCCTGAACTTCCTATTGTTAAAACCAAAAAACTTCATGAGTTCTTTGGCTTAGGGTATGTTCTCCCCAAAGAGCCCACATCACCAATGTCAATCTCACCTCTCCCATTTAGAGAACCTCCAACCTCACCAATCCCACCTTTCTCATTTGGAGAACCTCCAACCTCACCTCTCCCATTTGAGGAACTTCTAACCATATCAACCCACTTTTCCAATCTAAATAACCTCTACCCTCACCAAATCTATTTGAAGACATTAACATCATACCACCTAACTATTTTTTATCAACACTGTCAGTTTGGGTTACTTGACTTATCAATGGGAAGACCAAACCAAAACCATTCCTCTTATCCACCCTAAAGTTATTACACATGACTCACCCACCATTCATACTATCCAGCATCAAGGTGACAATTCTATTCTTACCTATCTAGGTGTGGGGGACTCTTCTCTTCAAAAATCCCTCCCTCTTGAAAACTAAACAATTATAAATGAATTAACCATAGAAGTTAATTTAGGCACTCAAGAGAACCCTCATATTATCAATATTGGCCAATCCTTAACCCTCAAAGAACAACAAGACTATCAATCTTTTCTCCATGACCATAACATAGCACTTGCTTGGTCTTATCAGAATATTCTTGGCATTGACCCTTACATCACTCTTCATAACATCATTACCAATCCTGAAGTTAAGCTAGTTTGGCAAAAGCTTCATCATATGTATGCTCACATATTTCTTCTCATCAAAGAATAAATTCAACATCTGCTATCTATCAACTTCATTCAACCCATTGACTATCCATAATGGGTCTCTAATATCGTTCCTATTAAAAAAACCACTAGGGAACTCTTTTTTTGTGTGGATTTCTATGATCTTAACCTTGCATGCCCCAAAAATGACTTTCCCCCACCTAACATAGAGTAACTTATTGATCTCACTGCTGGCTATGAAATGGTATCCCTTATGGATGGATTTTCAAGATACAACCAAATCTTGATTGCCCCTCAAGATCAACATAAAACATCCTTTATTACCCCATGGGGAACCTTCTGCTATCGTGTCATGCCCTTCAGTGTAAAGAATGTTGGAGCCACTTATCAATAGGCCATGACTTACATTTTTTATGACCTCATCCACAAAATAGTTAAGGATTATGTTGATGATATGCTTGGTAAATCCAAACATCGTCAAGATCACCTTATTATTCTTGTTATCATCTTTGAAATACTTATCCATTATCATGTCAGTCTTAACCGAAAGAAGTGTATCTTTGGGGTCTTATCAAGAAAACTTTTAGGATTTATTATTTCCCTCCATGGAATAAAAATAGACCCCATGAAAGTTTGAGCCATTTTATAAATGCTTCCCCCTACTAACCTTAAATAACTTCATAGATTACAAGGCAAACTTTAATCAATCCACTACTTTATTTCCCAAATATCCAATCAATGTCACCCTTTTCACCACCTCTTTAAAAAAGATACATCCTTTAAATGGACCAAATAGTGTCAATAGGCCTTTGATGCAATTAAGGAGTATCCTCTCTCTCAACCAGTCCTTATTCCTCCAAAAGAGGATCAACCTTTCTATCTATACATATCTACCATCGATAATTCCTTAGGGGCCATGATCACTCATCATGATGACCAAAATAGGGAGAAAGCTATTTATTACATCAACCACACCCTCATTGACTATGAAACTAGATACACCCATTCAAAAAAACTTTGCCTTGTCTTAGTTTTCATTGCCTCTAAACTTCATCACTATCTTCTTAATTACAAAACTTATGTCATTACTAACACTGATCCCCTCAAGTATATGCACTCCAATCCATATCACAACCAATGTATGGCCAAGTGGCTCATGCTATTAACTAAGTTTGATCTTGAGTTTCTTCTACAAAATTTCATCAAAGGATAGGTGATTGTAGACCAACTGGCTGAAGCTCCTCTCCCTAATAATCAAACTTCCTCTCTTACCTTTATAGATGAGTCTATAGATACCCTTTCTTCATAAGAACCCACCTACCAAATGACTATGTATTTTTATGGCCTAAATGTCAAAATGGTGGGCATGTTGGCATAATCCTTATCACTCTAAATGGGAAACCTCTTCCCCTATCTTTCAAACTTGATTTTGAATGTACCAATAATATAGCTAAATATGAGGCCTTGGTCATTGGTCTCTAAACCACTCTGGCTTTGGGAATCAAAACCATTAGCATATTTGAAGACTCTCAACTCATTGCTAACCAAGTCACAGGAGCCTATCAATGCAAAAATGACATTCTTATAAAATATAAACAACTTATTAATAAACTATTAGCATCATTTGACCATTATATCATCCATCAATCCCTCATTCTATCAATAAATTTGTAGACATAATATCTTCACTTACATCCTAAATTCCATCTCAACCTGCTGACTCTAAACTATTTGTCACCATCCACCATTTCATCACACCATCCTACCTTAGTCTTAATCATCCTACCATTTACCAAATAGAAACATCATCTTCTAACACTTGGTATGATAAAATCTTCAATTATCTTAACATTAATATCCTCCCTTTAGATCTTTATATAAATGCTCATAGAGATTTCATTCAAAGTTCCTCTCATTAATTAATATTAGTGGACATTATTTATAAATGAGGCTTTGATAGTCTCCTCCTTTGTTGCATTTATATCAATGAGGCTTCTCATATCACCAAAGAAGCACATGATGACATTTGTGGGGGGCACTTCAGTGGTCTCGCCATTGCTAAACGTATCCTTCACCTAAGTTACTATTGTTCCACACTCAGTCAGGATTTTTGTGACTATGTCAAGAAATGTGTCAAATGTCAAAAACATGCTAAAATTCATTAGACACGTACTCATAGTCTTCAAGTATCAACTGACTATTGGCCTTGTTCACAATGGGGTCTTGATCTTATCAAAGAAATCAATCTATATTCCTCACAATGACATCAATATATCATCATTTATATAGAATATTTCACCAAATGGGTAGAAATCATCCCCCTAATCTCAATAATAGTTGAAAAATAATTGATTTTATCAACCACCACATCAATTATCACTTCATTGTTCCTTACAAACTCATCATTGATAATGGTAAATCCTTTAAAAATAAAAAATTCTAAGAGCTTTGCCATGATTTTGGTATCAAGCTAAGCTTCTCCTCACCTTATCATCCATAAGCTAATGGATAGGCTAAGGATTCTAACAAAACCCTCATCAAAATGCTCACTAAGGTATTCAATGCTTTAAACAAGGATTGCCACCTCTATATCCCATTTGCTTTATGGGCTTACTGCACTAGTATCCAAAACTACTATGGGTGCTACACCTTTTTCTCTTATCTTTAAAGCCAAGGTGGTCTTACCTCTTGAAGTCCAAATTCCATCTCTCTACATATCCTTACATGATATTCTTTCAAACAGTGACTATCATCAAGAACATTTATCATACTTAGAACTTCTTGATGAACAT
>JARHVA010001432.1:2047500-2122500 GCA_037957365.1 Torreya grandis
CCACCACTAGTTGGGACCAACCACTGATAGTCACTATTCAGTGACCATCTAAAACATGGTTCAACCCCTTAACTTCCTCTTAAAACCCTACCTCCCTCTAAACCACCCAAAACTTCCTCTTTCTAACCTAACACATTTCAACCTACCTCTCTACACATAATACACCCCCCAAAACATCTAATCTTGTAAACAAAAACCAAAAATAGCCAAACCCTAATGCTAAACCTCAAAACCCATAGTTCCCTAATTTAGCCTACTTAGTTATGTTTTTACCATTTAATTCACCAATTACAATTCACTTCCAATTTAAGGCATCACCTTCCTCATTTCATGATTGATGGTGATGCCTTAGTCTACATCCCATAACTTATCCTATAGCACCTATAACATCCATCTTGACCCTACCATCTCTTTCCACCACCAATATCCTCTTTCCAACTCATTAGTGCACTCCACTACTAGACACTCTTTATACCAATGCTTAGAGAACACAAATCACAAAGCTCTAATTTATAAATGAGGATAAATTGGGCCCTCATTGACCTTTTGTCCATAGTTTTAGTGTTTTTATCCAACCATTAATGGTTCCAACATCTTTGACAATGGACCCTAACCACCAATGGTCTTTCAACCATCACTGATTAACCTTGACCATCGATGGTTAGGGTTCAATTTTCTAAACTTTTTTCTTTCCTTATTATCACCTTATCCAAACTCTTGACCTACCTCCACATGGGGCACCCCATTTATTACCTCATCAGGAGTCCCTTCTCCCAAACACCAAGAACTACATTAGGCCTAAAGTCCATATTAGATTCATTATCCATCAGACTATGTAGGCATCATCCTCTTGCCTCATGCATTAAGAGTCAGCTCAGCCACCCTTACCTAACTAATAACCCAACCCATTTACCTTCACCTATCTTGATGTTGATACCAACCTTTTCACATACATTATGATGGCTTTGCTTTGATCATAATGACCACCTTCACCAGATTTACCATGATGAAAATTTTACATACATGCAATCCCTCATACATAACCTGACCATTTGTGTTTTTCTCAAGATCACTTCCTACCCTAGATACCTAAGTAAACATTGAACCTTTCTAGGACACCTAATTAGTGTGACCCAATTAGATATGCCCAATGCTAAGGACTAGTTACCTTCTCACTTATCCTTAGACATAACCTTATTGATCCCAACATGGAAATGTTAGTCTTTGTGTGCTCTTGGCTCTCGCACTTAGTCACACTCTACATATGGTAGGGTCAACAACCTTGTGACCTCCCTTTTACCTTTTGTCAAACCTTGACCCAATTTTCCCATACCTCATTGACTCCTGATTTGAGGGGGAACACCTCATCCTTCCCATAATTGAGGCAACTAAACCTAGAACTTGACCAATAACTTATTTTTGTTCTACAACTTGCTTAAAGCTACATAAAAAAAATGGGAAAAATGTAGACATTAAAAATTTCACACTAATAGTTTTTGATGCCATCCTGACCTATGGACCCCACCTAACCTACTAGCACCTATTTATGAATTTAGTATGTCAAAATACCCTCTAAACATATCACTTAAGTTAGGCCCTTTACACCCATTTACTCATGGCCCTCGATCATTGCCAGTTAGGGTAACCATCAATGGTTGACCCTAACCATCGATGGTTGTGGTCATAAACCTTACCTTAAGCTTTAAAATCATTGTCAAATTTATTCTAGAATAACATCCTCCAAAATGGCAACTTGCTAGATTTTAAAAATGAATGAAAATAGGCACCTTTATCTTCCCAACTTATTAAATTTCCCTCAAAGCTTCCCTCCTCACTTAGTAAATTTTTTTATATAAATGCAAAGCTCTTAGAGGGGTTGTGGATCTAGAAATTTGAATCTAGATTCTCTTGTTCTCTTTGTGTAGGCATCCAAGATCATGAAGATCTATCACATGACTTTTGAAGGTAGGTGTATTGTTATGCTATTCAACTCTCTTCAAGTTTCAACTATCATCCACTTGGCATAATACAAGTATCATTTACTTATTTTAGCATTTTCTTCTTTTATTTGAGTTTTCTATCTTGATCAATATATCTACACATCCTTCCTTATCCATAGTGCCCATATCCCTCCTTCTACTATTAGTTACCTCATCTTCACCATCATTTTAATCCTCCATAGGCACCCATAGGCAACTATCGATAGTTATTTCAACTATCATTGATCATAGCAACCATCACCAGTTACCTAACCATTTTTTATTAGTCCATCCATCACTGATCACCTTTACCATTAAAGGTCAATGTCAAAGAAAATAACATATTTTTATTTTCTCCCCCTTTCAACCAATCAAACCCCTATTTCTATTCTTGACTTTTTTATAGACTTTGCTCTAATTCTCTAGACCTAACCTTAATACACTTGTGCATTATGTCTTTTATCAGGTACATTAGTTATCTTGTTACATATCTACTTTCTTATCATTTTAATGAATATATAATTATTATATCATTTTTAACTTAATTTTCTTAAAATTAGATTGAAAACCTCCTAAAAAGCCTTATGCTTCTTAGATCTAGCATACGATAGGAAATCCACTCAACCTACCATCTAACAACACTCTCTTCTAGTCTTCTTATGATTTACAAGTTATCCTCCCTAGCCAAAGAGGAGTTCCCACATTCGTATGGATCAACACATGCATTATACTAGGTATTCATCCACACATCTTAATACTCACTTTATTTTATATACTTTTAGAACTAAGAAATGAAGGAAATGAATTGAAATAGATGAAGTGTAAGACTTAGTGGCATCCTCCTAAATTCACCTAGATTCCTTCAATTCAACCATACACCATGGATAAACAACCAACCTATGTTCTTATTATAAATCCTACACATTCAAATTACATAATTTTTCATGAGAATAACTCTAATAATGAGTCGTATGAAAGTAACAATGATGATGTACACATCGATGCTCATGTTCCACCACATTGGACTACTGATCCACTCCCACCTATTGTTGATAATGAAGTTATCCTCAATAAAGATTTAATTTTACAAAGTTTTAGAGAAAGACTCAGGAAACAACCCTGAGATCATACTCTTATCTTGTAAGTTATTATGGAAATTAAAAATGCTAAGCAAGTTGAGTCTTTTATTCCTTCATAGCAACCAGTTGAAAATGACACTATGGGGGAAACTATGTCTCAATAAACTCCTATAGTATCCAAACCTGCCTCTATGCCACTATTTATAGCTAGTACATCCCTATCTCTTGATGTGGCATCCCTTATGTAAGAGATAATATCTCTTCAATCTAAGGTGTTATATCTTGAGCAAGGTGCCACTAGACCTCTGCAAGATTTGGATTCTTTTGCTTTACTGCATACAGTAGTGGCACATCACATTTATTTTACACCCTTGATACAAGGTTTTGTTCAACCTAAACTTACTCTATATGATGGCAAGGGTGATCTAGAGACACATTTGAGATATTTTCACACAACATGCTTGGATTATGTTACAAATGACTAGCTACTTACCAAGTTATTTCCATAAAGCCTAAAGGATTATGATTTATAATGGTTATATATTCTATTGAATTACTCAATCAATGCATCTAATCCTTTAGCTAACATGTTCCTAGCACACTTTAGTGTCAACATTGGTGATAAGGTTTCATATGCTCAAATTACTCGGTAGAAACAATGACCAAATGAGCATGTCACAGACTATGTTCTTTAGTATAAGACCATCATGGCTAAAATGACTATCCCCATGTTAGATTTGGAATTACAATACATTTTCAAACAATTCTTCTACTATCACCTCATGAATCAATCATGTTCAAAATATTCTCTTCCTTCACTAAATTGTTCACACATTAAAGGAAAGATAAGTCAAACTAATTTCAATGGGAAAAATAAAGTACACTAATACATTAGACATAACTAATAATATTAACAACAACATCCCATATAAGGTCAATTTTAATGATACTAAAGGGCAAAATCAACCTATAGTTAATGTGGCTTTAGAGCCTCCTCAGCAAATAGTTTTGTCAGCAACTTCTCAACATACTTTTTCACATCTTCCAATTCCTCTAGCTAGGGTTTTATAGTAGATTTTGGATTGTAATATCATATTTCTCCCTCATATTTGGGAATTTGATCTAGCAAAGCCTCTTCCAAAGGGATATGATCAGGAGACATTTTATGACTACCACAGGGTACTAGGCCACTTGACAAATAGATGTATCAGTTTAAAGCACAAGATATATGACCTAATAGATTTAAACATTATTGACATTGGCACTTTAGTTGAGACTCTAATGATAAATAAAGCATAGGATAAAGCATTTAAAATTTTCTTAGATCCATTTTCACAACATTAAAAACAATATACAAGGGACACATTAGGGGTTCATCATGCATATCATGTATATCCACTACCAGATACATATAGGGCATCTTCAGTTGAGTTACATCCTTTGAACAACATGATTAGTGTATATAATTATAGAGTTATATTTATTCCTTTTATTTCTTTCTTATAACAAGAGATCATTTATGATGATTTAGATTATCATGTACTCTTTATCATAGCTCACATTCATAATCAGTCTATTTGTAATGTGCTTATTGACAATGGTTCTAGTCTTAACATGTGTACTTTGACACTACTACATCATTTGGGTTATTCAAAGTAAGATATCACTATGACAAACATAGTTATCATTGGTTTTAGTAGGCATATACAAATTTCATTAGGTAAGATAATACTTCCACTATAGGTTGGTCCTACACATGTGGCCACACCATTAACTATAGTTATCAGTGCAGGAGTTTTTGATATGTTACTTGGTTAACCATGGATTCAAAAACTTAGAGTAGTACCTTTTACAATTCATAGATCCATGAAATTCATTCACACTAATCAAGTTGTTATAGTCGATATATCTACATATGAGTTACCACTCCCTACTTCAGAACCATCTACTAGTTTGTAATCACCAATTTTAGTTTCACCACTAGTTTTAGTTTTGCCACTAGTTCTAGATTATTCTCTAGTTTTAGTTCTTATTCCACTTTAAATTCAAACATAGTTGAGGAATCCATCACTAGTACAAAGGGTTCATAAACCTCCATATCTTCATGATTCTAGATAGCTTCTAGCTATAGTAATCACAGCCATACTAGTTTTATTGATATCTCATGCATCTACACATAAAGCACATGTTTAGAGAACCTCTCTTACTTACAGATGGGTCCCCAAGATCCCTATAGTTTCATCCACTTCTCAAAGTTATAGAGGGACCCCACAGTTAGTTTTTACTTAAGATATTTTAGAACATTTATAGTATATACAACTTTTAGAGCCACAACCCCGACATTTCCATCATGTTTCATGATCAATCACAATTCCACTCCTTGATATAGGACACCATGATAGGGAGTCTTGTATAAGACTCATTGGTTAGTATAATCTCTTTCTAGCTTGTCTTGTACATAGTCACTTCTACTTGATTGTACATAGTTCAAATATTCTAAAAATACAAAAATAATATAATATTTCAAAATCCGAAAACATTCAAAAATGTCAAAATGCCAAAAACATTTAGATTGAATGCATCATCCATGTTTTACATTAATAATATCATGCTAAGACTTATGTTTTATATTTCATGCTATTGTATGTTGATTTATATACATTACCATGCTTCACTTGATCTTCTTTGAGTGTGTGCAGTGACATATAGCTACTTGATTGCTTCAGTCTACCCATTAAAGGGCATCCTACTTCTACATTCAAGACACACTTATATATACATATCCACTAGGGGCATCTTCTACATGACTACACCATCCAATTTATGTCATTCCTACACTAACACTCCTAGTTATCATAATGATGTACATTAACTACTATATCACATAGATTACTATATCCATATTTCACTAGTATCTAACACTTGTGTATCTCGTAGAATATACCTAGTCTTGTACTAAACACGTCTTCCATACATTCACTCTTACTTTGATTAGTTAGATGCGATTCTATCTTTCCATTTATTACATACTTTATCTTTTTGCTTAGCGTAGCTTATTGGATTGTATTTTTAGTTCTTACTTATCTCTTGTATGTGCCTTAGGACATTTTCCAATGTTCTTTGTTTCTATCCATGTGTGTGCCTTAAGACATTTTCCAATGTACTTTGCTTTTACTCTTCTATGAGCTTGTGGCCCTTGTGCCAACATTGTTTGTTTCACTTCTATGTGTATGCGGCGTTTGAGCATGACTTGTATACTTTATTTCTAATTTGAATGACATGTGCCAATGTCCCTTATTTGTGTGGCCCCTTAGCCACCCTTTTATGCTTCTTGATTCTTGCTTTGAGTGATTATTTTCTTGATTGCATCTTTGATTGTTGCAATATCATGATCTATATCATGTATTTTTTCCTATTTTTTTAGATGTCATGATGGACATCATGATCCATCCCTCCAACTAAAAAATAACAAACTGATAAATAATACTTTCAATTCTATTTTAGTACATTGAACATACTATTACATTGTTACATCTATCTAGGCATACCCCTCTTGATTTAACAATCTCTCAAATCAAACCATGCTATATGCTGAGATATTGTGTTGCTTATCATTACTATATCATGTATATTTATAGACTAACACACTTATAGGGCTTCTTCTTTTGAGGATAGTCATTATAGAGTACCTATTCCTACCCTTAGAAGAGGGGGAAATAAATAAGGATTTTGCTACAAAGATCAAAGCTCCTAATCAATCAAAAAATCTAATTTTAGAACAACTAGAATAGAAATCGGTCAACAAACCACTTAGAATAGACTAGGTATATAGTCAAGATTATAGAAAAATGATTATTTTAGCCTAGGATAATAGCACCAAGGATATACTACAATGCCAAACACTAGGGTGTTCATTTTTAGTGCTCCTATCCAAATAGTAAAAAATCCAAGTTTTTAAAAAGTAGGTAGAAAGGTAGGTTCAACTACAATTTTGCATAATCAGACCAGATCAAATTAGCAATTTTCAATATAGTTTTCTCAGAGAATCCATACATAGGGGGCATCATGCATGACATGATTGGTTCTCACTTCTATTTTTAGATATATTTGTTGGTATAACTTCCAGATTAGAATCTATGTTTCAGACACTAGTGATTGGGGGCAAATTACAAAACACTTTTGCTTCTTTTTTTTTAATTTTTAGCATTACCTAGGCATTCTCAAAAGTTGCATACCATATTCCATCTACAAGTGGTTGGCATCATTTTTGAGTGGCTTTCATACAAGCCTAACCTTCACATTTTAAAGTACCAGAGTTCTTGAGTGGCATCCACATAAGCCAAATTTTTAGTTTTTAGAGTGGCTTTCATATAAGCCTAATCTCCATCTTTTATTGAGTTGGCCAACATTGGCCTAATTTATACCACACATTTGGCTATCCATTCCACATTGTTAGATTTAGAGAACATTTAGGGGATTTAGGAGCCATCTCATATGACATACTTCTTCATAATGATATCATTTCTTAGCTTCACTTCATGGGGTAATGATGGAGCCAAAGGACCAGCTAGCCTTTGTATTCTTGAGCCACCTATTTAGAGGGATTGGAAACATAGTCAAAATATTAATAAAAACATGTATGACCACCTATATTCACTTAGTGGGAGATAATGGATCCAAAGGGCCAACCTTTACATTCTTGAGCCACTTTTTGAGGTATTGAGAACTTAGCTCTATTCATAAAATAAATTTTCATACAACATCATCTAACAAATCCAATAGTACTCAACCTTACTTAGTATCACAATAGGTTTTGTATTAGTTAGCGTACTTGATGTGGTGTATTAATTCCTTTCTCTTCCTCTCTCTTACCCAAATTTATAAGTTCTTATTTTATATTGCATATAATAAGAACTAATCTACTCTTTGTTTTCCTTTTACAAATTCACACTTACACAATGTGCTCTCTATGCACTATCCAACATTAGTCAGCATCACACAAGCTTCATGGGATTCACCTTTATAGGTAAGTTTAGGTATGCTTTCTATTTTCCTTTATCTTAGTATTTTGCTTTGTTTCATCACTATAATAAAGGAGGGGCAAATATAGTCATATAAAATGCAAAAATTGGTAGCTTGAGCATAGATAAAGACACCAAACCCTTAGGTCCCTCTTTATTTTTCTCATGACCCTCTTAGGATTACTTTCACTAATTCTTAGTCATCCATGGCCTTCTAGACTTGACCCAACTGAGCCAGGACCATATCTTCATGACTAATCCATCCCCCAAGTCTCGTCTACCTAGGACAATAGTGATAAAGTTTAAATATAGCACTGGACCCTAGGGTGTCCCCTTTTCAATGCTCCTCTCCAATCACAATTAAAGCCTAGATTACTATTTTTCCTCAATTCCTCTTGTTTATTTTGTCAGCTTAATCTAGTTTAATCTAAACCATGACTAATAGATCCATATATAAGCCCATTCAAAGACAATTTAGAAAGAGTTGAAAAATATCATTCAAGAAAGAAAGAACACAAGAAATACCACTCAAGTAATCTTCCCTATTATTTTCATACAACCAACATATACACTTTCAAGCTAATTCAAGTCCTTACACCAGTCTCTAGTCATCTCAAGCATAACCAGTTTCAACATTTCTTGCATTTCATTCACTATTGCACCAAGCACTCTTAAAGGGAGAACTACATATGGTTTGATCCCTCTTCAAATTATTGGTATGTAGGTAACATACCCACACATAGGGTGTGAATCATGGCCAGTGCATCTTACACACACTAACCCCTTTTTCTCATTTGCCAAAGTTTCTTTCAATTGCATAGAAGATACAAGTACACAAAAAATTAGCTCTACAAGGAAATATATTGACATCAAGGACTTTAAAATTGGTAAACAATGTTAGAGCCCACGGTGTCCAGTTCTGGCATCTTGTCCAATTAGAAAACAAATTCTAAGATCCTATTTGTGATAATGTCCCAGTCCTGCACATAAATTTCCATACCTTGTCTCAGTTAGAATAGTCTAGAATAAGCTAAGTTTGATTTTATCTCTCTCACTTCTATTCTTAGAAAAATTCTAATTGTAATTTAATTTCACAAATCAATATCTTTAATTAGGAATATTATTTATTGATTTCTCTTACTTAGACCTATTTATTTAATAGGAATAAAACTTCATTATTCTAAAAAATAAAAAATCATAAGAAACAAGTATATTAGGTATATAAGATGTTAAAATTAGACAAAAATAATTTTAAAATAAAATAAAATTCCTCCTTTTTACCTTTCTTTGATAGTTGGTGACACTTTGGTTCGTAACTGTATGGTGGATAGTGGAGTAAGTAACACTATTATGCCTAAGTAAATTCTAGATAAGTTTGGTCTTGTTTATGAACCAAATAATAAAAGGGTATTTTAACTATATGGATAAATAATAAGCACACCAAGAACTATTAAATATCTAAATTTGACACTACATGTTTGTCCCAATGTTAACATTCAACAAGATGTAGTTGTGGTGGAATTGCCTCCCTATTTTGCCATGTGTCTATCAAAGAACTTCAACTCAAAAATTAGAGGATAGTTATCAAATGCTTAGATATATTTGATGTTTAAAACTAGGTATGGTACCAAGGTAAAAATATATTCTTAACCAATTTCATGTTTCCATTTGGAGCGATACACATCAAGTCTTGTGAACACTAACTGTGTCATCTCAGATGATGTGCTATAAAGTAATGGAGTTAAAGCTAAGTCACCTTTAGTTGGATTTAAAAATTTGTTCCTTGATGAGTGGGAATATAAATTTTTTCCTTGAATCATGATCCTTATAATCTAATTGAATAGGAGGGACTTGGTGTTTATTGCCTCCATGATAATGATGCACCAATTCCAACCATAATAAAGGATGATGACCCTAGTGATGGTCTCTAGCAATTATACTTTGATGCATCAAGGAAAAATAATGGTAATAAAACTAAAATGATGTTGATTTATCAATCAAATCAAAGGTATTTATCTTATATTAATTTTCAATTTAGTTTAAATAATGTTGTAGATTATGAGGATACAACCTTACAAGTTTTTGGTGATAGTGAACTTGTATTTCACCAAGTAAGAGGTATTAATTTATGCAAAAATTTATTACTTATATATTATAATCATAGGGTGTGGGACTTACTTGAGGATTTTTAGGCTTTCAACATTTAGGCAATACCAAGAGATGAAAACAAACATGCAGATAGGTTGGCTACCATTATGGCATAATTTAGCATCCCAACTAATATAAAAAGTGAAAAAAATTAGTCACACATTAAGGTGGTTGTAAGGCCTTATATTATAGATAAACATGAAAATTATCATGTGTTTGAAGATGATAATCAAATTATCAGGTTCTTGCAAAAAGAGGCTAAGTTTTCCTCAAAAAATCAATCAAAGTTTTTGCAACAGTATGGTGATAAGATTGTGAAACTAAAAACAAATAAGTTTCCCAAGGGATTGGTCACACTTGAGAGCATATTCAGTGGTGATGATGAGTTGAGAAAATAAAATCCATATTTTCTAACAAAGGAGGAATGTTGTTCCAATATGGAGATTACAGCTAGTAAGAGTTTGAGGTTGGGTAAAGTATGCACTCCTTCACAAAAGGAAGATTTCATTTAACTATGTATAAACTTTATGATGTGTTTTCATCTAAATATAGTGATCCTAAGGTACTTATTCCAAGTCTATCTTAACACACCATTGTGTTAGAGGCTAAAACTAAACTAGTGAGATAAAGATAAAGACCTATCAATCCAAAGTTTGAGTCTTTGATGAGAGTTGAGATTCATAATCTCATAAAGTTAGCTATTATATTTCCAATCAAGTAATCACCTTAGGTGTCAAACCTTGTCCTAGTAGGAAGAAGAATTGTGAGATTAGGCTATGTGTTGAATTCCATGGTTTGAACAAGGCTTCCTTTAAAGATCACTATCCATTGCCATCTATGGAATGAATTCTATATCTAGTTATAGTTTTAGAGAGCCATGAATATGGCATTCCAAGGAATTATTAATAGATTTGTACTTATTTATTTGGATGACATAATAGTGTTCTCAAAGAGTGTAAGTGAGCACATGGTTCACCTCAAATAAGTGTTTGAAATGTGTAGGCAATTTGGGGTGTCCCTAAATCCCAAAAAGTGCGTCTTCTTAGTTTACAAAGGTAAGCTTCTTGGGAATGTAATTTTGACATATGGTTTGAGTATAGATCCTAAAATGATAGATTAAATTCTTGAAATTTCCTTGCCCAATAAAAAGAAGGCCTTACAAATATTCTTAGGAAAAATCAATTTTATAAGAAGATATATTTCCAATCTTTCCACTTTAACTAAGCCACTTACAACTATGCTAAAGAGAATTAGAGTTTTAACTAGTCTAAGGAAGGAGTAAAGAGTTTTAAAGAGATCAAGAAGGCCATAGATAATGATCCTACACTCATAAACCTAAATATCATATAGGATTTCATATTATACACCCATGATAACATAGACATCATTTAAAGAATTCTTATGTGACATACTCATGAGGTTTTGGAGTAGCCAATAAACTTATTTAGTCAAGGCTTGGAAGAGTATGAAACAAGATACTCTTTTATTTAAAAGCATGATTTTTTTGTTATAATGTCTCTCAATAAATTTAGATACTTGTTTTATAACAATAAGATACACTTAATGGTTACCCCTCCAAGTATCAAGGAGTTTATCTTTAACAAAGATATAAATAAGAAAAGATCTAGTTGGATAACAAAGGTAATTGATTATGATGTGTAAATCAAGATCACAAAGCTAATTAGAGGTGAAGGAATTTGTGAGCATATAGCCCAAAAATATTAAGAGGATAATGAAGTGGTTTTGGTGTCAAATGATGAAGAGGTTATGACTGATCATACTTCAACTTCTAGTTAGTTTCATGACTTGGTAATATATCTCCAAGTTGGTACTTATCCCTCTCATCTAAGTTATTCAAAAAGAAAATATTTTAGATTGAAATTAATTCCATTTTTTCTTATTGATGGTATTTTTTTTAATAACTAGATCCATGACATGTTACTAAGATGTATAGAGCTAAGCCAAATATAGATATTTCTTGAGCAATTTAATGATGGACATGTTACAAAGCACTATTAAATAAGGACCACAACCATTAAGATAATGAGAGGTGGTTATTATTGGCCTATCATGTTTGGTGGTTGTCATGCATGGGTTAGGAAGTGAAAATAGTATGCTATGTTTATAAGAAAAGTGAATCTTGCAGCCTCACTCCTCTAACTAATTATAGTTGACCAACCCTTTATCCAATAGATATTAGAATTTATTGGTCTCATTAACCCCACTTCAAGTTTAGGACATAAATAGATACTAACTATTATAGATTACTTCATTAGATGGATAAAAGCAATAACATTGAAAGAAGCAAATGAATCCAATGTTCTAGATTTATATGAAGGTTTGCATACTAGATTTAGAGTTCCTTTAATCATTATTTTTGGCAATACTATGGCCTTTGTAGGGACTAGGATCAACCAATGGTCTATTTAACATGGTGTCTATCTCAACACTTCATCAAATTAATATCCACAAGGTAATGGACCTTTTGAGTCCATAAATAAGAACCTGTTAAAGATCATAAGAAGGACTATTGAATATAATTAGAGGTCATGCTATCTCAAGTTCAAATCAGCTCTATGGGTTGATAGGATCACCTACAAAATATCAATAGCCAACACTCTATACAAGATGCTATATGGTAAAGATACAAGATTACCCATTTCTCTTGAGTTTATTGATTTAAAACTAATGCATCAACTTGAGTTGTTGGATAATGAACCAATAGAGATAAGATATGCTAAGCTTATTGAGCTAGAAGAGGTTTGAAATCAGTCCATGTTAGCCATGGAAACCACCAAGCACAAGTGAAGAGAGCCTTTGACAAGATATCTTCTTTATGAAGTTTGAAATAAGGATATTTGGTCCTCAAGTGGGATGAGGATAGAGCTAAACTAGGAAGGCATATAAATTTTGACTCTTTTTAGAGTGGTCTATACACAATCTCCAATTACAAATTCCATAATGCCTTTCAACTTACAAACATGGATGGTGAGGAACTTCTTATCCCTATTAATGGGATACATTTAAAACATTACTATTGAAGAGATAGGTTACTTATACATAATTAGTTTGTTTATTTTCCTCCAAATGTTATTCTAGTACATTAGTTTATTTTTGTTTTGTCTTGAATAAGTGATTTATTTTCACACTTTATTTTTTTATATTAGTTCCCTTGTTTTGTATATTTCCTTATTTCTCTTGGTGGAATAGTTGTCTTATTTCAAGTCAAAGGTTTCTTGCAGTCATAGATCAAATTTGCCATTATTATGAGTTCAAAATTCATGTAAATGGTCTCATTCTCAAGCATAGTAGGCATGCTTCCCAGTTGAATCCCCAAAATGTTGACAATTTTGGCCTCATAGGTCAAATTGTTATCCTTACCATTCAAAACTTTGCATATCATGTCAGTTTGTCTTGTGAGTCAATAATTTGGTCATGAAAATTCCTTAATGTGATTATTAGGAACTAGACTACCTTAACACATCATGTAAGAATAAATAGATTAGTTTGTTTATGCATTTAATAAGTGTACTTAAGAATTTAACCAAAGTTTAAGAATTACATGAAAATGGTATTTTTGTGCAAAGGTCATCCCCTACAAGTTTGGTGTCTTGATGAGTTTTATATCTTAATATATAAGCCTTCAAAAAGGATCTAGCAATGTGGGATGTGCCTGAGGATGTCAAATTAAATCCACAAGAAATATCCATTTGGATCCAAAAAACCCTCAGCCAACATCAAAGATCAATGACACATGGTTGATCTCACAACGTGATCTAGGAAGATCCCCGCTAAATCAATATCGATCTAAAATATTTTTAAGTACCTATATTATTTATTCTCCAAGCATGAATTTTGAGTCAAAATGAGTAGAGAAGGGAACATATCGCATATGGAATTACATATAAAAATAATGGTTTGAGGGATTGAATACCCATTTTTTCATTCCATATTATTTTACAATTTTTATTCCATAATTTAGGGTTAATTTTATATTATAAATGGGAGCCATTTTAAGACATCCATATGGCATGCCCATAATATTCCACAATTTGATTTTACCCATGTAATTCCCAAACCAAATTACCAATCATTGACCTTTTCAAAGTAACCCTAGAAGCTTCTAAAGGGCATGATTTAGGGGGGATAACATGGCCTTTATGACCAAACATCATTTACCTCTTTACTTTATTTAAACCTTTTGATAATGCCTCTCACCACTAATGTGGGATAAAGAGACGAACCTACCCCATAGGATTTACAAAAGCAAAAGGGGATTGAACTTGAAACCTATTTTGGAAAAAATATAAGCCTTAGTAGCTAAAACATGGAGATAAATTAGTATAAAAGGGCATAGGGTGTCATTTATTAATCATCTTGGAGCTTATGGAGTGTGTTTAACTTCATATGATAGGAATTAAATCTAGAAGAGCCAAAGTATATATATTTATGTGATCTTAGCTAAGTAGAAGATGTTGAGGCACTAGGTTTTGAAGATTCATTTTGATGTACTTTTATATTGTAAGTTTTACATCAAGATATTTAATGGATCGGTCATGCTGGAATGGACCCAGGGATGTAGACAATTGTAGAACCCTGTAAACAAACTTGTGTTATTTTTTATTTATTTTGTTCATTTTTTATTGTTTATAAGAAAAAATCCATTCAATTATAAATAGTTAAAAATCTATTTTTAAAGAATATTATTTATCCAATTATTTAAGATCGTTATTTGATAACATTAACATATTAGTTTGGTATCAAAACTATTAATCTATGATAGATAATAGTATTTTTGGATTGTAAGTGGATTGTTTATGTTTAACTGGGTCAAGATCTAGATGTGGTGAAGGTGAATTGGAAGATTAAAATCCTAATGCAGGTACATAACATACAAGTAAAGTGACACCAATAGAAGGGGAATCAGATCAAGAATGAGACTTTCATCAATCTTTTTAACAAATGAAAATCATGATAGAAGAGCTATATCATGAAAGGCAAAGTTGAATTGAGTGATAAAATAAAGGTAAATATGAAGAAGAAATTCCTTGGTCTCGTCAAACTCTTAGTGTAGGTGATGATAAAATGTTAAAAATATCTAAGTCTTTTCCCTCTTTAAATCTTGTTATTAATTTTGAGTTTCTTATATATAATGTAGAATTGAATACAAAAAAATTGGATAATTAGATCAAGAAAATTTATGTATACTACAAGATTTAAAATATTACAGATGAAAGAGAAAAAAATTAGTTAGCTACACTTTGGATGGGTGGTACAACACTTATCTAAATGGAAATTAAGTGACAAAAGAATTTATTCAAATAAGGTAATGTGACTTCTTCGAATGAATTCATTTCTGGGTTACGTAAACAATTTTATCTTTTGGGTTACATGAAACAAGCCATGATGGATTGAAAAAATATTAAGTAAGACAAGGGCCAAAGTGTATAAGATTATACATAGGATGTTAGGAAGAAATCTTTGTGTTTGAATATTCCCTTACATGCATAGGAGACTTTGATGAAGTATATTGGTGGATTATGTTTGTGTACAAGATAATCACTTGGAAGTTAGGGGGGAAATGCCTAAAGAGAGATTTACTAAGAAAACAACCAAGTAATTTGAAAGCAAGGAAAAAGTTATAAAAGGAAAATGTAAGCAATAAATGACTTATACAGTTAAAATGGAAGATGAAAATACATTTTGTAATAATTTCAAGAAAAATCATGATGAATCTAAGTGATGTAAATTACATCTAAAATTAAAACCTAAATGGTTTAGTAATAAGAAAGGAAAAGAGAAAAAAACCAATACCATGGTGCATGATCTTGGATTTGATTTTTATAATGAGACCAATGTCATGGCCATGACTTTACAAGGTTTTAATTATTCCTCTTCTTATAGCACTAGTTCATCTAATGCTGCATCTTCCTCTAAAAAACAATCTATGCATGATGAGAAGAAAAGAAATGAGATTTTCCACCTTAGAGTTGTTTCTAAACATACTAAAATAGACACTCTATTTTATAGTGGATCTCAAGCTAATATAATTTTATAGGAGCTTGTGAATAAATTGGGACTCCAAACCAAACCACATCCTAAGCCTTATTTTTTGGGCTAGGTTTGTGATGATGCAAAATTATAGGTATCAAGAACTTGTAGACTTATATTTGTCATTAATAATAAGTTAATTAATGAGGTTGATTTGTATTTTTTCCATTAGAATTTGTGGTGTGGTTTTGGGAAGTCTTTATCTTTATGATTGTAAATCAATCTTCTCTAGGGAAGAAAATAAGTAATTACTTGTTAAACATGGGATTAAATATATTTTTTGGTGTGGGTTTTATGCACACCATAACCTTAATGAGGTAGCCTCTAACATTTTAGGATCTAAATGGAGGTAAAATCCACTCTAGGGCACAAGTTTTAGGTATGCATTCTACTATAATGGAATAATAGGTAGGGTATGTAGGTTTTTGACAAGTTTTTTGGATTGAGGTGTGGTTCCTAAAGGATTGTGAATCTCTATGTGAATTGGATGGGAGGTTGGATTCTATTATAGATTGGGAAATTATCTCAAAAAAATTAAAAAAATAGGTAAGGGTAAGATATAAAATAAATCTTCTATGGTTTTTAGGAATCATTTCCCTGGCTGGTTTCTAAAAGGATAAGTTCTCTAAGAACATATGCCTATCACTAGTAGTGATTACACACATATAGTCATACATGACAAAGAAGTGTAAGGAGATAAAGATAAAAGAAATTTATAAGCATCAAATAAATATTTGTTCTTTTAAAATATCTATTTCACACCCTTAATCAGGAGATTATGGGTCAGGCTAGTGAAGTATCTGAGGCAAATATTACACACACATAGAAAACTACATCCAAGAAAGCACTCATGCAAAATCAGAATTATGAATCAATTTGAATTTTAATATCTTAACCAATATATTTAAAAACCTTTATATATATATTTAAAATCTAAAAACTAATACATCAATTAAAATAATTCAAGAATCCATTCACAGCTATTACACACTAAAGATTATTGAAACATACAACCAACAAAAGTAACAACTAATTACACAAAAATTGGAAAGTAAATACACAAACACATTTTGTAATGAAATTAATTAGGTTTTATCATAAAATGATTTTATATCACAAAAAATAATCAAATATGAGATATCACACATCAATAATTGATAGCACATCAGAATACTAGATAATATAGCAAAGCCACTTCGAGGGGGAAACCTCCACAATAATGCACTAAAAGTAAAATAATTAACATGATGATCAAATAATAACCACTACCTCCTATATATATTATACTTATCCATGGTTATTCTATTATCTGACCTAATTAAGAACATATATAAATGTAACAAGAATATAAAAAAAGTATTTAAGCCACAAATCAACCACACATATCCCAAGACATGCTAAAGGTTAAGGGCATAGTATGCCCCTCCCATTAAAAAAAATGTTTTCCTAAACATTGATTAAAATATAGATGTTTATACATAAAGGATTCATCCTCCCAAGTATCATCTTCATAGGGTAGATTCTTCCATTTGATTAGGTACTCAATTTCTTGAGACCGTAACTACTTAGTGTACATTTAAAGGATCACCTCAAGATCAAGAATAAATCTTCCTTCCTCATCCAATTTTGGTAATTAATTTTAGGTATAAAATTTGTGTCTAATTACTTTATTTAGGAATGATACATGAAATACTAGATGTATGTGAGTGTAGGAAGGAAACTCTAACTTCTAGGCCACACTACTAATTTTTTACAAGATCTGATAAGGCCCATAATACTTAGGGGATAACTTGTTATCATTTTTATGTTGATTTAAGAATATATTATTATATGGATGTAATAAAAAAAGACCTAATCACTAATTTCAAATTTTATTTCACTCCTATGTTGATCTGCCTATTGTTTCATGTGATTTTGGGCCATGGCTAAATTTTCACACAAATTGGCAAGGATCTCCTATTGATGGTGAATATGTTCTTCAATTGCACAAACCTTAGGATGTAACTTCAAGGTTGAAGTGATGGATGGAGGGTGGTATCCATATATTTCTAGAAAATGAGACATTTTGGAAGAACTATGAACAAAAGTATTATACCACCATTCAGTAAGTGGCAACCAATGGACCCATTTATCCTATTTATTAAAAAAAATGGAGATATTTTTAAATTTTTTTTTTACTACCTCAATTTTTCCATATTATTGAGGATGATAGGATTAAATATGAGCCAACTGGGTGCCCAAACATGCAAATAACTTAGTCAAAAAATTACTAGTGAAGATGGGATCTTTATCACTAATAATGATCTTAGGGGTACCTTGTAATTTTTGAACTATATTGAAAAATGCAGAAGCTATTGTACTAACAACAAATGGTTGTGATAAAGAAAAAAAATTAGCATACTTATTGAGATGATCTAACAAAACCATGATAAAATTTTGACCATTAGATCTTGGTAACTCTATAATGAAATCCATAGACACCTCTTCCCAATGTTGGCTAGGGATGGATAAAGATTGAAAAATACCTAGGGTTTTGATGGTTTTGCCTTTATTTTATTGATAGATCATACATTAAGCCACATATTTCTAGACATCCCCCTTGAGTCCTTTCCAAAAAAAAATCCTACTTAATTTTATGATAGGTTTTCAAAAATCTTGAATGAACCCTAATTGGAGTTGCATGAAGTTCCTAAAGAATTTTTTTTCTTAAGAAGAGAATTATTACATAAGAATAATCTATATTTATAACATAATGCATCACCCTTCCATTTGAATTTTTAAAATCCACCCAAATCTTGCTAAATATTCTGAATCAAATCATGAGTAGCATTATCCTTATCCCATTTTGATCGTGTTTCCTCTAGCTAATCTTCCTGTAGAATGGTCATAACATATAACAATGCCTCAACTAACTCATCCTTCCTAGATAATGTATCTACCACTACATTTTCCTTGCCTTTCTTGTAAACTATTTTTTCGCTCCTTGCTTCATAGAATTCATGCCTCATCATATCCAAAAAAACAATGCTAGAAAAAATTACCCAAATCAAATATTTGATACCACTTGTAATGAAATTATTTAGATGTTCACATAGAATTATTTTATATCACATAGAATAAGCAAATATGAGAGATCCAATCATAATAATTGATAATAAAGAAAAATCCTAGATAATATAGTAAAGCTACTTCAAGGGGGTAACCTCTACAATAGTGCACTAAGAGCAAAATACTTAACATGATGAATAAAGAATAACCACTACCTCTTATATATAGTTTACTTAGCCATGGTTATTCCTTAGATTAACCTAAATAAGAACATAAAGAAATGTAACAAGAATATAAAATAGGTATGTAAGCTACAAGTTAGCCACAAATATCCCAATACATGCCAAAGTTTAAGGGTGTAGCACATTCACCAAAAATCAAAATTGAAGTTGTTCTTGTATTCAAAAATTCTTAAAAAAAATCCAAGTTGTATTACAATTATTTATATAGAATTGGGGAAGGGTTCACCTCATCCTCTAAGTTCATACAAGGACGTTACATGTGATAGTTTGAACATGAGTTCTAACTATGGTCTAAAACTATATAAGAGTCTTTTGATATTATCAATTTAAATTAGCCTTTGCCAAAGTTATGCAATATGTGCATGTGTATAAAGATAGAAATGTTTTTTCAACAATTATAGCTCACACTATATGCAAGCTTTAGAATATGCGTCATTTACTAAAACTAAAAATGTTTTTTTTATAATTTGTGAGAACATCCTATTGATATTTTAGATTGGTCATCTTCAAATGGGACTCTGACATATTCATGAAGACCAAAATCACTTTACCCATGTTTTTAGAACTAGTGGCCCTACTATTTAGTCATGATTAATCTAAACTATGCATTGCATGCTTGTTCATGTATTTTATAGAATCTAGATCTTCACTTTTATATTTTCTATTTAGATTAAGACATGAATGTTCATATTCTAGCTTAAGTGTGAGACCCAATGTCTATTGATAAATATATTCTAGCCATAATGATTTGATAGATTTAAAAATGTGACATGTGTTAACACCTAATTGAGTCCAAGATATTTGATAATTACTTATAGGACTCACACAATCAATCCTTATGTATTGGCTTAACTTGGTTCATTGGATTTTAGTGATTTTGGCTCATTGAGTCTTATGTGCTTGACATTTGATATTCCTTATTTTGCTTTGCTTCATATATGTGTCACTTGGTAGTTGCTCGGGGCTTATAAGATCTATATATTGGGACCCCTACTTCTTTTGGGTCATTATATCTTTGTACTAGGCTCCTATTATGGTGACACTTGTTACTCTCATGGAGCTTTGATATTTTAACTTGCTTTCACATCATTTGATCAAACAGACCTAAACAGATGTGCATCATAGGATCTTGGCTTAGACTTTTTGACTTATACTTTGATCATGTATGTATGCCACTTGGAAACTCTCTACTTAATCCAATACTTTTGAAAATTATTTATCAATATCGTACCATTGGATCAACTATATGAATCGACATGAACCATAGATCTACTAGGTCCACTTAACATTTGAATCCAAATGGGTAATTTACAAGGTTAAATTTGATGTTCATATAACTATCGAATGACATAATCATGACCATAAATGATGTTCTCATGAATATAAAATTTAATTTCATAAATTATCCATTACTGAGGTTAAATTTGATGTTTGTATGACCGTTAAATGACATCCATGTGACTGTAAAATTTAATCTTGTAATTTTGACACATTGTTAAGGTTAAATTTGGCATTTATGCAATCATCAAATGATGTACATGTGACTATCAAATTTAATCTCATAATTTTGACACATTATCAAGGTTAAAGTCCTCATGATCATTAAGTGACATCTTCATGACT
This sequence comes from Torreya grandis, assembly GCA_037957365.1. NCBI lineage: Eukaryota > Viridiplantae > Streptophyta > Pinopsida > Cupressales > Taxaceae > Torreya > Torreya grandis. The sequence goes on from JARHVA010001432.1 coordinate 2,068,692, forward strand.
ATCAAATTTAATCTCATCAACTTGATTCATGTAATTTATTCAGGATTCCCTACTCCTATAAACATAAGAAAAAATGACTTAGCATAGTACTTTGGGAAATATATATCCTAAAGTATTATGCTAAGTCATTTTTTAATATATATATATATATATATATATATATATATATATATATATATATATATATATATATATATATATATATATATATATATATATATATATAAAGGACCCTGCATGAATAATCTAGCCTAGGCTTTTAGTATTAGTAAAATATGATTTGGACCTGGGATAAGAATATATATAAGAGATCCTACATTTAATCTTGATGACCTAGCATAGAAAATATGATTGGGACCCTTGGCTAAAATCTTAAATTAAGCTCAAGACATAATGAAAATGTTCTCTAATCAAGGGTGCCACTTGGCAATATGGTATTAGTCTCAAGGAAATTGTTGCATGGGAATTATTTCAAGATTTTTGTGTGGGGGAATTGTTTCATCTAGAAAAATTGTTTGAGACACAAAGTCTATAGGAATTCCATTAAGGGAATTATTTCAAACAAAATATCCATAATAATTCTCCCAAAGACCCAATTCTCTTGGATAAAATGTTTGAATTAATTATTCTGAAGGTTCCCTTTCATCGAACAAAATTTCTAAAGGGATACTTGAAGGGATGGTCTCAAAAGGCCAAAGGGCATGATGTTTCAAACAAAATGTCTAAAGGAATTAGTTGAAGGGCAAAAGGCCCAACTGGAAGGGTAAGTCAAGGGTCAAAGGATCTAATTCATGGAAAAAATGGTTGAAGGGTATACTTCATAGGGTAAAATGATCTAGGATGAAGTCTCTAAAGGTGGTTCCATAGGTCAAAGGGCCATTACTAAAGTCCCAAAGTGTAACCACAAAAGTCCCATAGGGTACTTTCAAAATGTCAAAGGGTATGTTTAAAAAGTCTAAAGGAATATGTGTCCTTGATTAAACTTTTGAAAGGTGAGTTAGAGGGCAAAAAGGCATGGGACAAAAGTTCTGAAGGGTATGTGGTCACTTCAAAAATGGCCAAAGGGTCATTTCAAAAGTAAAGGGGCTTGGAACAAAATATCTAAGGGTAAGTAACCACTTCAAAAAAGCCTAAAGGGTCATTTTCAAAATGTCTGAAGGGTAAGTTTAGGAATCCCAAAGGGCATGTGACCTTGGGGGAATTTTTTCAAGCCTTTCGTATTAGACAAACTCTCTAAAGGACCTCAATTGGCTTGAGGAAAATGTCTTGGACAAAATGGCCAAATGAGCTGGATAAAAGGCAAAGGTGTGGGACAAAAGTCCTAAAGGGTAGGTGTGGAAGGGCTGAAGGGAAATTGAAAAAGTCCCAAAGGGTAAGTGGCCAATTTAAAAAAATATAAAGGGCATGATGTTTTAGAAAAAATGTCCACAACAATTCTCCTAAAGGGTCATTTTGTTAGACAAAATGTTCAAGACAAAAATTCTATAGGAATTCTATCGTGGGAATTGTTTCAAACAAAATGTCCACAATAATTCTCCTGAAGACTCAATTCTCTTAGACAAAAGTCCTGAAGGAATGTTTTAAGGGATGGGCGTATTGAGAAAATTATCCAAAAACCAAATTCTATTGGGCAAAGGGCCTCCAAACCTAATTCTTTTGGGGGAATTATTTTAGACAAAATATCCACAACAATTTCCCTAACATAGATAGTTCCATGACAAAAGTCCTAAAAGAATATGTCCCAAGAGGATAGAAAAGTTAGTCCATGAAAGCATAATCCCATAATAATTACTTTGAAGTAACAAACTTGATAGAACAAAATATTTAGTCTATGGAAACACAATACCAATGCCATCTTTCCAAAGTATAAAAGGCCAAATCATGTTTTTTTCCTAGAATTTGCATAAAGATATAGAAGAGGGGGTTCCAAGTTAAGGCCATATTCTGAAAAAAGTGGGTCCCCACTTCCTTATGAGAAAATGGGGTGTGTTAGGTACAAAAAATGATGAATTACAAGGGGAATACTCCTAAGTATTCAAGAACCTAGAACTCTGGTTTATAATCCTAAATCAATCATGAAGTTTGCCACAAAAGAATACTTAAATCAGAAACATGAAAGAGACTCCTACGTAGATTCACACAACATAATTGCCTTCTAATTTTCTTGGATTTGTGTGTGTCAAACATGTAGTTTATTTAACCCCTACTATTATTATTTTTTCAAAGGCTTTGATGGGGGTGTGGGTTTCATTCCAATAAAACTCAAAAATTAGGGAACTCAGGCATTACTCTACTAAGCAAGAATCCATAGCACTGATGGAGATACCTTGGGCTCCCTATATTCTTATTCCATTATTTTTCTTTGATCATGATGCATGGTACATTGAACTTATTTTATCATGTGAAGCTTTTAATTTTCTTTAGATTTTCTTTTGCTCTTTTGAATCCATTGGTTCTTTATTCTTTTGTTTTTATTTCACTCTTATTTTGTTCTTGAATGGAAAAGAGGAGATCTATAAACCTAATGAGTTTGTATAATTATAATACAAATCACTAGTATAACATCCCTACTATCTACACCTATACCCAAAATTATCACTTCCAATAGGTATTTAATGTGATAAGTGTATTTGATCCAATAAAATAAGAAAATTTTATAAATTTGTATGAAATACTCTGAGAGCAACTTCCACATGCCTAATAAAAATATTTAATTTTGACACCATTTAGAATAATCCATGATTATCTACCTTCATCCTAAAGACTCAAAAACACAGAAATACCCCTAATCTATAAACTAGTCCCAAAGTGTCAAGAATTTATTTTCCCCTTTTCCACAAGTCATAAGCTTAGTTGGTTTGGATTTTAACTTGGTTATAGTCATAGCAAATGAAATTCCAATCATCATAGAAAGCAAAGAATAAATGATCTAAGAAAACACCAAAATCTAATCTAGAAGACATGAAATCTAATCTATGAAAGCAAAATACTGAAAGCAAGAAAGATTAATCTAATGAAACCAAATGATATAAAATAAGAAACCTAACCTACTCCTACTCTAAAGAAAACCCAAACAATATGGGGGATGGATTTAGAAACTTTGTTTGGTATGCTTCTCACTCTTTGGTAATAAAAAGGTTTTCCCCATTAAATTTTTGAGATAGGCAAGGACATCCTTGTATTCATTTAGTATAATTTTAAGCCTTTCCCTCATATTGTAGAATAAAAAATTAGGTTTACTCATTGGGATGTCCTAGACACAATAAAAAAACAACTCTTCCCTGTGATACATACATTATGAAAGCTCATCATTATTACTAATGTATTCAAAAGAACCTAATTTAGAGAAATAATACTTGAAAGTACCTATTGAGATGGATATTAGATCTGACCTATAGTCTTGAAAGTCATCATCCTTTGTGAACTCATTATGGGAAAGGTCCTCAAAGATAGAGTCATAATCATAAGTATAATCATGAACAACATATTCCTCAAAAATTTCATCTAAAATCTCACTTTGATTTTGACCTTCAATATTTGAATGAATCATCTCTGAACTTTCCAAATCATGAATAACAATTTTGTTTACATAGGGCTCACTATTTCTAGTTTTAGGAGTGAGAGATTCATTAAATATTAATTCTAGAGGGATCATCTCATCCACTACATGTTATTGATCCTTTTGTTATTATTCTTTTTAATAGCTGTGTTATGGAAGATATACAACTTCATGGGCATCGTATGTACAATAAAAGGTCTTTACTTCAATGCTAAGTAATGTTGATGTCAATATGCATGAGGGTTCCTTATCAATTACATAATTAACCATAGTGTCCTGCACATTAGCATTAGGAACCAAATTGAATCAACATATATCAAATCAAGGCATGATCATCTATGTGAATTAATTACATTATAAGGGGGATTATAAATAGATTCAAAATTATTTGGGGAAGCCAACATACCTTTTTCATTTACCCTATAATAGAAATAAATACCTGCCTCAGGCATGACATAATCTAAAATATCAATATGAGCTTGCATGATCAAAGGATAATAAGTGAGGAATATACTCATAAAATGAGTCTTTTTATATAGATTATAATGTGAATTAATAGTTTCAAGAGTCATCAATGACATCTTCAAATCTAACATCTTTTGCAAAGCAAAGTAATCAATCCTTTGGCTGGCCATATGCTATCTCATAGAGATGTTGTAAAGGTTGTCAATGTTCCTTTAAATTGACACTTTATTCACTACCATCATTTCTTTCTACAATTATCTCATCAAATACTGGGATGGAATCAACATGATCTAATTCTCCTAGCTTGATGGACTCCTCTTCTTGTTGCTGGTATCTCAATTTTTCTTGTAACATTATAATTTATTCATTGATGAATACAATATGTTATTCTACCTCTTTTATAATCCAATCATCCTATACATTTGGGATCTCTTCTTCCTTGTGTACAATTCTTGTATTAAAACAAAACCATTCCACTATGTTCCATTTTGGGCATATTAACAAGCTTTCTCTTTGGATGGATTCTATACAATTCATATCCAACATACCTATAGAGAACCTCATAAAAGGTGTTAAATTATTTTTTAAAGCATGAGAATCAATATTGGGACCAAATAATATAAAAAAATATTCCTCAATATCACTCCAAATAGTAATAGAACTAAGTGCAACCCTATAAGCTAGTCATGCATTTCTCATCCTAACATGAAAGGGAACAACCTACACATTACATCCTCAAATTTTATATCCATAACATTAATAACATATGTGTAAGAATTAATATGCCCTTAAACAACTCCTGGGTGATTATAATGGAACCTAAGAATGTATTAAAAGGGTCATCAGGGAAATCATGTTGAATACCTAGGATACCTATGGGTCCTTTGTCAAGCCAATCCATTTTCAAAACTTTTAGTACAATTGGATGTGATGTCCCTCCTTCTAGTACCAATTAATTTTTTGTATGGGTTTTATGCACACCATAACCTTAATGAGGTAGCCTCCAACATTTTAAGATCTCAATAGAGGTAAACTCCACTCTAGGGCATGAGTTGTAGGTATGCAGTCTATTACAACATGTTGATGGAATATCAGGTAGGTGATATAAAACTTAGAAGTTTTGATTGATAGATATTTCAAGAACTCCAAAATAACACATTAATAATGATTTCTCTAAGAAAATATGTTTTATTACTCAAGATTGCAAATACAACCATATGCTTATCTCTAAGAAGAGATGTCTAATTTCTATTTTGGGTTACATATTCATTTATACACATTTTGAAGGTAAGAGGGGGATGTGGAAGGTCACCAATATTGAGGGAGATTAAGTGGTTCAACTTCTATGATTTACAAAAATATAAAATTCAAGGAATTACTATTTTTAGAAACTTATTATTTTTAGACTGCACTACTAAAATTGAAATTTGGGGCAGTTCCATTAGTTTTCAGGGGTCAAAATCTACTAATAAAATCTTGGTGAAATCTCACCATATTATACTCATTCTTATATTAATAATGTTTCAAATGGGGAGTCAATCAAAGCTATGGTGCAAAAGTTATAGCTCCCAAAAGTTCCATCATCAATTGGGGTAGAACCGTCACCTGAATTATTGCCTAGATCATTCCTCCATCCTTGAGAATAAATGGTCCCCATTACATCAATATTCCTCATTAGGTGTGGAAATTGTGTCTTAATTTTATTCTTTATGAGATACTCACCTTGGTGGCTAAGCTAGCCCCTTTTGACCACCCGATAAAGTAGAATAAAGCATCCTCTTGTTGTCTTCATCCAGGTGTCCACAATATAATCCTCCTCCACTAGAGTAAAACTTTATAGATCAAGATCACCAATGTCTATTTATTCTACTATGATTGAAGTTTCCAATATAGGTGGATAATATGGTTTGAGGAGCTCCACATTGAATATTGGATGTAGACCAATGAAGGCTAGTAGGTTTAACTCAAAATCATTTTATCTAACTTTTATAGTGATGGTGTAGGGACCATATCGCAGAGGCTAAATTTTTCTATGTGGGCTTGAAAGTTGTTCCTTTTGAAGCCACAACTAAACCTTGTCACCCATAGAAAAATGGTGTGAAATCCTATGTTTGTCATGGTGTTGCTTATACTTCTAATTCATCTTCTCTAAGATGTCATGAACCTGCTACTAGATGTGTTGCATTTGTTCAATGAACTTTATTTCTTTTGTTTCCTTAGATCTCCCATGAGGTGTGTATTCCATGGTGGAGAATGTAATATATATATATATATATATATATATATATATATATATATATATATATATATATATATATATATATCAATTGGTGCCATGGTTTGGAACCCAAAGCATACTTGGAATGGACTATGCTTGGTTAAGCTGTGCAGGTCTTGATTGTATCCATGTTATCTGAAAAGAAGCCCCTCATCCCATGTGTGTGGATATTTAGAGTGATACATCCAAATCATGTGAATAATCAAGTGGTTCACCACTTTAATCTTACCATCAATCTATGGAATTCATTAGCTTGGTATCCATCATCTTCCATAGAGTAGACCAGAAGATGCTTAGGAACTTGATATTTCTATCTAAGATGATGGACTTAGGGAGACCAAAATGGAGTCATATATGAATAAAATATAGTTGAGTAGTTTCTTCAACAAATATATTTTTCTTACAAGAAATCATGATAGCCATTTTTAAAAAATGATCAACTAAAAAAAAAAAGGTCCGTACCATGTTTTAAAGTGGGAAAACCTAAGAGAAAATCCATTGAGATAGATTCTCAAGGCCTGATTGGTTTTGGAAATGGCATGTACAATCCTTGATTCTTATTTACTAGCTTGGATATCACACATGGGGTGTAATATTTTAGTACCTTTCCACATCCTCTCACATATGGGGCTAGTAGAAGTGTTTTTAAAGAACTACCAATGTCTTCTCTACACCAAAGTGTCTAACTATTCTACTAAAATGTGCTTCCCATATCATCTTCTATTGCTCTATAGCTAGAACATAGATGTGACCCATGTGAAAGAGGACATTATCTTGAAAATATAAATTAGAAACATGTTTACCTTCTTGAATCACCTGATATGTATCAACAAAGGTAGGATCTACTTCATATAGAGCACCCCAATTGGCAGTCTCATGTTCACATAGGTCAAGAACTATTATGAGTATAATAATTGGTAGGTGGCTCAGATAATCTACAACCATATTTGAGCTCCCCTTTTTGTGTTTTGAGTATTATATATAATTATTGTAGATATGTGGCCCAATTTTGGTTCCTCTCATTTTGTAGTTTTCTCTATGTCTGGATGAATTCTAATGGTTTGTGGTTAATGTGGATGATCGTATCTTTCCCAAAGATGTAGTGTTTCCATTATTTGTAGGTTTATATAATGGCATAGATATCTTTGTCATATGTCAGGTATTTCTTGACTGTACCAATGAAATTTTCACTATGATATGTAACAAGATGGCCATGTTGCATGATGATAGCTCCCATGGCATATTTAGATGCATCTATCATCAACTCAAAAGGTTGATGCAAATATGGCAAGGCAAGAATAGGGGCTGAGCAAAGTCTATTCTTCAAATTCTCAAATGCCCTTTGTTGTATTTTTCCCCACTAAATCGTAACTTTATCTCCTCCTTTAGTCACTTGGGTTAGTGGCCAAGCAACATGTGAGAGTCTAAGAAAAAACTTGTGATAGAAATTTTCAAGACCTAAGAAGCTATAAAGTTCTATGAGGGTCCTTGAAGTAGACCATTTTCTAATAAATTGAATCTTCTCTACATTGACATGGACCCTGTATTCATTCACAATGTACCATAGGTACTGAATTATTTTCATCTTGAATGTTTATTTGTCAAGATTTGCATACAACTTGTGTTCCCAAATAGTTTGAAGCACCTTATGAACATGTTACATATGTTCCTCCCATGTTCTGCTATAGATGAGTATGTCATCTAGGTATACAACCATGAATGAGTTGGTGAAGGGTCATAGGATGTCATCCATCATCCTCATGAAGGTTGTAGGTGTGTTAGTCAAGCTAAAAGACATAACTGACCATTTGAAGAGCCCTCCTTAGATTTGAATTTAGTCTTCCAGATCAATGAGATTGATGGGAATATTGTGATAACTAGATTTGAGATCAATTTTGGTGAAGAACTTCTCACCATGAAGTTGTTCCAAAAAGTCATCAATCTTGGGGAGGGGGTAGTGATTCTTCACAGTGATTTTATCTAGGGCTCGATAGTCAATGCAAAGCTTCCATGTCCCATCTTTGTTTGGTGCCAAGAAAATTAGGCTACCATAGGGTGAAGATCTTGGCCTAATGTGACCCTTTTGAATTAATTTATAAATCTACCTTTTTATCTCATCATTCTCCAAAATTGATCTATGATACATAGGACTATTAGGCAAAGGTAATCCTGGGATCAAATCAATAGAATGTTTTACTTGGTAGTGAGGTGGAATCCCATGGGTGACTTGAATAAGTCATCATATTCTCTTATGATTTGTCACATCTACTTCTATTATTGTGTTTATTGTGTAGTCAGGACTACAACATTGGCCTTCTTGGATTTCCATGGTTTGACCACCATGAGAATGAATTGCTTTGTCTTCTCCACCAATCTCTTACATTGCTTAGCACTAATAAAGGAGACTAATGTGGGAGGTGGTACCTATGGTAACCTATAGCACCACAGTCCAAGAGTGAGGGTGATTCTTTAGGTTCATGATTCATAGATGTCATGTTGATTATACATGAATGGATGACCAAGGAGTACATCAAAAACATCTAGATTAACCACATCACACAAGACTTCATCTTAGAAAGGTTTTATTGCATATGAAAGAAAAGACTGATGGGTGACATAGAGGTCTCTCCCTAGGCTCAACCATCCAATAATTTATGGCTTTAGGTGAGGCTTCATGGATATATTTATACTTTTCATAACTTTATTAAAGATTAAATTCTTTTGACTCCCACTATCAAGAATGAAATGTAGAGGCTTACCTTTTACCCATAATTTGGAGTGAAACAACCTTTCCTTATCATTTGGCCTTTCCTCACAGGTCTGTGATGAAGCAACGATGGTATTGTGCTCAACATCTACAATATATTATTCATCTTCTTCAACTACATGGTGTGTATGAGACAGAGTAGTAGATTTCAAGTATTATGACTTAGAAAGCAGTGACTTAATGGCTCAACATTTTTCTTTAGAGTGAGTTCTAGTTTTGTGGTGATCATACCAATTTTTAGTCTTCCCCTTCTAGTATTTATTATCTTGAAACTCCTTTTTATTCTAATTTTGGCCTCATTTTTGACCTTCCTTATCACTTTTCCATTTCAAAGGTTGACTCTTCATATTCTTTCTTCCATGCTTTTACTCAATCTTCACTATGAACTTGTATGCCTCACTGAGGGTTTCTAAATTGAAGAGTTCCATTTCCCCCATATGTACCATTATAGTCTACCATGAAATTTGATATTTTTATGTTTCTCACTCTCTTAGATGCCAAATCTCATAGATAGAGAATGAAAAATGTCAGTGTAATCTTAAACAGATTGGAACTACCGTAGTGAAGTTGTTGCCACTGTATGTATAGATCATCATATGCTCCAATGGGATAGTATTATTCTTTTACCACTTCCAAGAAATCATCCCAAATAGGTTCCACCTCAATTCTAATGTCATCTTATTAAACCTCTTTTTTTACACTTCCCACTAATTTTTCATGGGAAATGATGATTTCAAAAGAGCAAAAGTGATCTTTTCTCCATCGGTGAATTTATTTATAGAAAAGTAGGAAGATAATTGATCCAACCAATTTTTTTCTACATTAGCATTGATTTTTCCTTCAAATATAGGGATATAAAAATTCATCTAAACCTTGAAGGGTGTTTGGGAACTAAAATGGCATTTCATGAATGAGGAGCTAGGAAGTGCAGATGAGGAGCCAAAATTTCCCATTGGGATTTGTTAGAGAATTTGGGTGAATTATTATAGCATCTACGCTTATTGGCATTAGAGGGATTCATTCACCATTTCCTTGAAGGGATCATATGTCTCAATGTCATCTTCCATTTTGAGGTCATTTAAAGTGAATAGGTGGATAGTTTGGAAGATCTATTATTTTCCACCTAAGCTTCTTGTATCTTGACCTCGTCCTTGAGATCATACACTCAAGATAAAACACTCTGATACCACTAATCTAAAACTCAAATGTTTTGATTGATAGATATTTCAAGGACATGAAAATATCTTAGTAACAATGATTTCTCTGAGAAGAGATGTTTTACTACTCAAGATTATGAATACAACCATATGCTTATCTCTGGGAAGAGATGTCTAATTTCCATTTCAGGTTACATCTTCATTTATACACATTTTAAAGGTAGGATGAGGACGTGGAAAGTCACAAATCACAAGTGAGATTAAGTGGTTCAACTTCCATGATTTATAACAATACAAAATTCAAGGAATTACTATTTTTAAAAACTTACTATTTTTAGACTGCACTACTAAAATTGAAATTTGGGCACTTCTATTAGGTTTTTGAGGGTTAAAACCCATCAAGCAAATCTTGGTGCCATCTCACCATGTTTTACTCATTCTTATATTTCTAATGATTCAAACAAGGAGTAAATTAGAGCTATGGTGCAAAATTTATGGCTCCCAAAAGTTTTGTCATCAATTAGGGTAGAACCGTCACTCGAATTGTCACCTAAATTATTGTCCAGATCAGTATGGCATACAAATTGTTGACAAGGTTTTTGGATGGAGGTGTGGTTCATAAAGTATTGTTAATCTCTATGTGAATTAGATGGGGGGCTATATTATAATATAGAGTGGGAAGTTCTCCAAAACAAACTCAAAAAAGGAGGGAAGGATAAGGTAGAAAAGAAAGCTTATGTGGTTTTAAGGAATCACTTTACTAGCTAGTTTCTAAAAGGATAAGTTCTCTCAGAACCTATACCTATTACTAGTAGTGATTACACACACACAGTTAGACATGACTAAGAAGTCTAAAGAGATAAAGATGTAGGAAATTCATAAGCCTCAGACAAATATTTCTCCTTTTAGAATGGTTGTTGCACACCCTTAATTAGGATATTATGGCTTATTCTAGTGAAGTATTTGAGGTAGCTATTTCACACACATAGAAAACTACATCTAATAAATAACTCATGCACAATCATAATTATGAATCAATTTGAGCTTGACTATCTTAACCAATATATTTACCAACATTTCAACAACTATTGCACATATATAAATCAATACATCAATCAAAATAATTCAAGAATCCATTCATAGCTATTACACACTAAATATTATTGAAACATATAACCAAAAAAAGTAACAACTAATTACATATAATTTGGAAACAAAATACACAAACACATTCTCTAATGATCAAAATTGATGTTGTTTCTATATTGAAAATTTTTATGACAAAAATCCAAGTTAGATTACAATTGTTTATATAGACCTAGGGATGGGGTCACCTCATCCTCTAAGTTTATGCAAGTTCATTACATGTGATAGTTAGAACATTAGTTCTAACTATGGTCTAAAAATGTATAAGAGTTTATTTGTATTTATCAGTTTAAATTAACTATTGCCAAAGTTATACAACATGTGCATGTGTATAAAGATAACAATGTTTTTTTAACAATTATAGCTCAAACTCTATGCAAACATCAGAATATGCATCATTTACAAAAAATACACATGACTCCTTTTATAAGTGATGAGAACAACCTATTGATATTTTAAATTACCCACCTTTAAATTAAACTCTAAAATATGCATGAAGGACCAAAATTGCTTTACCCATGTTTTTAGAACTAGTGGCACTATTTTTTAGTTGTGACTAATCTAAACTATGCATTGCATACTCACCCATGTATTTTATGGAATATGGACATTCACTTTTATATTTTCCATTTAGATTAAGATATGCATGTTCATATTCTGCTTAACTATAAGACCCAATGTCTATTGATAGATATATTCTACCCATAATGCTCTATTATCTTTCAAAATGTGACACATGTCAACACTTGATTGAGTCCAGGATCTTTGAAAAATTCATCTAGGATTTACACTATTGATCCTTTTTTACTAGCTTAACATAGTTTGTTGGATTTTAGTGCTTTTGGCTCATTGACTCCTATGTGCTTGACATTTGTCATTACCTATTTTGATTTGATTCATATATGTGTCACTTGGTAGCTTCTTCAGGATTTTTAGCTCTATATATTGGGCTCCCTACTTGTTCCCTTGGGTTTTTGGATCTATGTACTAGGCTCTCATGATGGTGACACTTGTCACTCTTATAAAGCTTTGACATTTCAACTTGCTTTCATGTCATTCAATCAAATGAGCTTGAGTGGTTGCACACCATAGGATCTTACCTTAGACCTTTTGACTTATACTTTGATCACATGGGTATGGCACTTGGAAACTCTTTGCTTAATCTAGGACCTTTGAAAAGTCTTCATCGATCTCACATTATTAGATAAACTATACAGATCAATTTAAACCATTGATCTACTAGGTCCACTTAAAATTTGAATTCAAATAGGTAATTTACAAGGTTAAATTTGATGTTCACTTGACTGTCAATGATGTTTGCATGATTTTTAAATTTAATTCCATAAATTATCCATGTCAAGGTTAAATTTGAAATTCATGTGACCATTAAATGATGTCTTTATGATCATCAAATGGCATATGCATGAGTGTCAAATTTAATTTCATAAGTTTGACACATTACTAAGGTTAAATTTGACATTTTCATGAATTTTAAATAACATCTTCATAATCATCAAATGATGTCCATACAACTATCAAATTTAATCTTATAAGTTTGACACATTATCGAGGTTAAATTTGACATTCGAAAGATCATCAAATGACGTCCTCACAACCATCAAATGATGTCTACATGACTATCAAATTTAATCTCATCAATTTGATACATGTCATTTATTCAAGATCCCCTACTACTCCAAACAAAAGCAAAAAAATGACTTAGCCTACATGAATATTCTAGCCTAGGGTCTTAGTATTAGTAAAATATGATTTGGACCTGGGATAATAAAGTATATAAGAGCTCCTACATTTAATATTGATGACTTAGCATAGAAAATTATGATTGGGACCTTTGGCTAAAATCTTAAAATAAGCTAAATGTTCTCTAAACAAGGGTGCCACTTGGTAGTATGGTATTAGTCTAAGGGAAATTATTACAGGGGAATTATTTTGGGATTTATATGTGGAGAAATTATTTCATTAGATAAAATGTTCTAGTTATAAAGTCTATAGGAATTCCATTAGGGAAATTATTTTGAACAAAATGTCCACAAAAATTCTCCCAAAGACCCAATTCTCTCAGTCAAAATATTTGAAGTAATTATTTTGAAGGGTCACTTTCATCAGACAAAATGTATAAATGGATACTTGAAGGGATGATATAAAAAGATCAAAGGGCATGATGTTTTAGATAAAATGTTTGAAGGAATTGGCTGAAGGGTAGAAGGCCCAAGACAAAAGTCCTAAAGGATAAGTGGAAGGGCCGAAGGGTTTACTTCATGGGAAAAATACCTGAAGGGTCATCCTTGTGGGGTAATATGATTTGGGATGAAAGTCCCAAAGGGTAATTCCATAGGGCAAAGGTTAATTACCAAATTCTCAAAGGGTAATAAAAAAAGTCTTGAAGGGCACTTTCAAAATGTTGAAGGGTATGTTTAGAAAGTCTAAAGGATCATGTGTCCTTGACAAAAATTTTGAAGGGTAATTCATAGGAAAAAAAGGCCCAAGACAAAAGTATTGAAGGGTAAGTGGTCACTTCAAAAAGGGATAAAAGGTCATTTCAAAATCAAAGGGGTTTGGAAAAAAAACTTGAAGGGTAAGTGGCCACTTCAAAAAATCCCAAAGGTTCATTTTCAAAATGTCTGAAGGGTAAGTTCAGGAAGTTTGAAGGGCATGTGTCATTCGGGGAATTATTTTGGGCCTTTTTTGTCAGACAAAATGTCTGAAGGACCTCAATTGGCTTAAGGAAAATGTCTTAGATAAAATGGCCAAAGGAACTAGATGAAAGGTAAAGGTGCAAGATAAAAGTCCTAAAGAGTAGGTGTGAAGGGGCTGAAGGGCAATTGAAAAAGTCTTGAAGGGTAAGTAGCCACTTTAAAAAGGGTCGAATGGCATTAGTTTTTGGACAAAATTTTTGCAACAATTCTTTAGAAGGTTCATTTCATCAAAATATGTTTGGTGAATAAAGTCTGTATGAATTCCATTAGGGGAATTATTTCAGACAAAATATCTACAACAATTCTCCCAAAGACCTAATTCTCTCAAATAAAAGTCCTGAATGAATGTTTGAAGGGATGGGTATATTTGGAAAATTATTTGAAAACCAAATTCCATTAGGTAAGGGGTCTCAAGACCCAATTCTTTAGGGGTAATTATTTTAGATAAAATGTTTGCAACAATTTCCTTGACATAGATAGGTCTGTGAAAAAAGTCCCAAAATAATAAGTCCCAAGAGGATAGAAAAGTTAGTTTATGAAAAAATAATCTCACAATAATAAGATTAAAGTAAAAAACATGATAGAACAAAATATTTAGTCTATGGAAACACAATACCAATGTCATCTTGCCAAAGTATAAAATTCCAAATCATGAGAATTTGCATAAACATATAGAAGAGGGGGCTCAAAGTTAAGACCATAGTCAAAAAAACATGGGTCCCCATTTCATTATGGAAAAATAGGGTGCATTCAGTAAAATAATATTATTAGAGCTCATTGTGTGAAAAAAATTGTTTATTTAATTATTGCAAGGTAGATGAAAAGGCTTATAAATTCAAGCAAGAATTTTGTACTCATGGTGATCAAAGCCAAATAGAAAGTTCACAAAAAGGCTTTTGAGAATTTTGATCCTAAACATCATAATGAATTAGTTAAAATTGTTTATAATTATGATGATGTTTTTAAGGATCCACAAAGTCTACCTCCTAAAAGAGGGGTTCAATATGAGATATAATTATTATAGGATGTACTTCTTCCTAACATTGGTATGTATAGATTTTCCATGGTTGAAAATGAGGAAATCAAGAAGCAGGTGATGGAACTATTGGAAAAAGTAATTCTCTACCCAGGTTCATCCCCTTATGGTTCTCCTAATATTTTGGTTCCTAATAAAGATGTCACATGGTGGATGTGTGTTTATTTTGATGCCTTGAATAAAATCATGGTGAAAAATCATTACCATCTTCCTCACATTAGTGATTTATTAGATCAATTGAAAAATGTTTATTTCACTAAGTTAGACTTAAGAAGTGGTTATCATCAAGTGAGAATCAATGAAGATGATATTTGGAAAATTTATTTTAAAACAAAATAGGGTTTGTTTGAATGGCTTGTCATGCCTTTTGGATTATGCAATGCACCGAATAAATCCATGCATGTGATGAATGATGTTTTTAGGCCATTCATTGATGATTTTATGATAATATACTTAGATGATATTCTAATTTTTATTCAATCATGAGATGATCATGTCATTCATATTCAAAAAGTCTTAGATGCTTTTATAAAGGAGAAACTATATCTGAAGATGTCTAAATGTGAATTTGGGAAAACATATTTGGTTTATTTGGGTTATGTTGTGGGACATGGTAAATTGAAAATTGATCCTACAAAATTTTAGGTCATTATTAACTAGCCTAAACCCAATAATGTAATAGAGGTTAGGAGCTTTCTTGGTGTAGTTTAGTACTAGAGAAAATTTATTGCTAACTTCTCATTTATTACATCTCATTTACATTCTTTGACTAGCATTAAGCAGGCCTTTTAGTGGGGAGGCAAACATCAAAGAGATTTTGACACACTAAAAAAAAAGTACTGCTCCTATCTTAGAACTTCTAGATTTACAACAACCATTTTAAATTAAGATCGATGCAAGTGATTACACTATGGGCACAATTTTGATGTAGAAAATGAAATATATTTGTTACCATTAGTAAAATTTCACAAGTACGGTAAGAAACTATCCTAATTATGATAAATAAGTGTATGTGGTGTTGCAGAGTATGAAGAAATGGAAGCACTATTTGATGGTTAAAGAGATAGTGATTCACACCGATCATCAGCCACTATAGTATCTTTAATCACAAATTAAGCTATAACAATCAAGATGTATTCAGTGGATGAGATTATTATAGAAGTTTCACCTTGTGATAAGGTATAATAAAGGTACACAAAATAAGGTCACTGACATGCTTTCTAGACCTCCTATTATTGTATCAATTCTTTTACATAATAGTTATTTAATGCATGAAAGTTATAAATAATAATATATTAATGATGTTGACTTTAAGGAAGTGTATGAGGATTTGATGAGTGGTAAATAGGTGGGAGAAGTTAACTATCATGTGCATTATATACTCTTATATCATCTTGGAAAAATATATATTCCATATGATGAATGAGTACATATGGTCAAAGAAACTCACACTTCTCTTGTTTCAAGTCACTTCAGTGTTAGCAAGATAGTTGCATAATTACAAAGGTATTGTTATTAGCCTCATATGCAATAATTTGATGCAAAATAAATAAGGAGGTTTACTCTTTATGCTAAAATTAAGCCTAGTAATAGGAAATTGGTTTTATATACACCTCTCCCTAATCCTAATAGACCTTGGGAAAGTATTTCTATGGATTTTGTAGGAGGTTTACCTATGAAATGAAGGAAACATGATTATATCTATGTCATTATGGATAGATTTAGTAAAATATGTGTGTTAGTTCCTTATCTATTAAAGGGGCAACCCACTTATTTTTTTCAGCATGTTTAGGTTCATTTTGGATTTCCCACATCTATTATCTCTAATTAGGATTCTCAATTTCTTGGAGAGTTTTGGTCAAATTTATGGGACTTGATGGACACTAAGCTAAAGAAAATTACTACATTTCATCCACAAACTGATGGATAGACAAAGGTGGTCAATCATATAATGGTACATCTACTTTGTGTTTATTACAACAAACATCCTAAATTATGGGATGAACATCTATGTTATGTGCAACATTCTTATAATCAAGCACTACATTCTTCCACTCAAAAGTCTCCTTTTGAGATTTGTTTTGGTTATCTATCTAAGTAACCATTGGACTTCAAATTTGATAAATAATTAGTTATAGATGGATGAGTTGATGCTAAGAAGGCCAAGAATTTCTTTCATAAGATACAATTGGTTTAATAGACTGTTAGGGAATAGTTAGAGAAAAATCAAGTAGAATACAAGACTAGGCATGATAAACATTTAATTGATCATCGTTTTCAAGTTTGTGATCAAGTATTGCTTAATATCATTAAGGAGAGGCTTACAGGTGAAGGTGAAAAGATTAAACTATTTCAATATGGTCTATTCAAAATTTTGGAAATATTGGTAATAATGATTTTTGGTTAGATTTACCACCATAAATGCAAATTTATCCAGTTATGAATGTTGAAAATATGAAGTTGTATGAGCCTCATATGATTCTAGATTATGATGATAGTATTTATGTACCTTCTATTGACTATTTTGCTCTAGATTATTTGAATGACTTGTAGGAAGATAACATTCTTAATAAGAAAGTGAGGACTTCATGAAGAGGTGATATTGAATACATTCATGTGTGTCTAAAAGGAACACATCTAGGGAAGGTTACATGGATGGAAATATAAAAGGTGAGGGATAAACACCCTCACCTCATTTTAGGATAAAATGACTTTTGGAGGTCTAAAAGCTCCTCAGTGGGGAGGAGTGATCTGAGAGGATCCCCACTAAATTAATACTAATCTAAAATATTTCTAATTACCTATGTTATTTAGTCTCCAAGCATGATGTTTGAGGCAAAAGGAGTAGAGAAGGAAACATATCACATATGGAAATACATATAAAAATAATGGTTTGGGAGCTTAGCCACCCATTTATTCATTCCATATTATTTTCCAATTTTTATTCCATAATGTGGGGTTAATATTATATTATAAATGGGAGCCATTTTAAGATATCCATGTGGCATGCCCATAATATTCCATAACTTGATTTTACCCATGTAATTCCCCAACTGAATTACCAATCATCAACCTTTGCAAAGTAACCCTCAAAGCTTCTAAAGGCTAAAACATGGGGGGGATAATGTGGCCTTTATGACCAAGCATAATTTATCTCCTCAATTTATTTAAACTTTTTGATAATGCTTCCCACTGCCAATGTGGGATAAATGGATGAACTTACATCATAGGATTTGTAAAATCAAAAGGGGCTCAAATTTTGAACCTATTTTAGCAAAAAGATAAGCCTTGGTCACTAAACCATGGAGGCAAACAAGTATAAAAGGGTATGGGGTGTCATTTGTTAATCATCTTGGAGATTATGGAGTGTGTTTAGCTTCATGTGATAGGAATTAAAGATGGAAGAGCAAAAGTATATATATTTATGTGATCTTAGATAAGTAGAAGATGCTGATGTACTAGGTTTTGATGATTAATTTTGATGTAGTTTGATATTATAAGTTTTGCATCAAGATAATTAATGGATTAGTCATGCTTGAGTGGACTTGGGGATGTAGACAATTGTTGAACCTCATAAAAAAACTTGTCTTATTGTTCTCTATTGCTTTTATTTAATTTTTCCTATTTATAAGCAAAAATCCATTCAGTTATAAATAGTTTAAAATCTGGTTTTAAAGAACATTGTGTATCAAATTATTTAAGATCATTATTTGATAACATTAATAGATCATGAAGTCAACAAGTCAAGAAAGATCTATGGCTCATGTTTAGTAGTGAAGTTAAAGATCAACCATGAGATTAAGGTCAAAAGGTTAGAGGATACTAAGGATGAATGTGAAGGTGCCAAGTGTCTCAATCATGATGACTTTTGACCAGATCTACATCTCACATTTGATCATATTGATAAATGGAGATCAATAATTTGCATTTGATCTAGAAAATCAAAGATCAATGGAGTACATTCAATTGTGTATGAGAAGATTGATGGTGAAAATAAAAGTCAAAATTTAATGAACTCAAATTATATACAATGTAATGACATGGTGTAAGTGCATTAACTTGATGGAGACTAAAATTAGGGTCTATAGGAGGCATGTAGGATTGCCAAGTGTCACATTTTTTACTATTGAGATAAATATCAATGTGGAAATGCCAAGTGGCACAATCTTAGTAGTAGATCATAGATCAATGGATGATTATCAAGGTCAAAGATAAGAGACTTAAGAGGAGAATAATAGATCAGTTTTGATCAGGTTCTAGGGGGCATGAGATGAAGACACATGTCCAAGGTGATAATGGTTAGGTTTATAATGAAACAAGTAGCCCAAGGAAATGTCACATAGGTGGACACATTAGATCAAGATATTTATCCATCTAGGTAGGCAAATTTATAAATATGAGATCAAATATGATTTGGGTTACCAAAAGAAAACCTTATAGATTTGTTGGATGCCATTAAAACTCAGCTATACCTCTCAAAATCTTTTAGACATAAGTTTTACATCTTGTTCATGATCAAAAAACCCTAGCCTATATATCTTCATTATGATTATGACTATATGAAAACCAATAAATGGGATTGGTTTTCATCTATAGTGGGCTTATGTTTAGGGTTTAGAGTAATGGTGGAGTTATGACTATGATAGGAATGTCAGAAGGGACACCAGATAAATAATTTCAATTGATTGTTTGATAACATAGAGAATATATCAAGATGAAGAATAGTGATATAAGATCATTAATAAGATGGAGAGTTTGGTGGTTGGAGAGTGTAGGCAAAGAATTCAATGAAATTTCAAGGCCTTTGGGGAATTTTCCCTTTCAAGTGGATCATGTCTAATTATCCTCAAAAAGTTCTTGTATTCTAGTATGTTTCTTAGCTAATGAGAGGGCTTGAAATATACTTAGAGCTAATAAAATTTAATTTGTGGAGGCATAATTAATGCTAATCGATAAAAAAGTGTTTGGGTTTCATTTATTGATTTTTATTTGCTCGATTCCCTCTCTCTCTTCCTCTTTTATTATATATCTCCCATTTCTCCCCCCATAAAAAAAACTCTTAGGCTTTTGGCATGCCCAAGATATGTCAAGATTTGTACTAAAACACATATTTGATGTAATAAAAGATTAAATTCCTCCATTTTCAAGTTGAATTGAAGTGTGTTCTATTAATTCATTGATGTGGTTAAATGGATGTATGATTTCCTTTGCCTCTATAAGTGCCATAGATAGTTTTTTGATTGGTTTGGAAGTGGGCAACTTCCCTTCCATGTTAGATTGATAACTAGTTTGTGCCTTTATGTGAAATACTTATGTGAAAGTAGATCAAAGAGTGAGTGGAGTAATATTTGTAGGATTAAAAATGTATGATAGTGTGTATTTTGTAATTATAAGTTTTCAAAACATTGGTACATCACCTTATTTTACTTGTTTTCATGTATTATTGTCTATTTCTCTCCCTTTTCCAAGAAAGAGATTAGTTCAGGTGATAGATCTAGAGGAAGTTAGCCTTCTCCAGAGGTTTAACCCAATTATAGGATACCCACAGTCTGAGGTTTTTTCCATTTTGTGGCTTAATTGGAGAGAGCCTAACCCTATCCAAGGGTATAAATTAACACCACAACAGTTAATTCTTAACTTGAAAGGAACTTAAGTTTGCACTTGCCAATATATGACTATGTGAGAGAGAGAATTTCCATTTGGATGGTTATAGGTGATTATTTATATTTTGGTTTTGATTGTTAACAAGTGTTTATAGTCTCAAATTGATTGTATTTAATCCATTCCACATCACTTTCCCCATGAAACCTGCATACTACCATGAAGCTTTGTCATTAGGTCATTTTACTATCATTCTCTTATTACTTGTAGATAGGCCTGTGTACTTATATGGCTATAGGTATGGATTTTTAAGGTGTATGACTAATTTTTGATATATACATTGATCCTTATTACTTGATATAACCACCATCATTATATGAGATTTTTTAAACATGAACATAATTCTTATTGAATTCATGTCATAACAACATCATTCATGTAATTTTGAACTTGATGGAAGATAAATACACATACTAAGACTATAAACCCTACTATAGGTTAATGTGTTAAAGTGAATGACTATATATAAGTGATTGGAGCACCTCTCTCCATGTTCTATATTCATCTCACCATGAATCTTGCATACCATCATGAAACCCCTTTTGAACCACTATGCCTTAATCTCATTTGCAAATTTGAAGAGAAACTTGTGCTTAACATGGTTGTAAGACTATTTTGAGTTGACCTCACTATGCATCATAAGTGCTTGGCAACTTTATCATCATGTTGATCTCTTGATCTTGTTGTACCCAACATCCCCTTTTTTTCTATAGGAAATGGGGACACACTTTTTTTAGATTATTGTCTTAATTTTGAGTCCCCTCTTCTATATGTTTATGAAAATCCTAGGAAAAGATCATGATTTAGCCTTTTATACTCTGGTAAGATGGCATTGGTATTGTATTTTCATGGACTAACTTTCTTTGGGAATCTTTGTCAGGCTTTATGTTTTCAAATTTATGTTTTTAGGCCTTTCTCTTTGTAACTTTTGTTCTGCATGAATTGGTCTTCAGGTTTATTGTGTCTAAAATTTTGTTTGACAAAATTTACTCTTCATAGCAATTTACCCATAATAATACTACTGAAACACTTTCCCTAAATTAGACTTATTCTTATAGACAATCTTGATGATACATTTTTTTTGACACAATTACCCTTTGGCCCCTTTGAACTAACCCTTCAACCCTTTAGAATTTACGAAGTAGATCATTTGGGACTTTTATCATGAAAAAATTCCATATAGAGTAGACACTTTATATTATTTATAGATATAAATTACCCTTCAACATTTTTGAATGACTCTTTGACATTTTGAAATTACCCTTCGAGACTTTTGAAATGCCCTTTTTACCTTGCCAACCTACCCTTTGAGATTTGTGAAATATGTCCTTCAACCTTTTTTGCTATGGCCATTTTGCCTGATAGAATTTCTTCAGACCTTTTTTAACTACCCTTTAACTCCTCCACACCCATCCTTTGGGACTTTTGTCTTACACCTTTACCTTTTTGAACCTTTCCTTTGGACATTTCATCTGAGACACTTTCCCCTAGTCAATTGAATTCCTTCAAACATTTTTTTGAGAGAATTGAGTCTATAAGAGAATTGTTGAGAAAATTTTGTCTGATGTAATTCACATGATGTGATTCCTTTAGGACTTTTGAAATGACCCTTTCCCTCTAACTTACCTTTTATAAGTTTTTTCAAGAACACATATTCCTTTAGATGTTTTTGAGCATACCCTTTGGCATTTTGAAAGTACCATTTGGTAACTTTATGGATACCCTTTGGGACTTTTGTAAGGGTCCTTTCCCATCAAAATTTACCCTATGAAGTAGACTCTTCAACCATTTTTTCCATGAAGTAGACACTTAGCCCTTTGATGATGTTGATATTCAACATTCATTTCCAAAAACAAATATTTGAAAAAGCTCCATGTAATTATTAATTAGGCTTATGATTTAGATTAATTATATTTTAAACATGATTAGGCAATTTTGATGCAAATTTGGGCCCTTGGTGCACAAATTAATCAAATTGGTCAAAATGTCTTTTTATTGACTCAAAATATGACTAGATTAGAATTGAAAGTCAACATTAGATGTATTACAACCATATTCATATTTACAATGTTTCCAATGAAAAATAACAAAGGCACGTGTCTTGGGCATTAAATTTGGTAGAAA
Source organism: Torreya grandis (assembly GCA_037957365.1). Classification (NCBI taxonomy): domain Eukaryota; kingdom Viridiplantae; phylum Streptophyta; class Pinopsida; order Cupressales; family Taxaceae; genus Torreya; species Torreya grandis. Next base: position 2,091,602 of record JARHVA010001432.1, read on the forward strand.
AGAGCAATCCAGAGAAAAATGCCATTTTAACTCGAAATGATTTGATCAAAGTTAATTGCTTCATAAATTTCATTGCCCCATTTAGTCACACTCTATCCAAAATTAGCACTTAAATATAATAGGTTCACATCATTTATCACGTTTTAGTGTTTTTAGGCCTAATTGTGCATTTTGGTAGAAATTGGTCAAAATCCTGGTTGGAAGCTATCAGTGGTGATTTTTAGGTGTCTACACAATGATCACCCTTATTTGGGATAATTAATATATGATCTTTGCCTTTTCAATGATAATGGTACCCAATCCTCTACTTATACCATTAATCCTCCTTTATGTGTGAGCAACCAAGCTCCATATTACCCTTCTATTACCATTACAGGCCCTCCTCCTTTGGCTTGCATTAGAAACCAACAAAATGAAATTATAAACCAATAAAATACATACATACATACATACATACATACATACATACATACATACATACATACATACATACATACATATATATATATATATATATGTATGTATGTATGTATGTATGTATGTATGTATGTATGTATGTATACATACACACACACACACACATATATATGAGCCCTATATATAAAAAAATATATGTATGTATGAGCCTTGGATCCTTGTCATAGACCTATGTGTATGATTGGTTGAATATAGATCATTTTAAGAATCTATACACAACAACTTTTTGTTAAGTTAATGAAAATAATGAGATTATTTATTATGATTGATTATACCTTAAATTTATGTTAGACTAAGTATATACTATAATTTTTATTTGTTCTACTTGAATCTATTTGTGAAAATTATTAGACTTATTTCAGGGATAATGGGTGATAGATAGATGAGGGTGTTAGTATGTTTCTCATATACCTACCCCTTGTTATCATATGATGGTTATGATTTATTATCAAATATTGACTTAGATCCTTATATCTAATTTCTATAATGAAAACTTTGGAAAAAGTAATGTTATAGCTAAGCCATTATCATTCCAATATACTTTGTAGTTTACATGTGTATTTTGATGTCATATTAGCTATAGGATTAGTTTTCATGGTTTATATGAATTGTACATGTATTAGTGATTGTACACAAACAAATTCTAATTTATTTCTTGATTTCCACATTGTTCTTATTTAACCCTCTATAAAGGGTAGGGCCATACCTTGTGGGGAGGTGTGCATGATACAATTGGTCTGTGGTCAGAGGTAAAGCACTTAGATGACACTCTCCTTATCTTCAAATATTTAAACCATTTAGGATCATACTCATGGTAACATACATGGATCATTGAGATTTTTGTGAGGCTCATTTATATAATTGTATATATTATATTACATATTTAACGTTCTACTAAAATGTAACATGTAGTACATTATTATCTGATGGATATTCAACATAGTAGTGGCTATGAGACTTGTAATTACTTATGAATATTATGACAACAATGGATATAGACTTATTTATGTCTTAAATATTGATTATATTAGTGTATTATTGTACTTGATTCTTTCCAATATACATAAATAATGAAACATATTCATTTTGTAATCTGTTATAAATTATTTGAGAACTAAATGCATCATTTTATTAACTAGTGGGTTGATATATTGTTGCATTTATTTATTTAGATGCATTTAGTAATCAAATAGTGATTATACAAATAGTTTTAATAATTGTATAAGTATATGATTTTTATTTTTAAAAAGAACATGTAACTCTACTATTACCTAGTGGGGTGATAACATATAATGATTTCATAGTCGTGAACTAGTGTTGTTATTATTTTAAATGAAGATGTTAGTACATGGTCCAACCCTACTAGGTAGTTGAGTTAAAGGATTGATTGTTTAATGCTCAATTTATACTCTTATTGAAATAACTAAATAGTTAACTTTTGTATTCAAATTTAACTATGTTGGAATTTAAAAAGTCATTTCTCAATTATTTAAATAAATTGAAAGGTGATACATTGTCATATTCCAACAATATTAGTTACTAAAAATAATATTAATTTAGATCAATTATATGATCAATGATTGGTAGATACACTATAAATTTGTAAGGAAACCAAGAAGTATGGTTATTTATTTACAATCACCATTAGGTTCCACTTAGATTACTTAGGTAGTTGATTGGTCTAACTTTCCTTGAAAATATTAGTCATAAGGTTTATGTGTTAAAATGATATGTCAACATTTAACACTTGTGCCTCATGTATTTTATATTTTGATAAAATGATTAAGTCTCTAGTGTCCTTAAGTGAATATAAATCATAATGATAACTCAAATATTGTATTCGATATGAATAACTAATTACTCATCTTGAAAACAATCCAAATATGTATTCTTCTTATGGATATTATGTGTAACTTGATGTAGTTCAATTAATGTGTTTGGAAATCATTATAAACTTTAAATAGTTATGAATAGTAGAAATATTTAATATTTATTTTGTAACCTCAATCCTTTGTAAGGATAATTTACTCAATGAATGTGTGTTTGAATACAATAATTCAATATATATTGATAATGGATTCCTTGATGTAATGAGCATAAGATGGGCTTATATGGGTGCCCGATTATGTTGAACTAGTGAGCAAGGTGATATAGTTTGTGGTTAAGACCACAAATGCCATCCATAACCTCATGTAAGTATAATGTAAATTCCAATTTGGAACACTAGCATGGATTTAAAAATTTAATAATGATTATCTATTATGACAAGCATGGTTAGGAAGATCATGTCTTATAGTCTGTTGTAACTATGTTTTCTTGGTTGATCATTGTGGACTTTCCTCTTGACTTAATAAATCATGGATGCTTACCCCCATCTAGTTTATTAACTATCATTATTATAACAAGGTTTATCCTAACTTATGATGGAATGTGCTTACTAAGAGTTAGTTTTCGAGTGAAATTCAATCACTAAATGACTCTAGTGTTATAATTTATGAGCTTAACTTATGAAAAGTAGAGTCCTAAGGAAACTAAAATTTGGGGGTTATGATAGATAGATTTTTAAAATGTTGATCTTTTTAATATATCTAAAATATAAATTTTAGTAGGGTTATTTTTGAGTTTATCGATGTTATCATAATCATTAGATTGATTTTATTTCATTATGGGAGGTAGAGGGGGTTGAAGAGGAACATGTTGACCACCTTTGTTCCTTTATAATAGATGAGCTATCCAGCCTTATTTAGTGTTTGATAACATGAAAATTAGAATATAATGATATCCTTGAGAAAATAGTAATATCATGATAATGATTAAGATAACCTTGAGAACCAGGAGCATGAAAAATAAAATAAATCATGCACACCATTTGGTGCATGATTGTGACAAGTAATAACTTAGATAGGATATTGCAACAATATAAAATGAGGAAGGCTTGATGTTTCAAATTAATTATTTTACTATTTTAATGATATTTAGATTTGATTAAAAACAAATATAATTAATCCAAATAATAGTTTCAAAATTAACATAGAATGTAATATTGAACCTAGAAATATGTAAGTAATATTCAATCATTATTACCATGATTTGAATTTAAGACTTTGAAATGTGCAACAATGATTAAGGGTGTAATGATTCAATGAGTGTTTACTTTTTAAGTTATCATATATATTGATTCTTGTCATAAAATAGTAAACACAACCCAAAAGGAACTAACTACAGTGGATTCCACTATCCTATAGCCACATTATCTCATCACTATGGTACATTGAGCATAAATTCCTAGGGCTAACTATTTAATGGTGACTAAGTGAAAAAATGGTCAAAGGTTTCCTATGGTTAAAATAAAAACATTTTTTTTTAATATACCATGAAGTACATGGTGTTGTGTCTAACACACCCCCTTTTAAAATAAATTGGGGAATCCTCTTTAAAAACACAAAACCAAAATTCTTGGACCTAATTTCTCATTTTAGTTAGCTCTACCTAAACTAAGTCTTTGAAATCCCATGATGCCATAGTTTTACTAAGAATTTAGTATTAATAATGACCAATTGATATAACTTACAAGCCTAAAAAATCCAATAAGATAAAATATGTTGAATCCCATCGATACTCCATGATTAGGATAGGTTTTCTTCTTTTGAAGGTTCAACGTGATAAATTTACAAGCTTGATCTCACTTGGATATTCCCAAAGTCTTAATCATGTTCCCAAAGTATCATATCCCAGAGTCTTGCATGGAATTTCAAAACATAGCTAAAAAATAAGTGAATAGTTAATTGGTCACAATTAATTTCTTACACTTGATCATTTTTTGTGTTTCCCATAAGTTCTTCCATGTGTCAAAATATTGATGCTACTCAACTTTAGGATATTCAACAAAATAGTAGTTAGAGTTTTTTGGGTGAGTTAATTTTCAAAAAAAGATTTGAAGGTAAAGTTGGCAAAGGCTAATATGCAATAGAAAAGCACCATGTAGATTGTTGTTAGACACATTAGTCTCTTGGACCTAACAAAGATGTCAAATCTTGGGAGAATTTGATGTAATCAATGAGTTCCATAAATCCTATTTTTATACATGTTAGTCTCCCATCCTTGAAAAAGATGTTAGATCTTGAGAAAGCTTGATGCAATAATGAAGTGGCACATATCCTAGGGTTAGAAGCTCTAATTACTCTAGACAATCACCCATGCTAAAGAAGAATGACCAGTCTCTTGGACCTCATAGAGAAGTTAAAACTTAAGAGAGATTGTCCCAACAAATGAGTACCATATAAACTAAAGGTAAAGTGGTAATTATCCTAGTTGTAACAAAGATGTTAGAGGCTAGAATAACCCAACTAAATTAAACTATGCCACATGCCTTGAAGGTCAAAATTTCATGGATCCAATCAATTATCTCTCACTATTGTTAAATGGGTTAGTCTCTTGGTCCTAAAAGAAATGTCATATCCTAGGAGCCCAACACAATGAGGGAACACCACATGGCCTATTATTAGAATAGTTAATCTCCCTTATCAAATAGTTATGCTAGAAACTAAGGGATCCCAACATATCATAACATGACACATAACATAACTAAGAATTTTAGAGGGTGAACCCTCTAAAGGCCTTGAGATGGATAAAATGAAGTACATGTGGAATTATAGGGGCTAATCAGAGGGTTCCACATGTCCCTATCCATCATTTAATTCTTCATAAGGGTATAATAATGAAGAGCTAGGCTATGCCTAGGTATCAACTATTTTATCCATCTTCTTATGTAACTTTTTAATGTTTTATACAAGATTTAAACTCTCAAATGACCCTCATAATCCAAAGAAGCATGAAGGAATATATATGCATGATAGGTGATCCTATTAAGGTTAGGAATATACTAGTGTTTTAAAGAACATCAAGGTGATATGAAATACAATGTCTTGGTCTTAACCACCACCACCTACAAGTGCACTATTTCTCTTAAGGAAACTACCTAAAAATAATTGTAGGTACCTATTGATCATTTTGACCACAAGTCAAAATGAGTCAATCCCCTATAGTCAAAAACTTATATAAGGGTCTAACATAGTGTCACAAGGTGTTTTATAATTCATTTGATGTAATTTAATGCCATTTTATCCTTAGTTATAGTCTAATTAAGTCTTATGTCAATATGCATTACTTAGGGGTCATTTTGGGGTCTTATATGTAGGTAGTAGGTTTTCATGGTGTCCAAGTAGTTTAGAGTCATGGGAGAAATTTTTATATACCTCATGAATTTATTAGAGCTATATAGGATTAAGAAAAAGCTCATAACACAACTCTAACTAGACCAAACTATTATGTGATGTCATGTAGAAATAGATAGGTTAGCTCACTTATGTATACTATAAATATGATCAAAAAACCTTATATGGCCAAAATATAACATACAATCAATTCCCTTAGTGTCATGAACATCCCCTATAATTATGGCATCTTGATAAACTCTCTATCTCCAGATATAAATATTTAAAGTTGAAAAAATAGATAGTGATGGTTTCACGAATGTCAAAATCAATCCTTGGTAATTAACCATTGGGGTTCAATTTGTGATGTGTGTGCAAACGTCAATGATAATCATGAGAACATAAATAATAGTCATGTGAACATTAGTGATGGGCATTCAAATGCTAAAGTAAAGAATTGGTAATTAACCATTGGGTTTCAAATTGTGACAAGCATGAAAACATCAATGATAGTCATGTGAACATCAATGGCATACACATAGACATTAAAATAAAGTATCATAAAGTATCCATTTTAATTCAAATAGAGGTAGATTCAACAGTTCGCATTCAAATGTACATCTAGATCCAATGGTGCAAGCAAGAGTCAAAGGTCAAGGAGCTTAGATTGAAAGTCATGCTACCAAATGCCATACTATCTATACCTTAGATCAATGATCAATGACCGACATTAAATTTCAAAGCAAAGAGAATCCAAACAAGATTGATAAAGCAAATTTGATTGAGTTCTAGATGGACAAAATGAAGCTACATGTCCAAATGATAATAGGCATAGATTAAATTATAATGAGTAATGTGGAAAGGGAATGCCACATGGGAAAATATGTAGGATTGAGGATTCTATAGAAAATAAATCTCTTCAAACTCATATGCCACCCTAAAAGCTCATTCAAAGACCTAAGATGAATCATGACTACCAAATGTGAAGAATAAAGTCTAAGAAAGAAATTAATGATTGTAAATGATGAATACATGTGTCTAAAAGATAGATAGTAGTTATGAACACATATTATGACTTTCATATCATGTTTCAACCTCCCTCAAATAGTACATGTTTGTTAACTCTCTCCAATTCAGTTTCAAATGTTCAAGAGATTATCCATAATGATTGTAGTTTCATAAAGGTTAGTTGAAGAGTCTCTACACAATTTTGAAGAGTTTGGCATGGTTTATATGGAAAATTATCTTGGGAATAATTCATGGTATATTTCATACTCCAGTCCCCTAAAATATATTTTTTTATAAATTGGATATGTTTTCTAGTGACCTTTGAACTTCATTCTTTCTCCTCTCTCTAAAATTCTATAAGTAGCTACCATTTTGGCTTTTGTAAGATAGACCACACCAAGTATGGCAAATCCCTACTAGTTTGATGTCACATTTTTCCTTGTAATAATTAAATAAATCTAGTTTTGATTTATATAATATATTTTTTGAGTGTGTAAAGTGATTAATGATTAAGTTTAGTGATTCTATCCTTTGCTTTTCCTTGTCCTTTCATGTTTTTTGCAAGAAACTCTCATTTTGACAGGTCATATAGAGTGTAGTAAAGTGTGTTAGGATCCTTTAAAGTGTATTAATGTCGTTTGAGTGTGAAATTTTATCTCTGGTTCATTTTCCTTGTGTTTCTTAATATATTTCACCTTTATATTGAAATGTTTATGTTGGAATCCTTTAGGACTTTGAGACTAGTCTGTATACTTTGTTTCTTAGTGAATGAAATGTGATGGTCATGTGGAAATAATATTTGTGCATCACCCCATTAGAATAGGTTAAATTCATGAAAATTCTAACTCTTTTCCCCATAAACAAGCATTAGCATAGGTGAACGCACTTCGAGATACATTCAAGGAACTAGGATTTAAATTGAGAGGCTCTCTTCTACTATAGGTACACCCACATACCTGAAAGTGTTCCCATGTTGCCCAAATATATAAGAGGTTTAGACACTCTCTTCTATGGTACAATATTTTGTGACAATAGTTTTGGCATGCCTGATGGGACCATTATCTTCAATACAACTTGTCAAGGTGAATGTTGGTCTTGACAACATCAGTTATAAATTGGTGTGCTACTCATAATTTGGAAACTCCATCAAGGTAAAATCTAGTTCAAGACCATTTTATTATTATAAAAAAATTCTCATAATTCATGGTTCTCACTAGGTCATCCTCTATTAGAGTTTTCAACCCCATTAATCCATTTATTCAGCCTAAACTTCCCCTTAAAGTTTAATATCCTATACCTAATTGACCTTTTGGATAACTAGTAGATTTTGCTAAAGAGGAAGAAATTGAAGAGATTAAATAAATTTAATATTTCAATGAGTTTGAAGAATATGTGGATAGACCTCATGCTTTCCCTACCTTCAACACTAAAAATCTAATTCACCTTCAAGCATATGATGTTATTCTTCCTAATGCCACAAAAGGTGTGCCCATATTCAATGGTGAGAGTCATGTTAAACCTAGTGAGCACATTATGAATGTTTCAAATTTTTGTAGCTTCCATAATATCACTCAAGATAACATTGATATTAGACTCTTTGCCCTTCCCTTTAGAGGGAAATCTCTTTATTTGTATAGGACTATAGAAGGTGGATGCATTAGATCATGGGATGATTTTGGAGTATTATTGAACTCAAGATTCAAAAATGAAAGTGATCATGCTTCTCTCATACATCATATAAATGTAATCAAAAGTGGATCCAAATAAATTGTGCATGATTTCAACAAGAGGATTCAAAATACCTAGTTTAGATTACCTCCTCTCATGAGGCCACCTCTTAGTTTTTTGTTCCCTACCTACTTGAGAGATATTGGTATTGGAATTACAATCATGCTTCAATCCATAGGGGGTTCCACTCTCCCTAAAGCATATGAAATTACTATCAAAGTGAAGAATGGTCTCACCTAAGTTGAAATATTACCTCCTAAGGTGTCTATGCCTCCATTGTCTCATAATTTAGCTAACATTATAGATATGTCCCAAATTCCTAATGTCAATACCAAGTCCAAGTAGGTATAAAATGATATTGAGTGGGAATCAAGGTTCCTAAACTTAGTGGATCAAAATAGATAAGAAAATATGTCACAAGGTGCCCAATAAAATTTATATCCTTATCAATAATAATTTCATCAGTAATATGGAAGAGGAAGAGTTTAATGGAAGCCTAACTCCAATAGGATTGATAATGCATACGATCATAACTCTACCACCAATACAAGAGAGATGGTACCAGCTCATATAAATTTGGTACAAGGATAATATTTACTCCCCTCCTATCAGCTGAAGATGAAGTGTTGAGGTAAGTTAATGAGTGTTGGTATCTTGAAGGTGAAATCCTCACCAATTTCTTGGTGGAATACACTTTTACACTCAATCAAAGAGCCTCTACTATATAAAATTATATATCCAAGAGGAAGGCTCTAGGAAGTTGTATTATCATGCTCACATTCTCATCCAATCCTCCTATAAGGCAATAAGGCATGGTTGAAAGTGTGATAGTTCCAAAAGCTCCTACAACTCCATCCAATCAAAATATGACAAAGTCTGATTAGGGTGCCTCCATTCCTCAAGTTTAAATCAATTATTTACCTCCAATGACTCAATAAAAGTTTAGAACTAGTGTTCTAAACATAGTGGATTCCTTGAAAAGTGCCAAAGCATGTATCTCCTTATGGGATATCCTTCATATGCCTGGCCAAAAAGAGTTGTTGCAAAATCAATTGTCCACTATTCCTACTATTCCTTCATATTATTATCAAAGTAATAGTCATGTTGTCTTTGAAAATTATCCTAATACTATTTTTGAACTGTCCACTAGGATTGAGAAACCTCCACCATTTTACCTTACTCTCATAGTGGGTGACAAATTGGTTCACAATTGCATAGTTGATAGTGGAGCCTCTACTTCAATCATGCCCAAAGTTATAGATGATAAGTTGGGCCTAAAATATGAGACTCATAGTAAAGGAGTGATCCAACTAGATGGTACACATAATAATACCATAGTGATAATAAAAAAAATTGAGGGTCTTCTTGCATGATTGTCCTAGTTTTCCTATCCTTCAAGATATAGTTGTTGTCAACCTCCCAGCTCACTTTATAATCTGCCTATCATGAGAATTTAAAACCAAGTTAGGTGGATATCTCTCAACTTAATATTCATTATTGTACATTAGGACAAGATATGGTACCAAAGTGACCATTATAACTTAGTCTCTTGTAAGGTTTCACATTGAGTCATACATTGAAACAACCTCTAACTTGAATTGTATTGTTCATGAGAAAGAGGATTCTAAAATGGATGATGGAGCTTCTAACTTGAAGGAATCTCTATTTTTTTCTTGGATGAGTATGGTTTAGATGCATATGGACATGATCCTTATGCATACATTAAACAAACTGACATTGGGATCTATATCATGCATGAAGAGCTATTTGAAAGAGCTAAGGTGAGTGTCATACATTCTCATGTTGCTGAAGGTAACTATATGATTCATGAACATGATGATCATATATTGATGAATCTAATTGAGCACCATAGTGGGAAAAATGATGTCATGTATGTATTAGGTATGGTTGCAAGATATCAATCATCTCTGAAAGATATTCATGTTCAATTGGTGAAGAGAATATTTAGATATATCAAGGGGACACTAGATTATAGATTGTGGTATCCCATAGGCAGAGATTTCACTTTGATTGCTTATACAAATTCAGATTGAGTAGTTTTCTTGGATGATAGAAAGAGTACAAGTGAAGGAGCTTTATTCCTTGGTGATAACTTAGTATCGTGGCTAAAAAAAAGAAAAATTTAGTATCACTTTCTACAACTGAAGTAGAATATATTGTAGTGGTATTGTGTTGTACTCAAGTGCTTTGGATGAAGCAAAATTTGGAAGATATCAAGGTAAAATATGATGAACCTATTTATATTTTTTGTGAAAACACAAGTGCTATTAATATTTTGAATAATCCAATGATGCATTCAAGAACAAAACATATTCCCATCAAAAATCACTTTTTGAGAGAGTAGGTTGCAAATCAAAAAGTTAAGATGGAATATATCAGTACTACATAGTAGATTATAGATATTTTCACAAAATCACTACCAAAAGACACATTTGAGTATCTACAAGAGAAGTTAGGAGTAATTTATTTTACTTCCTACTATTGAGGTTCAACATTAGTTGAGGGGGAGCTAAGTGTTAGCTCTAGGTAGGCCCTTTTCCATTGATGTCAAAGGGGGAGAAGAATAGAAATAGGTACAAGTATAAGTGTATAAACAGGTACAGGGAATAGGTACAAGGAATAGGTACAAGTTACTACAATAAGGGGGAGTTATTGTATGTTTTTTACATGGTAATATGTGTAGGTTTTAGGATGTGGTAGTTTTAGTTTGATATTTCCATCAATGACAAAGGGGGATATTGTTGGAAATATTATCATTGATGTCAAAGGTCTAGCATTATTGGTGATAAAGGCCCTATTACATTTATTAGTGTTTTTAATAATCATATCTTGGATAATGTGTGTTAATATTTATTTAATATTAATGAATATATTTTTGGTTGCATATAAGTCAAAAGAGGGCCTATAGAGAAGTCAAAGAGTCATGGGGAAAATACAAAAGAGGAATGGGATGCATTTTCTCATGAAGAGTCATCTTGAGGAATTCCAAGAGTCACCATGTGAAGACAAAAAGGGTATGGTGCATTTTTCCATGAAGGGAAACTTTGAGGAATACAAAAAGTCACAAGATAAAGATAAAAGAAGAAGGGATACATTTGATTATGAAGGGTCACCATATGAATTTTCAAATGCAAGGATACGAAGAGTCATGCAAGTTTGGTGCCATTTTCCATGAGGATTAAAGAATCACAAAGGGTTAATGCCAAAGGTAATTTGGAAAGATATAAATAAAGGTTTGAGAAGCCATTTATAATATGAAAGAGAGTGCATGATTTGTATTTGTTTTTGAAAAGAGAAAAGTAGGAGATATTGTAGAGTTCTATCATTTGTTGAGTAACATTGAGAGATAGTTGTGTTTTATACACAAGAGGGGTTGGTGCTCTTATGGGTTAGTGCTCCTACAAGTTGGTGCTTGAAAAATTTGTAATTTGAGTTGGTGCTCATTCATATACTTGAGATTGTTCTCCATGGTTTTCCCACTTTGTGTTTACAAGTAAAAATCTGCTCTCTCTCTCTCTCTCTCTCTCTCTCTCTCTCTCTCTCTCTCTCTCTCTCTCTCTCTCTCTCTCTCTCTCTCTCTCGTGTGGTGCATATTATTGTTTCAGTTTTATTGCATATCTTGAATGTGTGATTAAGTGGTTAAAGAAAAGAAATTAGATAAAGTAAAAGATATATAAAATACTAATTCAGCCCCCCCCCCTCAGTATATTTCATGTTTAACACATTGAATTCAACTTAGTGTTGTCTTCAAATAGGAAGTTTGTGATGAAGGAGAAGGAATAGATAAGGAAAAAATGATGTGAAATCAAAGAGATATGAAGAGGGAAAAAAATGTATAGAGTTGACTAGGTCGACCTAGTATAGAAAATAGGGTGTGAAAGTTGTATAGAGTTGATAGGGTTGACCTAGTACTATAAATAGGGCAACAAATAGGCAAAAAAATATAGAGTCAATAGGGTTAACCTAGTTCTATATATTGGGAAGAATAAAAGAGTATTGTGTTGATAGGGTTGACCTAGTACTATAGGCAGGGAAAATAGACAATCTATAAGAAAATATGTTGAGTAGAATGATTGTGTACTAAAATATGAAACATTTTTCAATTAATTTTAAAAATAATAAATGAATGGAAACATATAATAATTTTGGTCAATAAGGTTGATCTAATTAAGGCACATAATACAAAACCTTGCACCAATGTTGGCCAATGCAAGTTTTTGCATTATAACATACAATTAAGTAAAGAGTAAATAGTCAACTTGGAAAGTAGAAGCTAAGTGGTCATCCTAAATGTTCTTAGATTATTAGAACATAATTTTAAATGTGATAAGAAGTTGGCTATAAGTAATGAACTAGAAAGCAATCTATGGATGATTTCAGGATATATGGGCTAAAAGGGATCTATATTGGCAATGGTACTAGCTTAGTATTGGGCCCTACCCCCTCACTTCACATACCATAGTGATAAGGATGGCAAGTGCTTAGCCAATATATACTATTAACCATGTGTTTATACTTATCTAAAAGACCAAGTTGGCTTCCCCCTTAGTGATGAAATCCAAGTAGGTAGGCCTTGGGTAGATAATTGTTAAAGTGCATTTTAAGATTTTATGATTTGGTAGTGCGTGCAAGAAAATAGAAAATAGTGAAACTAAATGGTATATTGAAAAACCACCTAATTAGACTATGTGTTTCTATACAAGATTTCACTTTTCACATTCAAGAAAGGAAAAATGAGAAACTAAGAAGAAAGGACGAGGGGTTGTACATACCTAGATTGTGGACTTGCGCACCAGATTCAAACGGTAGCAAGAAATCCTCTTTGGTTGTGGAGGATGACACCTGAAAGAGAAAGAGAATAAAACACAAAAATCATTAGATGACTAGAAAGTGGACTTCCAAGCAGAAGCTTGGTCTTAGAAGTGTAAAGACTTCTTGGAGGATGACAGTCCACTGCTAAAAATAGAATGTTGACAGAAATAGAGATGATAAAAGACTAAATAAAGGAAATAAAAAGCAAATGTGTACCTGATATGCAACAATCTACTTTGCACAGTTGCCAACGTTAGTGGTTCTACCAGCATCGATCAAGGAAGGTCATCGACGTCAGTTAGGATGCCGACATCGATAGGGGAAATGGTCGAGGTTGGTTGGGGTGATGGCTTGGGACAAGTTTCAGGTCTGGGTTTTGGTCTATAGAGTGGTCTGAGATTTCATCTGAGGGTCAAGGAGCTTGTTTGGGGGTCAGAGGGATTGCCTGGAGGTCTAAGGGACTGTTTGGGGGTCTGTGCAGGGCTGACTGAACTGAGAGTATTGTCTAGAGAGTGACTAGCTGAGTAGTAGAGGCAAAAGGGGATGAATGGGAGACAGGGATTTGAGAAGGCCTTTCAGCCTCTCAGGGAAGGATAGGGAAGGTTGTGGACAGTGGGCTAGATTAATAGATGAAATCAAATAAGAAATGAAATAGAAAACTAGATAGTACTTACCTCCTACTTGCTAAAGGAAGAATGGAGAAAACCTGTTGTTGAAGCTGTTAACGGACCTGCAGATGCCAAGAACCTGGAGCTCTCTCTGCAAAGTGCCTATAGCTACTGATGCCTACTGTGTGAGAAGGAGAGAGAGAAAACATGAATGCCAAGCACCAAAAGAGTTCACATTCATGGGGGGCAAAGAACAGTTGCAAAAAATGGTTTTTAAGGTGACCGATGCCGGTAGAACTACCGATGTCATTCGCATAATGATCGACATCGATGGCAGAAGAATGGGGACAGAGGCTAAAATTAGCCTCTGTCCATTCTTGCACACTGCCAAGTCAAAAGGCTATGGGAAAATGGTCGAGGAGGGCATAAAAGGATGTGGGAGGAAGGATTAAGAGAGGATTTGGGTAATAAAGGCTAGGAGAGAGGTGGGGGCATCCAAGGAGGGGATCCAAGGTGGCATGGGTGAGGTGGAAAGGGGGCCAATAAATTAAAATATTTGATAATTTTAATTTAAAATTGAGGGGACTAGGACATGGGCCAAGGGGGGCCAAGGGGGGAGGATGACCAAGGTGTAGACATGATTTCAGTGTATACATTTGCCCCTTTTTATCTTGTTGGTTGTTCTTGACGAACTGCAAGACAAAAATAGGAGTTGGTTGCCCCAGCTATGGGATGAGGTGTTCCCCCCTCAAAGTGGGAGTCGAGGGAAGGGAACCTAAGATCAAGTGTTGATTTGATAGAGAGATGGATAGAGAGGGCGAAGAGTGAGTGTGAATGCTACAAAAATTGTGATTGCATGTATACCACTTCACGAGATGGTCAGGTCAAATTGTCGCAGGTCAAGGGTCAAGGAGTGCCAAGATTGAAATAACTGGGCCCCAACATTTAGTTGTAGTTGATCAAGTTATTCAATCTAAGCTGAAGTTCCAATGGTCGTCATGTTCTAAGTATCCCAGGCTCAAGAAGTGCTCCTAGAAACATGAAAATGTCACAAGTAGTGGGGATCAACCAGCTTGCGATCCTATACTTGTGAAGGTCATAAATAGTCTGCGTACAATTTTGCTAACCATTCATGAGGTAGCATACATGAAACAACAACCAAGGCAACATTTGTCTTAGAAGTGGTTGGAGTTTGAGGAGATAGTCGCGATCTCCATGGTCATTGGTTGAGGCGGGGTGAGATAGATAGCTAGTCAAATAAATGGACGAATGAAAGAATGTGGCCGAGCTAACCCCAGAAGACATCATGTGATCTGAGTGCTGCCTACATAGCCCTTGTGTGAAGGGCCTCAGGCCAATGTAGTTTTCCCTAAAAGGGAGGAAGGGGGTCAAAGTTATGGATTGATCTTGGACGAGGTCAAGTCATGGTCAAAGGAGGATAGAAGGTTTGTCCATCAGAGAGATGAACAAATGAGGGTGGTCGAGCTAACCCCAGAGGACATCATGTCATCTAAGTGCTACCTACATAGCCATGGTCTTAGGGCCTTAGACCAATGTAGTTTAGATGAAGAGGCAAAGTGGGTTGATAGATTGGTTTGGTCATGTGTCGAAATGATGAGGATAAGATGATGTCATAGCCTTTTCCATATCGTGTGATGGTGTATTCTGTAACATGGGTTGAGGGGTATTTCATCCCTAGCAATTTTCCATATTCATGGTGGATGTATGCTAAAAATGAATTGAGTCTATTTATGTGCTAGCAAGTAATGGTTTATGTCGGACATAAATTGTGTAGTCCATAGTCTCCATGTGTATTGGTGTCCATAAAAACTAGTGTGAATAGGCTATGTGAGTGGTCTGAAAAGAGATTGGGTTGAGTTGGTTCAACAAATGATGTGGTTAAATGTGACCAAAGTGTAAAGGAAGTGAAAGGCATATTCGCCCTTTCATTGACAAGGACCAGAATGATAGCATAGATAGGGGTTGTTAGAACCAAGAGCCGCATTCATGCATTGTGTCGTTGACCATGAGTTATGTTAGAGTGGTAATCAAATCACTTTGACATTAAAGTGAGCTCGAAGTCCCTTGAGTAGGTGTTATGATAGGTGAGGATAGGGTAACCCATTTTAGAGTAGAGATAACCTTGCCCTTTTTTATAGGAGAACCTGAGACAAGTATAAGCCAAGTCCATGACCCTTTTTTTTTTGGCGCAAACTGATCAATGCGGGAAGTCTACATAGAGATGTCATTTTCCTTTGTGGTCATTTATGAAGCTGATCAATGCAAGAAGCTTCTTAGAGTAGCAAGATTTAGTTACAGCCATCCTTCGAGGGAGTGGTTTATATTTTTGCTTTATATATGTTTGAATAGCTGTCCTTCGAGGGAGTAGTCTATTAGCTACAACAATGATAGTATAGCTATCCTTCAAGGGAGCAATCTATTTTTTTAATTTGATTTGGTGACCTTGGATATTTTGACATCTTGATTTATTTTTGACAAAATTTTGAATCATGGACAAGACTATAGAAGTTCAAGGGCTCCCTTTTATTAGGAGAAAGCATCCATACTTCATAAAAGGGTTATAAAGGATTTGTTTAGGGGAATAGAGTTGAAAGGAATGAGGATTAAGAGGATGGGGATTGCTCAAGGGATGAGCTCAAGTTAAATGTCAAGAAGACGAGTACTTGACTAACAGTAGAATGGTCGCAGATGCAAGGCATTAAGAGGCTCAGGTTTCGGTCGTCCATCGAGAGAGGACAGATGATAAGTCCCTGACCCATACTTGTGCATGATGATGAAAGATCTAAGCCAATTAGGGGTGAATTTTCCTCATTTACTTCACTCCATATTAGTCACATGCTGATTTTCTTTAAGGATAAGGTCTCTGATGTTGAAATCTCATTTTCACAGATTTTTGTCATAGGCTCACTTGATGTGATTTTGATAGACATGGAGATGGTTGAGGGCAACAAGATGATGTTCATCAATTAACTCAAGTTGAGCTAAGTGATCTTGATGAAAGTCATCATTGGAGAGAATGTCATGCAGAGAGATGTAGAGAGATGGGATTTGTACTTTGAGAGGTAGGACAGCCTCTATTCTATACACTAGAGAGAAAGGGGTAGCACCCATAGAAGTTTGGATGCTAGTGCGGTAGGCCCACAAAGCGAAGGGAACGTGAATGTGCTAATCCCTTCTAGTGTCATTAACCACCTTCATGAGAATTTTAGTCAAGATTTTGTTAGAAGTCTCAGCCTGCCCATTTGCTTGTGGGTAGTAAGGCGAAGAGAAACTGAGCTTGATGCCAAATGAGTCACAGAGTTTCGGGATGGTTTTATTTTTGAATGACTTGCCGTTGTCGGTGATGATTTTGTGAGGAACACCAAAATGACAGATGATGTGGGTGCTGATGAAGTTGACAATCTTGTCATCTTTTGTGGAGATAAGAGGAATGGCTTCCACCCATTTAGTGAAATATTCAGTGGCGGTGATGATGGATTGATGACAAAGAGACGAGTGAGGGTTAATCTCACTGATGAGATCTAAGCCCCACTGAGAAAAAGGCTAGAAATCTTGAGCAACTTGTAAGGTGTGGCTAGGGAGATGAAGCAAGTTAGCATGCTACTGACACTTGATGCAATGCCGAACATAGTTGCTATAGTCTTGATGACGAGTGGGCCAATAATAACCCAGGTGAAGGATGCGCTTGGCAACCGAGTTCCCACTGAAGTGTCTGCCACAAATCCCATCGTGGACTTATTTAATGGCATAAGACACTTTAGTGGAGGTTAGATAGCGAAGAAGGAGGCCGTCAAAGCCTCACTTATAGAGAAGACCCCCTAGCATGGTATATCAAGCCGCGCATTTGATGAAAGCTCACCATGCATTGCTAGAGAGATGGGGAGGAATGATAGAATGAGACAAATAGTCCACAATTTGGTTATACCAATCATCTCGTGGAATAGAGTCTATGGTGTTGACATGGTTGATGTTAGTAGAAATGTATGAAGGTAGCGGCACACAATGCACTGTGACATAAATCCTTGATGAAGATGATGAAGATGGAACATGCGAGGCGAGAGAAGCCATGGTGTCAACAAACTTATTCATGGATCGAGGAACAGTCTGCAAGAGGTAATGGTCAAAAGAGGCTAGAAGAGTGTCAGCACAGTTTTTGTACCTTTGTAAAATTTCATTTTTACAGAGGTATGAACCATTGATCTGATTGACAACAAGTTGTGAGTCACCAAAGATGTTGATGGACTTGATGCTAAGAGAAAGGGTGGTTTGAAGTCCCAATATTAAGGCTTCGTATTCAACCATATTATTGGTACAATCAAAGTTGAGCTTGAAAGACAAAGGCATGGGCTCACCTTTGAGTGGGATGAGAATGACTCCCACACCCCCACTGAGTTGACATTTGGAGCCATCAAAGAACATGGTCATTTGATAGACAGTGTCATCAGTGGAATGCGTGGCGATAGATTCGTTAGGAAACTCACACTAAGAAGGTTGATTGTCGAGAAGAGGGGCATCTACCAGTTGGTCAGTGATGGTTTGCCCCTTGATGGATTTCTACTGGATGAACTCGAGGTCAAACTCAGCAAGCAACATGAGCCACCGAGCCATATGTTGATTTTGATATGGCTTGGAATGCATGTATTTAAGAGGGTCAGTGTGAGTGATGACAAAGGTCTTGTGGTTGAGAGGATAATGGTGAAGCTTAGTAGTGGTAAAGACTAATGCCAAATAGAGTTTCTTGGTATGAGTATACTGAGTTTCATAGTCAACTAGTGTTCGACTGATATAGTAAACCACTTGTTCACGGTGATGCTCGTCTCGGTGCACGATCATGGCACCTAATGAATGGTTGGTTGTTGAGATGTAAAGGTAGAAGGGTTGGTCATCTTTAGGTGGAATGAGGATTGGTGGAGAGACTAGATAGCATTTGAGGGCTTTAAAAGCCTCTTGGCATTCCTTATCCCATTTAAAGGAGACATCCTTCTTAAGGAGATGATGAAAAGGTTGGCAGCGGTCAAAAAGCTACGAGATGAAACGGTGAATGGACTAGAGCTTCCCTTGTAGATTGTGAAGCTACTTGAGATTGGTTGAAGGTGGCATCTCAAGGATAGCACTGATCTTGGTGAGATTTATCTCGATGCCACAGAAAGAAATGATGAAACCCAGGAGCTTGCCTGAGAGAACCCCAAAGACACATTTCTTGGGGTTAAGGTGGACATTGTATTAAAGAAGGTGAGAGAAGATGATTTTGAGGATGGTCAAATGGTCACGGTGAAGCTTGGACTTGTCGAGCAGGTCATCCACATAGTCCTCCATGATTTTATGGAGGAGATCATGGAAGATGTAAGTCATGGCACACTAATAAGTGGCGCCTACATTCTTCAAGCTGAAAGGCATGACCTGATAGCAGAAAGTCCCCCATGGGGTGATGAATGTAGTTTTGTGCTGATCTTCTGGTGCAATCAGGATCTGGTTGTATCTTGAAAACCCATCCATGAGAGATAGCATCTCATGACCAGCCGTGAGATCAATAAGTTGGTCAATGTTGGGAAGAGGAAAGTCATCTTTAGGATAGGCTAGGTTGAGGTCACGATAGTCTATGCAGATCTAGATCCCCCCAGTCACCTTGGTGACAGGGATGATGTTAGAGACCCATTATAGATAATCGATGGGTTGGATGAAAGAGATAGAAAGAAGGTGCTGAAGCTTCTCTTTGACAAGGAGTGCAACACGAGGATGCATCTTTCAAAGCTTTTGCTTGACAAGCTTAGCCTCTAGTTGGTGACGATGTTATGGGTAGCAATGGTGGGGTCGATGCCAAGCATGTCACTGTAGGTCCAGGCAAAAGCCATGCTATGGTCTGAGAGGAAGTGTGTGTAGTCTAGTTGCTCTTGAGCATCTAAAGATTGGCCAATCTTTAAGATGTGAGGAACATCAAAAGAGGGAAGGTTGATGTCAATGGTTGATTCATTTAACATAACCTAGGTTTTAGAAGGGAGGGAGCGCTAGATGAAAGAGTCATCGGCGTCCATGTAGGAAAGAATGGCATTGCCATCTATGCAGCAGACAGTGTTGATGGTCACCGACTCATCCTCTATCATGGAGGGATAAATGAGAGGGAGAGACCTGGACACCCCATGTAGCTGATAGGTCAGGGGTTCCAGGTGGATGGTGTTTATGAAAAAAAAACTAGGAGGGATGGAAACCACCGACTCCGTAGGTGAAGGGGGAAGAATGGGTGAGCTTGGAGGAGATTGGTCGATGGTGGGTTTGGGAAAAAGGTCTACAGGAGCTTGAGTAGGTTCTTGGAAACCCAGACCATACTGTTTCTTGGAATTGTCATCATTGAGTGGTTCAATGGGCTGATGGGAGCCTTGCTCATAGCACCTGAAGCCAAAACCCTTTTATGCACACCTATAAAGGTAGGTGTGTGCAAAGGTATGGTTGCCAAGAAATGAGAAGTCTGATGTGAATGGTTGAGGTGAAGAGAGATGATTCCTGTCAGTAGGAGGTTGATTGAGCCCCCCATAAATGAGATTGGTTCAGAGGTGAGGAGGACCATAAGGCGCGACCATCTCGATCCGATGGTCATGACTGGGGCTATGGTGAAGGCATCCATACTCTTGTGGAGTTTGGAACATGTCTAAGGTCAACAAGCGATATTCCCCAAGTGAAAGTCATTGGAAGATGTCCTCCATGGGGTCTTTGGTTGTTGCTTGAAGAGGAGGTGTGAGGGTGATCATCATTTGCGCACTGGTCAAAGCTTTTATGGATGGAGGCGATGTCGAGGTTGATGGCTTGATAGGAATGAGAATGTCATTTGGTTTATAGGTGGTGTTACAATTTTTGAAAGATGATGGGTTGGCGGGAATGGTGTGGACTTGCCCATCATGTTCAAATTTCACACAATGATGCAGTGTAGAGGGAACACAAGCCATGACACAAATCCAGGGTTAGCCTAGCAACATGTTATATTGGAACTCTCCTTCGATGACATAAAAGAGCTTCGAGACAATGCGTGGGCCAATGCGAATGTGAGGATGATGGTGCCAATAGTTGTGGTAGTGGTGTCATTAAAGGATCGCAAGATTGTGTTAGTTTTGGATACGCAATTCTTGGGGAGGG
Organism: Torreya grandis; assembly: GCA_037957365.1. Classification (NCBI taxonomy): domain Eukaryota; kingdom Viridiplantae; phylum Streptophyta; class Pinopsida; order Cupressales; family Taxaceae; genus Torreya; species Torreya grandis. The sequence goes on from JARHVA010001432.1 coordinate 2,112,615, forward strand.
CTAATTGATCGAAGGCATGGGTGGAGATGATGTTAATGCTGGCACCTCCATCAATCATAACTCACTTGATGTGGGTTCGATCAACATAGGTAGTGATGAAGAGAGTAGCGTCTTGATCTTTCGTGTTAAATGTAAGAATTTCAGAATTGCTGAAAGTGATAGAGGCAACAGGGGATAATGAGTGGATGAGGGCAGGGAGTGGTTGGGGGTTCTCAGGTTAGACCTCCACTGCCTGCAAGGCTCGGATGAGAGCTTGATGATGCTGGGGTGAGGTTTGGATGAGGTCATATAGGGTCATCTTCATAGGCGTTTGGTGAAGCTATTTTAACATGGAGTCATGGATTGCCCCTTAAGAAGAAGAAGAAGAGGGTTGAGACGCACCAAGGATAGATATTTTAGGCTTTGGTGGTTAAGGCAGCTTGACAAAAGATAGGTTCATGGAATGGCAGCCTTTTCTTTTGCCTTGTCCTTTTGTGACCTAGTGGTTATGTGGATGGCATTGATTTTAAAGATAGGGGGTGAAGGAGATGAAGGGGTCATGGCCTACTGATGAGATGCCGATGTGGTTAAAGAGGTTAGAGGGATATGGGAAGGCATCGGGGGTCTATCAATAGTGTCCTCAAGAAGAAGAGTGTCTTTCTCTATGTAGTGGTGAATGACAGCCTTAAGGGCACAACAAGTCTCGGTGTCGTGTCCTGGCGTACAATGATATAGGCAAATCTTAGTATCATCAAACCAGGAAGGCTTTGACCTGAGGGGTTGGAATGGCTTGATGGGTAGAAGGGTTATGCTAGAGGTCTACAAAAGTTGGTGTAATATCAAAGAGTATGAGCCCACTAAAGGGTCCATGCTCATTGATGTGCGAGATGCTGGTGACTTTTGCTTGGGTGGAGTTGAAGGAGGCTTTCGTACCACCTTGTGGGTTGATGGTGTAGCCACATGTGGAGATGGCACTTTCTTTGTGAGAGGTGCCACCTTTTTTAGAGAAGGTAGGCTTGTGGTAGGCAAAGGAAGCAGAGGAGGTAACTTGTTTTGATTAGAGGTCGGAGTAGGGAAGGTTCTGATTATGGTCGAAGGATGAGGCCCCAAAATGGAGGTTAATGGTGATGAAGGAGGAGGAGTTCACGGCTGTGGTTTAGAAGTCTTCTTTGATTTGGTTTGAAGACTACTATTGGTTGAGGCCTGGTCTAAGTCCACCTTCACTTGTGGATGAGTGAGGTTAGGGACAGGGTGAACACTGAGTGACTTAATTGGTTTTGAGGGTTTCGGTCCTGATGTGGTTGATTGAGGTTTGGAAGGTCTAGAAGTGGAGGTCTGGTCTTGGTTGGAAGTCTTGGGATATTTTGCCATGGGAGGGTTGGTGGCATGAGATGAGATGGCACGAGTATGCTAAAGAGCTTTAAGTCACTCCCACAGTACCTGATGCTCCACTTTCTTTGTAGGGAGAAGTTCAAGTTTCTCCACTAATCGAGAAAATGGCTGAGAAGATATTGGATGAGGTTTGGGTCATTGAGAAGATGTGGATGGTTGTAGGACTGAAAATGAGGTTGGTGTAGCAGTCTCAGACTCAAGGCATGATGAAGTCACAATGGGTTCATCTTTGGTTGGAGAAGGAGGAGAGACAGGTTCTTCCCTTGGTGGGGAAGAAACTAGAGAATGAGGCTCCTCAAGAGGGTAGAGGGTAGGGATGATTGTGCCCTCCACTTGCGATTGAGGAGTAGGAAGGGTAGGGTTCTCCATAGGTAGCAAGAAGGAGGACGGTGAGACTGGTGGTGCCGGTATGGTCGAGGCGTCCTCCAGTATAAGGGAAGTCGATGGAGAACTAAGAGGAGAAGAAGGTTCATTTACATGTGATGGACTGATGGGAGGATTGACCTCTTGAGTCTGTGAGAGAGGTTGGTTGGGGATGAAGGGTGAGACTGTATTGACTGTGTGTATGTTATGTTCATGAGTGTCATCAGTCATAGTCTGCACATTGTTTTGGGTAGGAGGATGATTGGGAAATGGTTGCTTGAAGATGTCTATGCCTTGATTGGGTGGCACATTTGGATTGTCTAGGATGAGTTCACCCTTTTCAAGCATGTCTTGGATGATGTTTTTAAGAGTCTTGTAGTTTCCTGTGTCATGGCCTTTAACACGGTGGTAGTTGCAGAAATCATTTTCCCTATACCACATGGGGATGGTGCATGAGGGATCAAATTATGGAGGTGGTTAGATTTGGGGGAGATTGAGAACCCCTTATTTGACAAGTTTGTCTAGCGCAAATACATATGACTCTCTGAGTGGATTATATTGTCGTTGCACGTACCTTTGCTGGAATTGGTGGGTGATGCTTTGGGACATGGATGGCTTGGGTTGGTTGGTTGAAGGCGAAGAGGATGAAGGTCTAATGACTACAGTGTTTGCTGATGCCTTAGACTTAGGATTAGATGAAGAAGGTTTAGAAGAAGAGGAGTCATTGGTCTTGGTGTTGGGTTTCTTACTTCGCAACTTGACTTTGTTCTCCTTGATGGCACGTAATTCAAGCTTTTAGGCCATCGTGAAGGCTTCATCGAAGGTGCGAAAGGTTTGAACCCACAAGGTAGAGGAAATATGCTTGGCACAGGCCTGAGAGAAAAGTTTGATAAGCTCGGGTTGGGGCAGACAAAAGGAGAGCTGATTGATGAGGCCTCTCCAGCGAGCAACGAAATCGGCTATGGATTCATCCTCAAATTGCCAGATAGAATAGAGGTTTATGATTGAGACCTTTTTGGTGATATTGATAGAGAAGTGGTTGAGGAAGAGTTGGGCTAACTAGGTGAATGTGAAGAGAGAATGGCTGGTAAGAGAGTTGTACCAGTTAAGAGCAGCACCAAAGAGTGACATGGGGAAAGTGCATAGAAGTAATGCATCGTCATGGGTAATGAGATAACAGGCATGTCTGAATGCCCATAGGTGCTGTTATGGGTCTTCCTTACTTTGGAAATGAGAAAATTTAGGAAGCTCCCACTGACTGGGATACAACCTGATCGAGATGAAAGGATGGATGGGTTCGTTGCAAATTTGCTCATATGAGAGGGCATTGCGTGAACCAAAAACAGAGGTCTCGAGACTAGTCATTTTCTCCATCAGCATTTTGATTATGTCAACTGATGGATTGGTAGGTGGAGTGCCCCTTAGATTAAAGGCACTTGGAAGGTATTGAGAGGGGCATATGACATGGTTGGTTGTGCTTGTGTAGGCGCAACATATGGGTAGCTAGTCATCGGGGTGGATGTTGAAGCCAAGGGCACTTATGTTATGGGGTTGGTAGGCACAAATTGGATAAGGGCCATCAAAGGTGGTTGAGGGGTGGCCACACTTGTTGAAGGGTAGGCAGTTACTCTTGTGTTGATAGGTGCAAGAGTAGAGGGGATAGAGACCACTAGGTTTTAGAAGGGTGTAGAATTTGGTTGAGTAGTTTGAAGTTGAGGGGTTGTCAAAACCCCCATGGAGGTAGGTCTAGAAGGAGAGGCTAAAATTTGAAGATAAGACACGGTCGGGTTATTAGTCGAGGTGTTGGCTTGATTGTCTATAGGTTGAATTGTGGACGTTGTTGATGTGATCATTGTCTCGACTAAGGAAGTCAGCATCCCATAGATTGGGTTGCCTAAGGAGTCTCACATTTGGCTTCACATGAGATAATGTTGAAGGGCTCTGCCATTGAGGTCCAAGAATCTTTCAAAGTCTTGGTCCCCCTCGGGGATAATGGGAGACTGAGTTGGGGTCGGTCGAGTAGGAGTTCTTTCGGTCTTTGAGTGGAACTTCATTATAGGACTGGTTATGGACGGGGAAAATGGAAGCGGTTGATGTCTCGCGTGGTCAAGAAGAGCCTTGGTTTGACTGCATGTCAAAACCATTCAAGGCAAGAAGGGTCAGGTTTTAGAAACTATGTTTTTTCAGTTTTAAAAACTCAAAATGTGGTTTTGGCAAAAAAAGGGTCAGGTTTTAAGGCTACTATTTTGAAAAAAAAGGATTGTGATAGTGACTGACGTTAGTTTAATAACTAATGTCGGTGAGAAAAGATGGCCGATGTCGGTCAGATAACCGATGCTGGCGAGGGAAGGTTGTCGACATCGGTGGTAAAATCGATGCCAGTGACTGTGTTTTCCAAAAACCCAAAAGATTTGAGAGTTTTTGGAAAAAAGGAAGAAGAACATCCTCACTAGCTCAAACAAGTAGATAAGAATAGAAAAGATGAAGAACACAAGCAGATCCTAAGCGTTAAATCCCTAGGAATAAATTATTAAGCTCGTGGTGGCTTATGCCTTAGAATGTGTTTAGGAAGATTGGCTTTTGAGATGGGTCCTAGAAGAGGTAGTCTATGGATGGTTTCAGGTTTGTTTAGGTGCTCAAGAGTCTGAGTTAGGTTTTGTATATGGCCTGGTGCTAAGGAGCAAGCTTCCCTCACTTCATGAGCCCAGTGATAAGCTGGTCTCGCTTAGCCAAAATATACTTTCCCTAGAGATTATCCTCTGCCAGAGAATAGAGTGGGCTTTCCCCTTGGTGATGAAGTCCAAGTGGGATTTCCGGGATGGGTAAGGTATCCGCTGGGTGATGAAATCCCAGTCGGGCCTTGTCTCAAGTGAGTTAAGATGTTTGATTTGTGCAAGTGATTTAGTTGTGTAACATAAAGTGGACTACGATTAATTCATGATGCAGTTGTTAATTACTAGATGTGGACTAAGAAATGCAGGCAAGCAGAAATGAAATGCAATGTGTTTTAAGCCCAAGTCGAAATGTGAGTTTGAATGAAAACAAGTTGAGGAAGGGTTGAAGAGTATGACTTTTGACTAGTCTATGATGCAAGAAAAGAAAGAAGAGTTCTTTTTAATCCTGCTTATGATGTCTTTTGGAAGAGAGAGAAGAAAGAGGTGAAAAGGAGAAACCTAATGCACCCTATATGAAAAGAAAGAAAGAAACCCAAGGAAGACCCTAGTGTCCCACTGGGTGTGCCAGAATGTTTGCAAACAAGATTTTGCTTTTCACATTCAAGAAAGGAAAAATGAGAAACTAAGAAGAAAGGATGAGGGTTTGTACGTACCTAGATTGTGGACTTGCACACTAGATTCAAATGATAGCAGGAACTCCTCTTTGGTTGTGGAGGATGACACCTGAAAGAGAAAGAGACTAAAACACAAAAATCATTAGATGACTAGAAAGTGGACTGCCAAGCAGAAGCTTGGTCCTAAAAGTGTAAAGACTTCTTGGAGGATGACAGTCCACTGCTAAAAATAGAATGTTGACAGAAATAGAGATGATAAAAGACTAAATGAAGGAAATAAAAATCAAATGCATACCTGATATGCAACAATCTACTTTGCACAGTCACTGATGTCGGTGGTTCTACCGGCGTCAGTCAAGGAAGGTCACCGACGTCAGTTAGGCTACCGACGTCGGTAGGGGAAATGGTCGAGGTCAATCAGGGTGATGGCCTGGGACAAGTTTCAGGTTTGGGTTTTGGTCTGCAGAGTGCTCTGAGGTTTTGTCTGAGGGTTAGGGAGCCTGTTTGGGGGTTAGAGGGATTGCTTGGAGGTCTGAGGGATTGTTTAGGGGTCTGTGTAGGGCTAACTAAACTGAGAGTATTGTCTGGAGAGTGACTAGCTGAGTAGCAGAGGTAAAAGGGGGATGAATGGGAGACAGGGATTTGAGAAGGCCTTTCAACCTCTCAAGGAAGGATAGGGAAGGTTGTGGATAATGGGCTAGATTAGCAGATGAAATCAAATAAGAAATGAAATAGAAAACTAGACAGTACTTACCTCCTGCGTGCTGAAGGAAGAATGGAGAAAACCTATTATTGAAGCTGTTAACAGACCTATAGATGCCAAGAACCTAGAGCTATCTCTGCAGAGTGCCTGTAGCTACTGATGCCTACTGTGCGAGAAGGAGAGAGAGAAAACATGAATGCCAAGCGCCAAAAGAGTTGACATTCACGGGGGTGGAGAACAGTTGCAGAAAATGGTTTTGAAGGCAATCAACGCCGGCAGAACCACCGATGTCAGCCACATAATGACCGACATCAGTGGCAGAAGAATGGGCACAGAGGCTAAAATTAGCCTCTATCCATTCTTGCACGCTACCGGGTCAAAAGGCCATGGGAAAATGGTCGAGGAGGGCATAAATGGACATGGGAGGAAGGATTAAGAGAGGAATTAGGTAATAAAGGCTAGGAGAGAGGTGGGGGCATCCAAGGTGGCATGGGTGAGGTGGAAAGGGGGCCAATAAATTAAAATATTTGTTTATTTTAATTTAAAATTGAGGGGACTAGGACATGGGCCAAGGGGGGCCAAGCGGGGAGGACGACCAAGGTATAGACACGATTTTGGTGTCTACACTATGTGATCTATTCTAAGCATGAAAGCAACAAAAAATTGAAGTGTGAGCTGATTACTAACATATAAGTGTTAATTTTAACTTTTAAACATAATACAATGTCATTTCAAATTATAGTGTATGAAAATATTATAGAATAAAGTCGATAGTGTTGTTACTATACTATTGAAGCAAGGGCTTGAAAAATAACTATGTTCATAGTGTCAACCTAGTTTTCTAGATAGAAGATATAATATAAAACTACATCAACATGGTTGACCTAGTTTACTATATAGGGATAGTTTCAAAGACTGATAACTATGAAAAATAGAATTGTAATGAAATAAAAAAATGATAGAGAAGGAGAGAAAGGAACCTTGGTGGGTTGGAAGATTCTTATAATTTGCAAAAAGTTTGGATAAGTTGCTTGAAAGTTTTACCAACTAAGTTGATTGGGTTAAACTATTTATGTAAAACATTATTGCTAAAGCCTATTAAGTCTACTACATTGATAGGGTTGATCTATTATTTTTATGGAAGTCTAAAAACTATACTGTGTCAATAGAGTTGACCAAGTAGTCTATCTAGAAGACTAGAAAATGTATTGTGTCAACAAATTTGACCTAGTTGCTTGTACCTAATAAAAAACATGCACAAATAGAACATAGTCATATTGATGTGAATATGTGTTAAACATGTGCATAGAAGTTAGAATTATACTGACACTATTGACCCAGTATCACAAATATAGAGAAATAAAATGATAAAATAATGAAAAACATGAGATAAAACCTACAAGGTTAGATTCACATCAAGTTCACTAGAATGTATGTAATCAAAAATACATCATGTTTATAAATAAATCCTAACTCGAAGAAGATAGATCATACCATACACTTTTGATTGGGGATACATTAGATAATAGACAACATGACTAATATGGGGATATGCTAATCTATATTAGGGGATTAGTTATCACAACACAAAATTCTAAGGAGGGTTCCAAAGCCTCTAGTCAAGAATAATCTTGCAATAACAAGGGAGTCCTATGTTTTGATATCTCACTAAACTAATAAAAAGTAAATCAAAGTTTAATTTAGTGCTTAACAAAGCTTATGGCACAAAGTGGGGGTTATAAATAATAAAATTAAACATGCATAACATACATATACTCACATCAATGTATATAGAATCCTAATTCATGGAAGAAAAGTACAAATGCATATATATCTACTCTTACAAATGAGGAACAAAGTTAGGAATACTTACCTTTGAATACAAACCTGTTGAGCCTCAATTTCTCCCTTGGCCAAGGTGCTTCATAATAGGTTATTGTGGTATATACGGATGGCAAGGATAAATTAGTTCTAGGCTACATAACCTATTAATGCATCCAAAAAAAATCTCCACAAGACAAGATCCATATCTCCAAAGAAAGTATGAAACCCTAAGCTTGTTCCTTAGGTATGATGGTGGATAAGCAGATGTGCAATAACTCTTACTTCATATCTTCTATAAATAATGGAAAAATGTCTTTTATATAGAGGTGGATTTAAATCTAAGCCCTTCTAAAAATTTTAGTCAACAAGGTCAACCTAGCACAATTTTGGACAAAAATTCACTAGGTCATGGGCTAGGTCGGCCAAGAGCCCACCTAGACCCTAAATGAATTTCACCCAAAATTGTATAGGGTTGACCCAGTTGACCTAGTATAGTAAATAATCAAAAAGGTTATAAGGTTAGGAAAAGGGGGGAAAAAGATAGGAAATGACTAGAGAGTATGCAATGGAGAATAACAAGCTTAGGGATAAGGTTTTTAGGAGATAAGTGTGTAGATAACAAGTGGCAAAAGGGACAACAATCCTATAAAGTACCAATAGTCTGCCCACCCTTTTCTCAGTGTACCCCTTTAGGCATGTACTTAGAGAGATTGAGACTTGATGAGTTCCTGTAAGATAGAAAGTGTCAGTAATAAATAAAAGTTTGAAAATATTATGTGTATATAGGGGGATGATATAGAAGAAATCTAGAAACCCTTGCACACACCACATTTGTATTTCATGATTGTGTTGTTTGATAGGTAGTCATAGTATGCTTTATCTTAAAACTACTATGTTATTTTATGTTTTCATTAAATTAAATTTCTATTACTGAATAATTTGATTTTTTTGAGTGATTTCATTAGTTTAGTGATCATATATAGTTTATCTTGTTTAACATAATTGTTTAGTTGAATGAGTGAAATTATATATGATGTGCTTACCTTATTAATTTATTGAATATGTATAGTTTTATGATATGATGACATATTCCATTATTATTATTCATATATAAGTTTAGATAACAATAATTAAAGATGAGTATTATGATATTATATAGGTTTGATTTAAATATCAAAAGATAAATAATATTATTTTAATAAAATATTGTATTAGATTAAATGTTTCATCAAAGGTTTCATATTCAAAGTACATTAGACATTATTTATTTTTATTAAATGATTTTATAAAATCATTGTGTTACAAAGTGTTTTGTGGTTAACATGGTAACATAAACTATGGTCTTTGAATACATATCATACTATTTAGAATTATAAGTTAGTTGACTGGTTGAATTTGTATGGAAGGTTGAATTGACTAAGTCAATGGATGATGCAAGGTAAAAAAATAAAGTTATATTGTTTTTTATATTGATTTAGTGTCAGTTTTTGAAGTCAATGAGGAAGAAACTTAATTCAAATGGCATGCAATTATTTTTGGGATTATAAAATGATTATTTTAATTAAATAAAAATAATTTTCAATAAATTAGGTTACTAACCTCTCATTGACTTTGAGTTAAGCATCATTTAGAGAAGACAATGGAGATTACTATGTAGTGCATGGTGATGGATTGTGGAAATTATTTTAGTTGTTTTTTGCATGCATTAATATAACTAGTTGATGTGATCATTAATGTTGGAGAGTAAGACAATGAAAAAGAATAAAAATAATATAGAGGGTGTTGTGGATGGGGAAAAATACATGACATAGAGGAGATATTTTTATTTTGAGAATAAGGTGATAGTTTGAAGGAAAGAGAAAATAATACATATGACTTCTTGAGCATTCACAGGTAGGTTTTTTAATTCAATACCTATGTGAATTAATGAATGGGTTTTTGAACTAGTTTAGGTTATTGGTTTTATTTTTTGAGTCTTGAAATTAATAGGTTGTATGTGGAGCCCTATGGAAGGATTGCCCTCCATAGAACCCCACATTAAACTCAAGATAACCTAAGGATTTTGGTTAAGGCCATAGAATTACCATGATTGTATATGCTCTATGAAATCTTGTCTTAAACTTTTCTCTTAGTTCAAAAAAATCTATTTATAAATGAGATGCTATATATATATATATATATATATATATATATATATATATATATGTAGTGGCTCAAGCTAATTTATTCAATTTAGTTAGTATATATTCATTTTAGGTGTCTATGTATAATCCAATTCAATTTTTGGGTATAAAAATGTGGATATATACATAAACATATATAAGTATATATTCAGT